>OY720681.1:120965465-121296379 GCA_963170755.1 Amphimallon solstitiale | reverse complement strand
ATTTTTCTGCTTCGCGCTGAGTAAGAGATCAAGACGTTTAAGTAGATATTGAACTCAGGCCCTCGTGGCGCAGTTGGTTAGCGCGTCTTAACGGCATTAAGAAGGTCGTGAGTTCAAATCTCATCGTGGGCAAATTTTTGTGATAAAATTTCCTAATTAATTTACTCAGCGCGAAGCAGAAAAATCAATTTAGATATTTCTACGCTGAGAAAAACAGAATTTTAAAAATAATTAAAATTCTAATTTACACATTCATTTCCGAACTGCCGGATAAAGATGTATATTTCAACTGTTACTTGAAGAGATCAAGACGTTTAAGTAGATATTGAACTCAGGCCCTCGTGGCGCAGTTGGTTAGCGCGTCTTAACGGCATTAAGAAGGTCGTGAGTTCAAATCTCATCGTGGGCAAATTTTTGTGATAAAATTTCCTAATTAATTTACTCAGCGCGAAGCAGAAAAATCAATTTAGATATTTCTACGCTGAGAAAAACAGAATTTTAAAAATAATTAAAATTCTAATTTACACATTCATTTCCGAACTGCCGGATAAAGATGTATATTTCAACTGTTACTTGAAGAGATCAAGACGTTTAAGTAGATATTGAACTCAGGCCCTCGTGGCGCAGTTGGTTAGCGCGTCTTAACGGCATTAAGAAGGTCGTGAGTTCAAATCTCATCGTGGGCAAATTTTTGTGATAAAATTTCCTAATTAATTTACTCAGCGCGAAGCAGAAAAATCAATTTAGATATTTCTACGCTGAGAAAAACAGAATTTTAAAAATAATTAAAATTCTAATTTACACATTCATTTCCGAACTGCCGGATAAAGATGTATATTTCAACTGTTACTTGAAGAGATCAAGACGTTTAAGTAGATATTGAACTCAGGCCCTCGTGGCGCAGTTGGTTAGCGCGTCTTAACGGCATTAAGAAGGTCGTGAGTTCAAATCTCATCGTGGGCAAATTTTTGTGATAAAATTTCCTAATTAATTTACTCAGCGCGAAGCAGAAAAATCAATTTAGATATTTCTACGCTGAGAAAAACAGAATTTTAAAAATAATTAAAATTCTAATTTACACATTCATTTCCGAACTGCCGGATAAAGATGTATATTTCAACTGTTACTTGAAGAGATCAAGACGTTTAAGTAGATATTGAACTCAGGCCCTCGTGGCGCAGTTGGTTAGCGCGTCTTAACGGCATTAAGAAGGTCGTGAGTTCAAATCTCATCGTGGGCAAATTTTTGTGATAAAATTTCCTAATTAATTTACTCAGCGCGAAGCAGAAAAATCAATTTAGATATTTCTACGCTGAGAAAAACAGAATTTTAAAAATAATTAAAATTCTAATTTACACATTCATTTCCGAACTGCCGGATAAAGATGTATATTTCAACTGTTACTTGAAGAGATCAAGACGTTTAAGTAGATATTGAACTCAGGCCCTCGTGGCGCAGTTGGTTAGCGCGTCTTAACGGCATTAAGAAGGTCGTGAGTTCAAATCTCATCGTGGGCAAAATTTTTGTGATAAAATTTCCTAATTAATTTACTCAGCGCGAAGCAGAAAAATCAATTTAGATATTTCTACGCTGAGAAAAACAGAATTTTAAAAATAATTAAAATTCTAATTTACACATTCATTTCCGAACTGCCGGATAAAGATGTATATTTCAACTGCTACTTGAAGAGATCAAGACGTTTAAGTAGATATTGAACTCAGGCCCTCGTGGCGCAGTTGGTTAGCGCGTCTTAACGGCATTAAGAAGGTCGTGAGTTCAAATCTCATCGTGGGCAAATTTTTGTGATAAAATTTCCTAATTAATTTACTCAGCGCGAAGCAGAAAAATCAATTTAGATATTTCTACGCTGAGAAAAACAGAATTTTAAAAATAATTAAAATTCTAATTTACACATTCATTTCCGAACTGCCGGATAAAGATGTATATTTCAACTGTTACTTGAAGAGATCAAGACGTTTAAGTAGATATTGAACTCAGGCCCTCGTGGCGCAGTTGGTTAGCGCGTCTTAACGGCATTAAGAAGGTCGTGAGTTCAAATCTCATCGTGGGCAAATTTTTGTGATAAAATTTCCTAATTAATTTACTCAGCGCGAAGCAGAAAAATCAATTTAGATATTTCTACGCTGAGAAAAACAGAATTTTAAAAATAATTAAAATTCTAATTTACACATTCATTTCCGAACTGCCGGATAAAGATGTATATTTCAACTGTTACTTGAAGAGATCAAGACGTTTAAGTAGATATTGAACTCAGGCCCTCGTGGCGCAGTTGGTTAGCGCGTCTTAACGGCATTAAGAAGGTCGTGAGTTCAAATCTCATCGTGGGCAAATTTTTGTGATAAAATTTCCTAATTAATTTACTCAGCGCGAAGCAGAAAAATCAATTTAGATATTTCTACGCTGAGAAAAACAGAATTTTAAAAATAATTAAAATTCTAATTTACACATTCATTTCCGAACTGCCGGATAAAGATGTATATTTCAACTGTTACTTGAAGAGATCAAGACGTTTAAGTAGATATTGAACTCAGGCCCTCGTGGCGCAGTTGGTTAGCGCGTCTTAACGGCATTAAGAAGGTCGTGAGTTCAAATCTCATCGTGGGCAAATTTTTGTGATAAAATTTCCTAATTAATTTACTCAGCGCGAAGCAGAAAAATCAATTTAGATATTTCTACGCTGAGAAAAACAGAATTTTAAAAATAATTAAAATTCTAATTTACACATTCATTTCCGAACTGCCGGATAAAGATGTATATTTCAACTGTTACTTGAAGAGATCAAGACGTTTAAGTAGATATTGAACTCAGGCCCTCGTGGCGCAGTTGGTTAGCGCGTCTTAACGGCATTAAGAAGGTCGTGAGTTCAAATCTCATCGTGGGCAAATTTTTGTGATAAAATTTCCTAATTAATTTACTCAGCGCGAAGCAGAAAAATCAATTTAGATATTTCTACGCTGAGAAAAACAGAATTTTAAAAATAATTAAAATTCTAATTTACACATTCATTTCCGAACTGCCGGATAAAGATGTATATTTCAACTGTTACTTGAAGAGATCAAGACGTTTAAGTAGATATTGAACTCAGGCCCTCGTGGCGCAGTTGGTTAGCGCGTCTTAACGGCATTAAGAAGGTCGTGAGTTCAAATCTCATCGTGGGCAAATTTTTGTGATAAAATTTCCTAATTAATTTACTCAGCGCGAAGCAGAAAAATCAATTTAGATATTTCTACGCTGAGAAAAACAGAATTTTAAAAATAATTAAAATTCTAATTTACACATTCATTTCCGAACTGCCGGATAAAGATGTATATTTCAACTGTTACTTGAAGAGATCAAGACGTTTAAGTAGATATTGAACTCAGGCCCTCGTGGCGCAGTTGGTTAGCGCGTCTTAACGGCATTAAGAAGGTCGTGAGTTCAAATCTCATCGTGGGCAAATTTTTGTGATAAAATTTCCTAATTAATTTACTCAGCGCGAAGCAGAAAAATCAATTTAGATATTTCTACGCTGAGAAAAACAGAATTTTAAAAATAATTAAAATTCTAATTTACACATTCATTTCCGAACTGCCGGATAAAGATGTATATTTCAACTGTTACTTGAAGAGATCAAGACGTTTAAGTAGATATTGAACTCAGGCCCTCGTGGCGCAGTTGGTTAGCGCGTCTTAACGGCATTAAGAAGGTCGTGAGTTCAAATCTCATCGTGGGCAAATTTTTGTGATAAAATTTCCTAATTAATTTACTCAGCGCGAAGCAGAAAAATCAATTTAGATATTTCTACGCTGAGAAAAACAGAATTTTAAAAATAATTAAAATTCTAATTTACACATTCATTTCCGAACTGCCGGATAAAGATGTATATTTCAACTGTTACTTGAAGAGATCAAGACGTTTAAGTAGATATTGAACTCAGGCCCTCGTGGCGCAGTTGGTTAGCGCGTCTTAACGGCATTAAGAAGGTCGTGAGTTCAAATCTCATCGTGGGCAAATTTTTGTGATAAAATTTCCTAATTAATTTACTCAGCGCGAAGCAGAAAAATCAATTTAGATATTTCTACGCTGAGAAAAACAGAATTTTAAAAATAATTAAAATTCTAATTTACACATTCATTTCCGAACTGCCGGATAAAGATGTATATTTCAACTGTTACTTGAAGAGATCAAGACGTTTAAGTAGATATTGAACTCAGGCCCTCGTGGCGCAGTTGGTTAGCGCGTCTTAACGGCATTAAGAAGGTCGTGAGTTCAAATCTCATCGTGGGCAAATTTTTGTGATAAAATTTCCTAATTAATTTACTCAGCGCGAAGCAGAAAAATCAATTTAGATATTTCTACGCTGAGAAAAACAGAATTTTAAAAATAATTAAAATTCTAATTTACACATATATATATATATATATATACAAGAAGATTTTCATTCATTTTTTCAATACATATATATATATATATATACGATGAGAATTGTCGTGGGTGTAGCGGCCTTCTTTTTGGAAATTTACAGTTTTTAAGTAGGTAAAAAATGTAATTAAAAACACATATTTTCTTCTTTATTTTTTTTGGTTATGTTTCGGCTTAACATCTATGTTGCCTTTTTCAAACAAAAATTTATCGGTGGTTTTTTTTTTTAAGATGAAAACGATCTTAAAAAAAAATTTTTTTTTTAAGATCGTTTTCATTGACATGCAATATTTAAACTATGACTATGTATGCATAATTGTTACACTTTAAAAATAAAAATCTAATTGTTCATAAATAAGGTGACACAAAACAAATAAAATTAAAATGGTACTCATACCGAGTATTTTAAATTCCTTTTTAAGAAAAAGTTGTATTGACGAAGTCCTAATATGTGTGGATTATTAATTAATATTCGAAAGAATTTTTAATATGTTTGTATGTGTTATACATCAAAAAAAAATACTGAAGAAGACAATTAAAAAATTTTGTCGAAACGTCTAAAAAAATGTGTTTTATTAATATTTAATTAGCTGGTAAAGTAATGGTCGCTAATACCAAGAAAAAAATGAATTAATATATATATATATATATATATATATATATATATATATACAAATAGACAATATGAATACTCTCTTACGTGTCCCGCGCTGGTCTGATGCTAACGTGCAGGCTTCTCACGCGTGAGATCTCGGGATCGAGTCTGCTCGGGGACATGAATTTATTTATTCATTAAAATTTCAATTTAATTGAAATTAAATACCTCTGTGTGATATATTTCTCTCGTTCCCTTAGTCGACTCGAGCCGACTTTGCCCGAGCGTTACATAGCCGAGCGTGACGGCTCAGTCTTGTTCAGTACCCACAATCAACACAATGCGCCCAAAGTTTATGAAAGTTTACACTTCAAAAATTCAATTGACTTCAAAGAATTTATTGACAAAATACAATTAAAAGAAAATGATCAGTTGATTTCTCTTGATGTTATTTCATTATATACAAATATACCAATTGATTTAGCAAAAAACACGGTCAAGAAAAACTGGAGCAATATCAGTCAATTCACGGATATCCCATTAACGGAATTCCTCAATGCGTTAGAACTCACACTTTCAACTACTTACTTTCAATTCAAAGGCAAATATTATCGACAGATAATGTGTGCAATGGGGGCTCCAATTTCCAGCGTTATTGCCCAATTGGTGTTAGAAGAGTTGGAACAAGTGGTACTAGCAAACTTAAATTTATACCTCTTTCTTCAAACGTTATGTGGATGACTGCGGCTGTCCCACGTGATAAAATAGATTATATTTTGCAATGTTTCAATAGCTACCATAAAAGGTTGGGTTTTACAGTAGAAATAGAAGACAAGAGTAAAATTATTTTTTTAGACATGACCCTGATTTACATTAAAAAAAAACTCAAGACGAAAAAACTGTGTGATGAAATTGATAGCACCTGACGGTAGTAGAATACAAGAAAGATAGTAACTTTGCTTTGATCAAAAAAAAATTAGGAAACTTTGACGTTTTTATAATTGTTGTTGTTGTGGTTGGAACGTAAAAATGTAAAAATCTCAAAAACTGTTGAAAATAAAGTTAACTAGTGTTATTTAATAGTACGATCTACGAATTTATAAAAAAATATAGCATTCTATTAAAAAAAAATGCGTATGACGTCACAGCTCTGAAGAAGATGACGTCACTAATAGGTGCAGTGATTTAAAGCCAGCGCAATTTGAAATAAAAATTGACCTGCTTCAGAGTTTTCGACAAATGTTATTAGTTTGGAAGTTACTGAATTTATTCCATAAGTAGTTTCCACACTGTATATAGTACTATAATTTATTCATTAAAACCACAAAACTGACAAAATTATATCAAAAAGAGACAATAGTTCAGTAATAGTCACTTTTAAAGTATTAACGTCTCACATGTTTTTGATGTGAAATTTAATAAGAAATTCAAAAATGGAATAATATACAGGGTATTCCATTTGAAAAAATTTACTTTTTTACAAAAACTAACAAACGCATATCAAAAAATGACAGTAGCTCAGTAATAGTCACTTTTAAAGTATTAACGTCTTATATGTTCCTGATATGAAATTTAATAAACAATTCAAAAATGAACTGATATATAGGCTGTTTCATTTAAAGAAAATGACTTTTATACAAAAACGTGTCATGTAACTTTAATCCAGTTTCCTGCACATGCAGTTAGTAACTGTAAAAAAATAAAATATGCTTCTCTTAGGACCTGTTATTGTGAACAATACTGCAAAAAATTGTGTTCATCTAATCTGTCGTTTTCGAGAAATATAATTTTATACAAACATTGAATTTTTCAGAAAAATGTTAATAAATCAAAAACCTTAGACTTTAGGCCTATACTATCTTATAAGTTTTTGCCTAAAAATTATACGGGGAATACAAAAATGTAATAATATATAGGGTGTTCCATTTAAAAAACTATAACTATTGTCACCCACCAAATTATGGAACACTCTGAATAATACAAACTATTTTTAAAATGTGCTCCTAATGAACAGCTATCACAAGTAAAAAGCCGCTTCGAAATATCTTTACCCATAAAGGCATAATCGGCCTTACACGCTTAGATGACTCAGCCTGTATATACCGGGTGTCTGTTTAAGCTCGGCCACCGGCCATATCTCGGCAACCGTTTTTCATACAATCTGGCGGAAAAAATCTTGATAGTAAAATGGACGACGGGAATTACAATAAAAATATTTTTATGTTTCGAAATTGATCGCAAGGGGGCGCACTTCTCAAGATGAATTAAAATTCGATAATTTTTCATTAAATTCTAGATTAAGATAGATTAAAAATTTTACTATTAAAATTTTTAGACGTTTTTATACAATTTTCATTTGAAACTTTTTGATCTAACTCCCATACGAAGGGTAGAGTGGAGGGGGGTATGTTTGGGTTCAAAAGTAGGTAAAATTTTGGTTTGTCCCAACAGATTTTAATGTTTCTGGGCTGATTTGATAGAGAATTTTACAAAGGATTGAAGGATATGGAGCACGAAATTACGTGGTTGTTAAAAGAATAATAGGGGGCGGTGTTCTCAATGCGCAAGAATTGATGCTGTAAACTTTAAAGAAAGTTAATGAAATTTTATTAATATATTAGATATTTTATATCCGTAAAAGAATACGTTACTAAAATTATATAATTATTATTTGATTCAATACTAGTTACCACAATGACATGTATCATTTCTGACAATTCATTTGTTTTTATCACACATCACAATTCAACAAAATAAGAATAACACAAAAAAATTGTGTTATTCTTACGACACATGTCAATGTGACAGGTGTCATCACGATTGCATTTTAAATCTGTGTATCTAATTTCTTAATTTTGCATTTAACAGGGCCAAGGCTTGCTGGATTTCTATGGTTTTCCTAATTTAACTAGAAAAACAATATAACCAAGCAAATTATTATATTGGTCCAAAAAGCAAACAATGGGGTATTATTTGATAATAGCTTATTAATTAACATAATTATTGTATTAACAACATAGGATTTATATTTGAAATCTGAAAAATTTGATTTTTTATAAAAAAAATTTAAGTTTTTCTTCTAAATTAAATTTTAAATTATTTTGTGCTTTTAATAAACCTGAGAGTAAAAGTATTACTCCCCGTCCAATTTTAGAAATGTCTTTTATACAAAAACCAAAAAACAACGCAACCCACTTTTATACTTAAAAATCTGTATAGAATGTATAATTTGCTGGATATTTGCAAGGCATTTCCGGTCCAAACTTTGAAATATCTTGTATACGAACATTTTTCTAAATGCAGCTCTAAATGTTTTTGCACATTTCAACATTTATATAAAATACATAATTTGCAAAAGGCTGTTATTATGCAGAAGTAAACATGCAAAGGGTCCAAATTTTGAAATTTCTTTTTAAACAAAAATTAATCAAAATCAAGCTTTAAGTATTTTTATACCCTCAATATATCTGCATAGAAAGCAAAGCTTAGGAGATATTCGCAAACAAACTCTTGAAAAACTGTTTTTAAACAATTTTATTACGTTCGTTTTCCCTCGAAATTTTTCTTGACGAGATATTAGCAAAATTTTACCACTGAAGCAAACTACTACTTTCGGTTTACCAATTCAACTGAAAATTCTACCAAATCTCAAGAGAATGAAAAGAAATCAAAGGCAGGATCAAATAATAATAATAATAATAATATTTATTTCAAAAACGAGTACAAAACAGAAAAGTAGATACAAGTTTGAAACATGTCACATGAAAAATATTACCTAATATTTAAAAAATCATCTACATCATAGCAGGAAATGGCCAGCAAATATTGTCGTACTTCATGTTTAAAATGGAAAAAAATTGTAATATTTTTTATACAGTCAGGCAGCTTATTGTAAAATCTACAACCAATGAAATACAAACCCTTCTGAAAAACGGTTTTTCTGTGGCGAGTAGGCAGCAAGTAATCATTACTACGAGTATCATAGGAATGAGTACTATTTCCTATGGAAAACTCAGTCTTGTACCGATATACAAAACAAAGTACCTCAAGAATGTACAGGTCATAAAAAGTTAAAAGAGAGTTATTCCTAAAAACGTTCCTACAAGAGTTTCCATAACTAATATTGTATATAATTCGAATTGCTCGCTTCTGCATCAAAAAGATCCTACGAGCCTCGGACGATGCGCCCCAATGAACAACACCATACTGCATGCAGGGTAGAAAATTTGAGCTATAGAATGTTTTTAGGGTATCAACACTACAACACCGCTTTAGTTGCCTTAGACCATAACACGTTTTTGACAGAGTTTGACACAATTCGTTAATGTGAAAACTCCAACCAAGGTTGCTTTCTATAATGAGACCCAGCACCTTAATAGAAGACACCGATTCAAAATCATCGCCTACGCCAGTAGACGGGTGTAAGTTCGCCATTTTATTACCGAAATAAACAAATTTGCACTTGTCTAAGTTGATAACCAATTTATTGAGTGACATCCAATTTTTGATTTGATCAAGGAACAAATCAGCCTTGCGACTCACTTCTGATGGAGAAGGTGAAGTTAAAATGACATTGATATCATCAGCATATTAGTAGAGTGCTCGGGTAAAATTATTTTCACTTCCGTGGGGGTTTCGGTGTTACAAGATGAAATTTTCAGGAATCAAAGTTATCGCCCTTATAAATCAAAATTTCGAAGTTGTCAAAAATCGGAATGTGCAAAAGGGCACAATATGCGAAATTTGAGTTACATAAACAGAAAAAGAGTAGAAAAAATTACAAAAATTTTCATGTAAAAAAAGTGGTAAAGTTTGTAGCGCGTCTATTTTTAACTATTTTTTGAAATGTACGGAGTACATTTACGGTCCACTAAGAGGAATAACTTTAAATTGGAATATCTCGAAACGAACCGCTGAAAAAACTTACGAAAATTGACCAACTTTTCTGTTTACATACTATTATCTCGGAAAGTAAGGACTAAATCAAAAAAAGTTATTCTTTAGAAAATTTGACCGCATCATTTGACAATGTAACGGTGTGCGTTTTATAATTTTCTGATGCACGTTAATCTAATTATGCAATTAATTATGCCGCAATCACATTTTTGATGATTAACGTTGGAACACCCTTGCTCGCGTCCCCACTCTTAGGCAGCATTGTCTATCTCACAATTCACCGTAGCTCCATCGCACTCCCTCTCGTTGATGATTTGTTTATTTGAAGTTAAATGTGTAGTTTGCACACTTGTGATTCCATTCTTTCCGAAGAACGAGTAATTTGAGTGTTTGTATTGGCTTGTGGGTATAAGGAAAATAATAATTACTGTAAAGTTTTATCAGCGGAATACTTCTCTCGTCAAAAATAGGTATGAAAACGCAAATGTAAATTTATTTTAATTTAATTTCTAACTTAAAAAAATCGAACAGATTATGGATAGTACCGATACTACAAGTTCAGGCAGCGAGCTTGATTCTGTATTAAAGTTTGAAGTTAAACAAGGTCCCGCTTGCATACTTTGCAAAAAAATAGGCTGTACAACAAATTTAACAGAAAAAGCGTCGGTTACATTTATTAAAGCTGTTAAATTAGGAGAAATGATAACAAAAATGTCTGATGAACATATTCAAAAAATAGTGCACGACAAAAACAATCAAATTGGCAAAATTTACAGTGCCACAAAACATGTTATGCAAGCTATACTAGCAAAAAAAATATAGAAGTCTTAAAATGTAAGGCACAAAGACAGCAGCAATATGATGAAATTGGTATTCAACCACCTCCCCCTGTCGGAAGATCGTTAAGAAAAGATGTTTTTTACATTAGCAAATGTGTATTCTGCCAAAAACGCTTAATTGGAAAACGTTTGTCGCAGGTTATGTCAAAAAATATTGAAGATAAAATTCGGTATATAGCAAACAAGAAGTTACACTTATTAAAAAGAATCGGTAACAACGATTTGATTGCGATGGAGGTTAAGTACCATATAGGGTGTTTAGTTGGCGGAATGCGGGACGTAGAGAAAATATTGTCACCGAAATCAAGCACGGAGGAAAGCCACCAAGGAACCAAAAAAGAAAAAGATGAGGTTTTAACTTTAGTGCAACATGAAATACAAAATGGAATTGAAAAAGGAAAAGGATTTGCTGTAACATCTATTTTCAAAAGATACTTAGCATTAGGTGGAAATAGATCAAAACGACTGATATTAGAAGAAATTAGAAATCATTTCGGTTCCAAAATAGAAATAGTAAAGCCTAAAAAAGTAAACGAATCATCAGTAGTTATACCATCAGTCCCAAAATCTGATACTGTCCACAGTTTTATTGAAGCTGTTTCTACTTCAACAGCAACTAGTTCATCTAGTTCATCTTTATTCATAGGCGCGTCAGAATTATCTCAAATGCACAAAATATGCACGGATATTGGGAAGGAAATAGACAACATACCAGATCATTTAGATTATCGGGATTTAAGTGTTGATTCTTACCAAAAATATATACCTCAGAGCCTTGCTTGGATCATTGGTTTATTAATTTCAGCTGATGGAAAGGAAAACAACACAGGAGTTATAAACATCTGTTAAGACATCATTTACAATCGATTTAAAGGGAAAAGGTTAACACCCAAACACATCGGACTAGGCATTATGGTGCATCAAGAAACAAGATCAAAAAAAATTATTGAAGCACTCCACACATGTGGACATTCCGCCTCTTATAAAGATGTATTAAGATTGAGAAATACTATTGCACAGGAAGAAATAACTAGGTACTTTTGCAACGATAATTGTTACATTCCGAAGCAACTTGTTCCCAATAGATTGGCACAATTCGCAGCAGATAATATTGATATATTAGAAGAAACGTTAGACAAAGCAGCGACTTTTCACGCAACACAAATGATAGCATTTCAAAAAGGACCGCCTAGCTTAGAAACAGAACCATGTTCCGGAGCAAAAATTTTACCATACAAGAGCAAGCTTGAGATTCCTGAAAACTTTCACTTACTACGAAAAATTAATTACAATAAGTCACAAAAAGTAAGACCCCTAATAAATAACAAAAATATGCTTTGTGAATACGAGAAAAAAAATTTCATCTCTTCCTATAATTTAGCATGGATTTTTTGTAGAACATCAATCAGCCGTGATATTTCTAAAAATTTAGTAACAATACCACAGTGGTCTGGATTTAGTAGACTGATTCATCAGGATGATACTTATGTCACAACCTACGGTTACCTTCCTCTTTTGCCCTATGTTGCATCTGAATAGGACACTGTGTGGACAACAATGAAACGATGTAATGATATAGCAGCTAAATTAAATAATGAGTATACAATTATCACGTTTGATCAAGCTATATACCATAAAGCGAAAGAAATTCAGTGGCTACAACCCGATGAATGTTCAAACTTCATTATACGATGGGGGGATTTCATATAATGATGAACTTTTTAAAAGCTATTGGACAACATATGGACAATTCCGGCTTAAGCGATGTATGGCTGGAGTCTAACGTTTATGGAGTTGCTACTGTTATCGGGATAATGCATGGTAAAAAGTGGAATAAAGCAATTAGGGCTCACAAATTAACTTATGAGAGTTTGTTAAGGATATTACTGCCAATGTTTGAAACATGGCTGATGGAATGTAAAAGTGACAATATTCACGTTGTCAATATGAGTAGATTAATGGCAAGTAATATCTTTGAAATAATGACGAAGCAAGGAATCATTAACAATTTTTTTGAACTGGTTAACAATGTCGGTGAATTATCTGAGGCATTTAGGGAGTTTATGGAAAGCCAGCCTCCCACTTTCCAATTTTGGTACACTTACATGGAAATGGTGGAAGTTCTGTTAGAGTTCATGTATAGTGAAAGAACAGGCCGGTGGGATTTACACTTGCAAAGTTTTAGAAAAATGTTGTCCTGGTTTTTTGCTTATGACCACAGCAATTATGCTAGATGGGGTTCTGTGTATCTATGTGACATGCTACATTTAGAAAATAAAGCTCCGACAGTGTATCAGGAATTCTGCGAAGGAAATTTTGTAGTAAAACGCTTGAATGGTGGGTTCAGTAGAATTTCTATCGATCAGGCCCTGGAACATGTGAACAAAGCTTCAAAAGATGCGGGGGGAATTGTTGGGCTAACGAAAAATAGTACTAGGCTCGACGAATGGTACTTGAGCTTTAATGAAATTGGACGAATGATAGAAACTTTTACTGTTTCCTTGAAATTAGATAGCTGTATTTCTAGTCAAAATATCGAAACTGAAAAGCAACGAATAATACTAGATGAACAAACTGCATTAAAGTTAGTCGACCAATTTCTGAAATTTGGTGTATTTAATGA
This sequence comes from Amphimallon solstitiale, assembly GCA_963170755.1. NCBI lineage: Eukaryota > Metazoa > Arthropoda > Insecta > Coleoptera > Scarabaeidae > Amphimallon > Amphimallon solstitiale. Next base: position 121,283,004 of record OY720681.1, on the reverse strand, counting down.
CACTTCAGATGCCTTAATCTCTATTTCAACAAAAGAAGTCTATCCCACAACTTTACAATCCTTCCGACTGAATGCAAAGCAAACCGGAGAAACTGCACTTAAATCTTTCTCTGAAAATATGGACACGTTAGGATTTTACAAACCATTAAAAAAACAAAATGTTTCGGCCAAATTACCTACCAGTAGTAGAGAAACTAAATCTTCTCAGAAAACGCAAGCATTGGAAGGACAACAATTTCTGCAAAAAATTCTAGCAGTTAAAGAAATGGGTAGAACTGTAGACTACAATCTAATCTTTCGACATGAACTAACTACATTCCCTATGTCTTTAACAGTGAATGGACAATTGGCTACACCGTCTAATAAAAGTGCTTTAGGAGGGATTATTGAAAAATTCACCAAACCTGAGAATATTCTTCCTGATAGCAAAGACGCCAAAGTGTGTTTCATTATTGACGGTATGGCTATGGTGCAACGTATAGGTAAACCAGCCAAATGTAACACATTCGGAGAATATGCCGGGATTTTTGCTAACAGAATATTTAATAATAAATTCGGAGCACAAAGAATAGATCTGGTATTTGATCATTACAAAGAACACTCCATAAAGGGAATAACACGACTTAAACGAGGACAAAAAAGTACTATAAGCAAGATTATAGAGAACGAAGATACGCCCTTACCGCAGCGCTGGAATCTATTCATACATTCGGCATTTAACAAAAAACGATTAACCAATTTCGTATCCGAAAATTTAACAAGTTACTTCACAGAAAAACCTGTTGAATTTGCTACTAGTGGAGGATTCCACTGTGTGACAGATTACAGAACCAACTTTCAAGTAAATGCTCCTGAACTACTAACATCAGATCATGAAGAAGCAGATACACGAATTTTATTACACATTCTCTCCGCAAAGAGATCAGGTTACTCGAGGTGCATAGTTGATTGCAACGATACTGATGTCTTAGTATTGTTGTTGCACTTTAGACAACATCTCACTCCAGAAGTATGGATAAAGACAGGGAAAGGTGATTCTGTGCGATACATTCCCGTTCATGAAATAAATCTACCCGAAAACTTGATTAAAAACCTACCATCGTTTCACGCCCTCACAGGGTGTGATACCACAAGTCAATTTACGGGAATGGGCAAAAAGACTTGTTGGAAAACATATCTGGAATATAGCGACTATTTAAACGGAGTCGGTGTAAAAGAATTTTCTGATGAAATGTTTGCTAAAGTGCAGAGTTTTGTCATGAAATTATACTCCAAAAGAACAGATATACAATGTATAAATACATTAAGGGGAGTTATGGCAGCTTCAACACCAGTATCCAAATTACCACCAACTGAAGATGCTTTGAAACAGCATTGTTTACGGTCGTATTTCCAAGCACTTGTGTGGGAAAATTCTTTGACACCTCTGCCGACAATTCCAAATTTTGAACAGTTTGGTTGGCATCGCAGTGAAAACGGTGAGGTCATTCCAGTTTTAACGACTCTTTCACCGATTCCAACTCAGTTAACAGCTCTGTCATCATGTGGATGCAAGAAAGGTAAATGTGAAATCATTTTGCAGATTAGCCAATTTCTAACACATTTTTTTTTTTAGACTGTGTTACCAAAATTTGTAAATGCAGGACAGGCAAGGTGGGTTGTATCGCTTCATGCAGATGTCTTACTCAAAATTCTTGCAAAAATCCTTGGACTGTTTCAAAAACATCAATGGCTGCCAGCGAAATCGAATCGGAAAGCTCCGATGATGAATAATTTTTTATTTTTTTCTTATTTTATATTATTAGAGTAGGGACTACAAATTAATTTTACATTTTATACATTAAAACAGTATGAAATAAAAGTACGCATTTAACTTCAAATAAACAAATCATCAACGAGAGGGAGTGCGATGGAGCTACGGTGAATTGTGAGATAGACAACGCTGCCTAAGAGTGGGGACGCGAGCAAGGGTGTTCCAACGTTAATAATCAAAAATGTGATTGCGGCATAATCAATTGCATAATTACATTAATGTGCATCAGAAAATTATAAAACGCACACCGTTACATTGTCAAATGATGCGGTCAAATTTTCTAAAGAATAACTTTTTTTGATTTAGTCCTTACTTTCCGAGATAATAGTATGTAAACAGAAAAGTTGGTCAATTTTCGTAAGTTTTTTCAGCGGTTCGTTTCGAGATATTCCAATTTAAAGTTATTGCTCTTAGTGGACCGTAAATGTACTCCGTACATTTCAAAAAATAGTTAAAAATAGACGCGCTACAAACTTTACCACTTTTTTTACATGAAAATTTTTGTAATTTTTTCTACTTTTTTTCTGTGTGTGTAACTCAAATTTCGCATATTGTGCCCTTTTGCACATTCCGATTTTTGACAACTTCGAAATTTTGATTTATAAGGTCGATAACTTTGATTCCTGAAAATTTCATCTTGTAACACCGAAACCCCCACAGAAGTCATTTTTAAACGATTTTCGCAGCACTGAGCTCTCTACTACTCGTATATAATACAATATGAATTGCTTCTTCAAAAACTGTGAGTAAATCATTAATATAAATTAAAAATAAAGTAGGTCCTAAAACTGAACCGTGAGGCACGCCAATATCAACCGGTTCATAGGAGGATTGGTAGTTATCAATCTTAACACACTGTTTAAGGCCAGAAAGATATGCACTGAACCAGTTAACGGAAACACCGTTAACGCCATATTGCTCTAACTTGTGCAGCAAAATTTCGTGATTAACGAGATCAAAAGCCCTAGATAAATCTATAAAAATACCCAAACAGTAGTGACTTTGGTCCAAGTTTATGTAAATTTGCTTTAACAAGTTAAATAACGCCGTATTCGTTGATTTATTTGCACAAAAACCGTGTTGATTAGAATGTAGTAAGTTAAAGCTGTTAAACAAGTTATTTAACTTTTTGTTCATGAGTTTTTCGTATATTTTAGAAAAAACAGATAGTAAACTAATGGGATGGTAGTTTGATATTACATCAACATCACCTTTCTTAAATAGTGGCTTCACAATTGCCAGTTTCAATGCAGAAGGGAAAACGCCTTTGTTGAAAGAAAAATTAATGAGGTAGACCAATACTGAAGTAATACTCGATAAGGAGTGTTTAACAACAAAACTAGCAAAATTCCTTAAATCTTTATACAAGGTTTGCATTAACCTTTAACAGTTTTTCCGCTATCGTGGTCACAGACACAGAGTCATTATTTTCGAAAATTATCTTTTCGGTATCAGGGGAACTTCAAAACGTGGACATCTGCAAAAATCTCAAGTTCAAACATTTTTGTCATCACAATATTTTATATACCTACTATGTATCAGAAAGCGAAAATAAACAGCCACTCTAAAAAATTGCAATACTTTATTGTATATGAAGTGTCAATACCTTTATCATTGGGTTTATTTACAAAATGATGTTTTTGTTGTTATCTAATAGTTCTTTATAGTTTTAATTCCAAACATGAACGGTGTAGATATAACTTAAAAATTGCATTTGAAACTGTAAAAGGTTGTTAGCAAACATAAAACCGAGTGTATAATTTTGCAAATTAAAGTAAAATATAGTGCGCCTTCTCTAGATATTATATAGTATTTTGATCATTCAAAGTTCATGTTTATTCATTGCTTGAGACAGTATTTCATTGTACAATTCAAAATAATTGATAATCTAGGAAGTATTTTTTCATGTTATCTAGGCCTCGAGCATCTTGGTTAATAGATTTTTTAAAGGCGGTCATGAAAGAACGGGATAACGAGTTTACTAACAAGAACGATCAACTCTGGAAAAACTATATAGATTTAAGGAATTTTGCTTCCGCTTCAATGAGTCACAAGAAAAAGCATACCTGAATTTTCTTCTTGCTGCAAACCGTCCGCGTAAATTTTAAAATTCTATCCTCCTTGAATATCAATACCAAGAATAAATATCCAATACCGTTTCACTCATACAATTCAGATTTGCTTAATAATTACTTTGTGTCTATTATAAAAAGGCTACCTATTATGACGATATGATTAATTATTGTTTGTCCAAAAGACATCTGATTGGCTTGTCGTTTATATTTTCTCTGATTAACCTTCACGATTGATAAATTTTGGATTCTCAAATCTCTCAGATATAATGCTGCTGGTTGTAGCTACATTTCTCTGGATATCATTAACATATGCGTCCCCATGTGGTCTTATCTTACACATATTGTGAACTGTTGCTTAGAAGCTGATAATTTTCCTAGAGCTTGGCATGAGGCTTTTTATTCAGTCCGTACCAAAAGTGAATAATCCCATAACTCTAAGTGCTCTCCATTGAATAAGTTTGCTACCAATAGTTTCTATGTTATTGTGGTGTGCTGTTTATAATCAAATAATTTGTTGGACAGTAATATAATTCTTGATAGTCAGGCTTTTGAAGAGGGTATAGTATAGCAGCTGCTCTACTTAATCTGACAGACAATGTGGTTATGGCCTTAGACTGGTGTTACGCTCTACTTTCATTTTTGGCCGATGTCCCGTAGGATCTTAACATTTCGCAGTTTATGTTGCTTGATTTTACTTATTGACCGTGCCTGGTATACTTGAGTTATCTGAACTAGACGTGACTCATGTCTTTTGTATGAACACACTCTCTTACTTAAAACTAGACATCTCAGAGTAAGGTTATAAATTTGCTAGGCACTTAATCATTTAGACGCATATTTACGTTTTTCTTAAGAGTACGTATTAGAATAAACACTTCTGTACGTTCTTATGAATACTCTCTTTTATATAAGGCTAGATTTATCGAGAATCTAATTTCAGATTTTGACATGCATTTAGACGTTAAAATTTCCTATTTATCTGAGTTTCTTAAGACTACGATTTGTAGTGGGTAATTCCTGAGCCTGTTAAACTTTTGCTGAAACTAACCTACCTGTATTTACTATGTTGTTCTGATTTTGGATAAACGCATATTGTTACAGTCGATTTACTGCACTTACAGGCTACGATATCTGAGTATTCTTGATTGTATTCATCTTAGTTTTTATTACTTTCATGTAGCCTTGTTTGTGAGGAAAATATTGTGTTGGGATACTCTTTCAGCGCCTTATCTACATATGTCCAAAGGAATCATGTAGTGTGGCAATCGAAAACTTCCTTGGTTTTATGATTGTTATGTTTGCTTAAAAAAAGGTTTATATGTAACTTATGAACAGCTTAGGCATTGTGCATACTTATTTTCTTCTTTCACGGACATGCTCTTGTTTGTAGTAGGCCTTCGGATGAATATCATCTTTTCGAGCCATTCGTTGAACATAACCTCCTGGACATGCCATCCAAATGTACGCCTGGTTCCATTTGCCTGTAAGTTCAATTACGGTCGGAAATACCCGCCGTTATCTGGTGATCGTCGTACCTTTGTAATTAATCTATTTACCTTGGTGTTGCACATTTATAATGTGTGGATAACTCGAGATGCGTCTGTTTACCGCTCCAGGCGTGTTTATCGGGTCGTCAGTTCGCTTAGTACCAACTTCTTAGATCTAAAGTTGCTTTCTTCGTTTTCTTATCACAATGTAATCTTGCGTTCGTTGCAAGTTTATTTTTAGTTATTTCTGTCATCATTTGGAGTTCAAGGGATGTTTGTGTTTTATTGTTAAGTTCATGTTACTGTTGATTTACTTGCGGGATAGTTTGGTGTTCGTGTAGTTTTGAATTCTTCCCGCCTGTCTTAATTCTTGTTTCCGGGTTCGAGAAATGCGTGGAAAGTTCGACGCGGCGTTTCAACAGATGCACGCTATCTGAATTCACTTTTAAGTCATTCTTCATAGGAAGAACACAAGTGCAAAACTACTTATCTTTTTAATTTATACTGTATGTTTAAGTAGACAATATCGCTACGGCGATAAAACACTAAAAATAACATACCACAGACTACAGATAAGAAAGGATTTGCAGATTTCTGGGGTGTTGAAGTCATCAACAATATCTCTGAATCTATGATGTGCCTCCCTGCCAATAGATTTTGAAGTGTTTTAAAGAATTACCTAAAGGACAGTCCTTTCTATTTTGTACAAGATTGTGTAAATTTTGACACATTAAATAAATGTAAATTTAAATTTTAATTGAATAGAGGTATATTTGTTTAAATATTTTACAATGTCCAAGTTTTGTAAACATATATTGCTTACTTATAGCTATACTAGACTATTATGCTTAATTCGACATTTTTCATTTAGTGTAGTTAGTTATCCGAGTTACCACAAATTTAATTTGCAAAGCACAAATAAGAATCCGAAGTATTCTAATAGTGTAGCATCGTTCGAGTGCCAATGACCATTTAATTGTTAATGGCAGCTTTTACAAATACTAGTCGCTTTCAACTCAACAGGTACTTCTTTAAAATACCTACGTACATATCTACATATAACGTATCTATGCCATGCATAGATATATTTGAATAAATATTATAAATGACTTTTTGTAACGCAATGTGTCTATAGTGAATGAGTTCAAAATATGTATGTATGCAGGTGAAGGTTTCATATGGTGATGAAAACAAATTAAGTAAACATATTTACATACGAAGGTTACAAATAAAGTATTATGAAAAATAGGATAAGTACAAAGAATAATTAATAATCCACTAAAATTTGTAAAAAATTTCTTTCGCAGTTTGAGTCGCAGATCTGCTTTAATATAATAAAACTCTTAAACAATCGCTTATTAGATTTGGTGCTTACTAATGGTGACTTGATATTGAACTTGAGGATTTTCTTTTGTACCTGTTGATTCTTACCACTCACCGCTATGTATTTATTTGTCTTCTCTATTTGATTATTCTAGTAAAGTTGTTTTTCCATGTAATAATAATATGAGATATAATTTCCACAAATCCCATTACTAAAACTTGCATGCTGACGTATTGTATAAAGACTGTTCCTTCCTCCACGACTGCATTAACGTAAACTATGCTTTAGAGAATTTTTATAATGCTTTGTATCATATCATTTGATTTATATATTATAATGATATAAATTGTCAACATTTATAGTATACAAAAAAATTAACGTCTCAAGAAAATTAATTTATGTTATACAAATAAAAGATCATTCGTATATAGAATAGATTTTTTTTATTAGAATAGTAATGAAATGTATAAAATGTTAGATAGTAACTAAATTTATTGTAATCTCACTTTTTGATGAAAGATTTTAAAAAAATCACAATGTTAGCAAAATTGTCAAGATAAGATAGGCAACTTAAATTACTAAACAAAAAAATGTCATTATTATATGAAAAATCAAATACGTATATGAAAACTAAGATAGTATATTAAAATACAAGTAACAGAAGGCCTTTCATTCCAGCAGGATTTCTAAATTCGGACACGAGCGCGCAGCGCGAGTCGCCCAAGGAGAGAATGCTGGAATGGCCTTCTGTTACGAGTATTTTACACTATTTTCTCTGTTTTGGATTGTATTTATATTATTTATTTACAAAAAAAATTGTTAAAAATATTACGTGACGTAGTCGATTGGTAACAATGATTTACATTTATATTTGACAGTTGACTTTTGTAAAAATTATTTGAATTGAAAAGTTTGCTTAAATTAGAAAAAAATCTCATATTATCCGTGGGCGGAATGTCAGACGAAGAGCGTCAATCTGCGGCACTAGAATTGCGGGACGGGGCCTCCAACGCCATAAATAATTTATTACCAGGTAAATCGAAAAGCAAGTATGAAAAAGATTATAAAAAATGTATGCCACCAACCTATTTCTACTAAAATTAAAAGTTACCAAAAATCTAACACCAAAATGGCTGCTAGAATAAGGTTGTTCTAACACCGAAACAGAGAAAAATATTGAATGAGACGATAATTTTGGAATAAAGAAGAATTAATATAGAAATTGTGGTATAAAAATAATACATACTTAATTTTACAAGTTGATATCATCAGCGTGTTTTTGGGAAGTCGTAAGACTTGTGAAACTCATATATTGGATTAAATTGATGACTAATAGAAGAAGTAATAGAAAAAATCCATAACGAGTGTACCAATACGAGGATATTTGATGCAGTTAACTTGGACCTTATGTGACGTATTATCAGGAACTTAAAAGACTGTACCTACAATCCAGGATAGAAGCATTTTGTGAAGAGGATCAGACCTATGATGAAAACAGAAAAATAGTAAAGTAAAATTTTAAACATTATTAAAAGACAATCATTTAATAATCATTAGAATCAAGCAATGAAGTGAAGTTTTGAAGAGATAAAAAGAATAATATAATTAATCCATACTTTGTTGTAAAAAATGATTCTATTTTATATTATCTGAATAGTCATATTTATATTCTTGAATTGGTGATTTTCATTAAGGAGGAGAAGTTAATTTTTGAAATTGAATTGTTGTTTAGATGTAAAAAGAGTTTTACGTTATTACGTAAATTATTTACCTAACATACATTATAATGTGTTTTGAATAAAATATTATTTTGAAATAAATAGTAAAATAACTTTTACCAAAGAATTCAAGAGTATTATTTATTTTCATGCTAAATTATAATTTCTACCGTCTGAGCTTAGCTAGGAAGACATTAGTATAATATGCCTAAGACAATTTCTGCTACTAAATGTCTTTATTTGTCTTGGTATACTGAGCATGTCATATGCCACCTGAAATTAAAATACTGTGTTGTATGATGCATCGTCGGGTTTAATTCGGGTTTTCGCTATATTTAACAGTTCGCTTAATTTAGAGTTTTATACAAGTTCTTCAGCTACTTCATCTTACTGTGCAAATTTTGTTACGTTTATTACCTGCAATAGTCCATATTTAATGTGGTAAGTTTAATACAGTTTTACACATGGCAGTGAGTGGTCTTGCATATCCTATCCTTGCTGTTTTTGTGCTATTATTTATTTGCACATAACAACAAATATCTGTCTTAGTTTCGTTGTTATTTGTGTATATTTTTCCTATTGTATTTTATATTCGAGCACCTATCCGTTGCCTTTGCTCCTGTGTTTGTCTTATCTTAAGCTGTCGTGACAGGCAGCACGGCGTGAACCATGTGCACCGTTTTCTTTACTCTTTTTTTATTTGCAGCAATTTATCATATACTATAGTCTATTCCACCTAGGAATCAAAGTACGGACTCTTACGGATTATAGCCCTCCTTTTCTATTTTATAATGATTCGTATATAAATATCCTTATTTGGTACATAGAACGTTGTCAAGTCGTTTGACGTAATTTGACGTAATATTTGAACATAGCCACCAATGCCAACGTAACAACCAACCATTACCGACATTAATATCATTATAAAATTTACGTAATACTAACCCTGCCATCTGAAATTTAACTTAATACCTACCCAGCATTGAAATTATACAACGTCGCGTGCGATCTCCATAATAGCAATACTTTGATTCTAGGGTGGAATACACTATAGTATCTTTTGTATTCTATACTAGATTATGTTGCTGTGCAGTACTTGTGCATCATCTTTTTCGGCAAGAAGACCAAGCCTCTTGTGCAATGGCGTATGCAGTCAACTTTTCCATATCTCCTGCGTTGGTGGTGCGCCCCTGGGTTATCGTGGCGATGTGAGGATTCTAGGCAGCGCGCAGCGCTGCGTTATCGTTGATCAGCAGGAACTCATGAATCTTATCAATAATCAAGTCATACAGGCTATGTCACGTCTAGTCGGCAGTTTTGAGTCTTCAAAAGTTGATTTTTTGAACCTTGTACAAATTAAACTATCTACTGTTCCATAACTGTGCTTCCTAGATATGCTGAATTATTGAGGACTGACGTTTTAAAAGAAATAGATTCCGTCAATTCCTATTTACACTTAACTAAGGTGAAGCATGTGAAGAATGGTGGTCTACTTGTGAGTTTTGTTTCGGCCTAAGATAACTACAAATTTAGAAAGTTGATCAAGGAAAAATTATCAGATAATTATGAAGTCAAGGAATTTCGTGGTATTAATCCTAGGATTCGTGTCGTTGGCTTCACCGAGGAATTTCAAGAAAATGACTTTGTCTACTACATTGTGGAAATGAATTCTGAGTTATTTAGTACTGGTTATGAGTGTAAATTGATATAAGTTATATCCAACAAAGGAAAATTGTAATTTATTTCAGGCAGTTCTTCAACTTGATAAGGAATCATACAATAATATCATGAAAGCTCGTTAGTTGTTTGTTGTTTATGACTCTTGGGCGGTCTTTGACGCCATCGAGGTCCTACGTTGCATCAACTGCAATTAATTTAATCACTCGTCCAAAAACTGTATTAATAAATCCACTTGCAAAAGATGCGGTAATCAACATAATTGCAAGGAATGTAAGACAACTACATTAAGTTGCATTAATTACAGTAAAGTTATCTCTAAGGAAACCGATCAGATTGACGTGAATCACGCTGCTTGGGATTTAAATTGTACTATGTATAAGATTACTGCTTCTAAACTGAGAGCTACTCTACTGTCTATTCAATTGCAATTACCTGATTTACAGTCTAATTCTTCGCGTACACACAATAAAAGCGTATCAATTTATTATCAAAATACTAGAGGCTTGAAGGGTAAATTGCTGATTTGTGCCATTCGTCCTTCTCTTCTCAGTACGACATTATTGGGCTTTCTGAAACTTGGCTTGATTCCTCAATTGCTGATAGTGAATTATTTGGCAGCTAATATACTGTTTTTAGAGCCGATAGAGACTTTGAGGCGACTAGTCGTTCAAGGGGTAGTGGAGCATTATTAGCAGTTGACCACAACATTTCATTCAGTTTACTCGACTTACATGCATTTAATTTCACTATGCCAACTATAATTGACCTTGCTTTTGTATATTCCTCCTTCCCTGCCTTTACTGCAATAACAACAATTTTTTGAGGTCTACAAATTTTTGATTTTCTCCAATCGAGCGATGTTCACAAAGTTTGTTGTGTTACTCCATCTTGTGATGCTGTCGTAAGGTAAGATGATCACCATCCCCCTTTGAATATTTCTTGCGAATTAAGTATTCTTAACAAATTTAAGCCTGAACATTCTCCTGAGAAATCATTTAATTTTCGTACAACCGATTTTCATCAATTATACGATCTACTTTGAAACGCCGATTGGTCATTCTTGGACAACATCTTTAATATTGATGTTGCCATTAAAAGTTTTTATGAGAAATTGTATTCCATATTTGAACTTTGCATTCCCAAAATTGCAAAGGCTTTAAAGAACCCGTATCCGCCTTACTTCACTGCAGACATTATCAATTCCATTTACTTCAACAAAGAGGCGTGGCTGTCTTAAAAACGTAATAATAGTGTGCGTTTATACACGGAATTCAGTAGACTGAGGAGGTTGGTAAGAAGTATGATTGATGTTGCTTACAAAAATTATAATACTCACATAGTGCGAAGCCTCCCTTCGGATCCTAAACGATTCTGGACTTTCGTGAATAGGAGGCGTTAAGTTGCGCGATACCTTACGATTTCCTGTATGATGATCATGTCATCTCTAATTCTCTCGACGTTGCCCATGCATTTGCCGACTACTTTCAATCATCATTTGTAAAGCACTCGAACTCCTGGTCTTGGATGGATCCTGATGATGGCTATGACAGTTTTAATATTATCTTCTTCTCGGAGAACGATGTCTACGAGTTCCTAAAAAGTCTCAAAGGCAACGCAACGCTGACCCTGACGGCGTCCCTATTTTTTATTCTCAGGGATTGTGCTTCTGTTTTGTCATCTCCTCTTGCTATCTTACTATAAAACTTTTGAAAAATGTATCTACAAGCCGCTTTATAATCTCGTGAAAAATCACCTATCCGCACCGCAGCAAGGCTTTATAGAGGGACAACTGTCACCAATCTTCTTTCTATTACCCAGTTTATCGCGACTAGCATTGATAATGGTTCTCAGACTGACATGTTGTACACCAACTTTTCCAAACCTTGTAACCTATTGAATTATGATATCTTGTTGGGTAAGCTATCAACAATTAGGATCTCACAAAACCTTCTTTTATTTTTCAAATCTTATTTTGCACAGCGTACACAGTTTGTTTTATTTGATGGTTTTCCATCTAACCACATCACGGTAACGTCAGGAGTAACTCAGGGATTTATTTTGGGTCCATTATTTTTTAACATTAATATCACTGAGCCTTTAGATGTAAGCTACCTATTGTATGCTGATGATCTCAAAATATTCTCTTACGTTAACAATCTTGAAGACAGTTCAAAATTACAAGCGAACTATGATAAAGTATGTGAGTGTTGTGTACTTAATGATCTGCCGCAAATGTCATGTTATTCACAATAAAGACTGAGCCCCTTATCTATAATTATAATTATATGGAAATGTAACATTTATTGTAAATGTTGAAAATAATTTGTGGGTTATAAAAGGTATGCAATTACTGTTGTGCACAATTAAAATGTACCACTCTACTAGGTGACGGCAATTAATAAATTTACATCACATGTGTGATGTGTATCTTTTAAAAAATTTCATATTTAAAATCTTAATTGTACAATATTGTTAGATTATCAGAAAGAGTAGGAAAATTTATTTCGACTTAGAGTCTGTGCACAAAGTGAAAACTAAACGTACGATTCACAATTTAAAATGGTCCTAATCTTAGTGAAGAACATAGCAAAGTTTTAATAGGTTAATATAAGTTCAAAAAACTATATATATCAAAATGAATGCTTATATACTTACATAAATCGGTTGAAATAAGTTACCGAATAAAAAAAACACCCTAATCCATATATCTACATTTATTAGATGCTCCACTAAAACAAAGCACATCCAGCACATCCCAGTCTTAATTTAGTAATAATAGCAAAATGTAGTCACCTGGGATTGTACGAAAGTATTTGAAAGAAAAATCTCACATAGATGTATGCATCCGGAAAGAAAGGTATTAAATAAAATGGTCACCATCATTATCATAAGCAATATTTATTAGTAATAGTATTGGCGTTATATAATGTAGATATGATAAGTATGAATAATGCAGTACCTCATATAAGAAAGATGAGGTATAATATTATTGTAAGGTTAAAATAATTGGTATATTAACCTTACAATAATAATTTGTATAGGAAACATGGATATGAAATAAGAAACTCAACAGCTCATATTAAAATATAAGTTATTTATTTGTAATAATGAAAATCAATAACAATAATAATAAACAAAATTTAAAATAGGCAACACATATGTACTAAACAAGTAGAATGTATGAGAACTCATAAGTAAGACAAAGTATATATATATATAACCGAAAGTAAAATAAAGTCCAGTAAAAAAAAAATGGAACAAAAAAGTTATGAAGTAAGCTCAAAGCAAATAAATAATAAATTTCGTAATGTGGATATTGAGTCCAAAAGCGTGCCGATGACATTTACTTGTTTTACTCCGAATAACTCCATAAAAAGTAGGTAAAATTGATCTACGTCCGCTGTATATAAAGCTGACCAGCGAAAATCAAGACACATAAGGTTCAAACAAGAAAATGTGAATTTGCCTCAATATCCCACACAATAGTTGCCAAAAAGGAGGCTAAAGCTTCCATAAATATACTGATATAACGTATATTTATGAATGCAAAATTAATCAAGCGCTAAAATTTTAATACCTAGTTTACAACAAATAAAAATGCTTAACTATTTTAAGTATTCGAACATACTCAACAACGATTCAAGTAACCAAAATAAAAAAAAATTACAAGCTATCTTCTACTTAAATGTAGGTAGTAAGGAACAAGGTTTTAGAAAATAACTAAAATAAACATCCCCTTTTTTCATGTACATTATGAATTGTTACTCAATACTGGTATCGGGTTTGATAAAATAAACCATACACTTAAACAAATTAAAATTGACAAATAAATAAGCTATACCAACAGCCAAAATTTGGAAAACCATAAATACAAGTAAATGCAATGTACTTTTTATCATTTTAATGCATATAAATATGTGAGGTCTAGAAACCAGTACTGAGTAAGTAAATCATAAAATACAAAGAAAAAGTTTTAGTTTGTTTTAGTTAATAATCTTCTTATTGTCACAGTAGGGTACACATGGTTTTGCGTAAAATCACAGAAAGCAGCCCCCGGATTCTGAACGTACGATACGATATTCGAATTCGAAACGCGAGCGTAGTAAAGATGGGCAAGTTAGGTGAGTACGAATACTTTTCAATGTGGCTAGACAGACTACTGTATTGTCTTGCCCATTTCGACCACGCTCGCCTTACGAATTCGAATATCGTATCGTATGTTCGGAATCAGAGGGCAGGAATAGGGATTTATTGCTACAACGATTAAACAGAAGAAGTTCAATAACAGATGACTATAAAGTTGTAAAAGTGAACAAAAGCACATCGAGTCATTAGCAGCCAATTATTCTCTCTCTTTTGCATTGTAAATAGAAGAAAACACTATTAGTGAAAGATTCATGATTGCACGGGGTGCATACCAAACAATACTTTCAGCTCTGACGCACATCCCGGTATCACCTAAAAAACATGAAACTTAATATAATTAAATGACTCGCCCAGTATAGTATTGGAATATCTAGTACTGTTTTAATTGTCTATAAAACTGTTATTCTTTTTCAAAATGGAGCCAATAGTTTGAGTTATCAATGTTTTAAGAAAATTTTTGACCAAAACAAGTGTAGCAGAGAAAAATCATAATCGCATCGTTTTTAAATGTAAAAACATAAATTTTGGTGGTGCGAGTAGCCAAGAATATTCTGCAACAATGGGTTTAACTTGCACCCGACAAGACCTAAAAACCATTTTCAAAGCTTATCGTCCGACATTTTTACATACCAAAAATGTGTTTTTTGTTAAATCAAACTACTAGTATTTGATTATGGTAATTTGTATTTTATTTTAACAACTAACATCTGTTATGGTCAAAAGTTTCCAAAGATAATTTAATAACTCAAAAACTAGTAGCTCAATTTTGCAAATGAAAAAACAGTTTAATAGACAATTTAAACAGTATTTAAACAGTACTACAGCCTAAAGTAGTTTTAGAATATGCGTCCCACGCAACCATGAATCTTTCACTAACTGGCCGCTCACCTATTTGAAACAAAAAAGAGCAATTGTAGAAGCGGTTACCAATGACTCACCCTGTATAATAATATAAATAGGCAAACATAATATTATAATGACTAGATACGAGTAAATCAAAGCCCAGCATAACAATATGTAACTACAGTCACTTATATGACATATCTAAATAAAAGGTCATTCGACTCGATTTATATTAAAATATACCATAAACAAAAGTGCACACTGCCCAATATGCAAAATACTGTTAACTGCAAAGGCCTCTAAGTGACAACAAAGCTATGAACTGTTAAAACACAAAAGAGCAATCGTAGAGGCGACTACTAATATCTCAGCCTGTTTAATAATAGAAATAGGCAAACATCAAATTATGATGAGGTAGATACATCGATAACCAGCATAGCAATATAAAAATACAGTCACTTATTTGACAAATGTAAATAAAAGCTCATCCGTTTCGATTCGTTCTAAAATATATCATAAACAAAAGTGCACACCGCACAGTCTGCAAATACTGTTAACTACAAATTCCACTAAGTTACAATAAAGCTCTAAAGAACTACAACGCTTAGAAAATGTAGAGGCTACAAGTGCCCTTGCGTGTGACATATACATTAACAAATAAAGATTACTTATCTAGTTACACTGTAGTTACAACGTGCGGCCTCTTAATTACAACAAATGTTTTGTGTCTAAATATAAGTAAGTTTAAAAACTAATATTACAATTTCAAGATATTTTGCATCAACACAAACATTATATTTGGGCAGTCTTCTTTCCTTGAAATATGTAAACTGCATTTTTCTCCGAGATTGTCCACGGTTGGCGGATAGTCTTTCCATATGGTTGAACAGGAGCTAAAAACAAAATAACATTAGAAACTTGGTGAATAGAGAAATATGAAGGCAATGAAAATGAAAATTTAGTAAAAAAAAAAAAACAGTAGGAGGACCAGGAATCTGATAAATAGGCAGCAATTCAGACGAGGAAATATGCGAAAAGCAATTACACAAGGTGAGTCAACGATCTGACAAAGTAAATGTACCCATTGAAGTTTAATATAACTATAAACTCGCTTACTGTAGTCGATCGCTTCACAATTTAAAAATGTATTCATGTATAGAGAGTGATCCATAAATCACTGGCACAAAGAGAATGAAGTTCTTTAAATTGAACACCCAATATACAAGCTGAAATATCAATTTTGCCTTAAAATAAAGCAATCTTTATTAAGAGTAATTACTCGTTAAAGTTAATAGTTTTCGAGTTAACTACGATTAAAATAAAAAAGTGACAAGTACAGCATTTTTTTATTGCCTATAATTCAGAAGTGTCTTGACAGACCGCAAAATAATTTGGTATGGCATACACACAAGGTGTGTCAGTGATATTTATTTGCAGAACCTGTACTAATTTATCCTAGGTGTTCGCGAAGGTGTTGCATAATGAAGAAACTTTAAACACAAAAACCTTACTTATTTTTAATGAAACTCCCAACATTATTTTACAGAATCGTATTAAGTAAGCCCTTCAAGAGCTCTTTTTTTGCTAAGCTTGTCTTATACCTATCTTTGATATTCTAAAAATTATTTAAATTTATTTTAAAATCTTAACCATTAGCCATGGAAAAAGATAGTCGCTGTCGAAATATATAGATGCAAAAATGTTGATACTTTTTCAGGTTCTGCAAATAAATATCACTTCTATGTATGCCATAGCAAATTATTTTATGTTCTGTCAAGCCACTTCTGAATTATAGGCAATAAAAATGTTGAGGTGTAGCCACCACACGACTTTCTTATACGTATGAGTGTTTCAAATTATACAAAAATTATTCAAAATCTTATTCTAAGTACTGCTATTCTCTTAATAAATCTTTATAGAATACATACCTACTCTGCGAGATGTTCGAAAGAAAGGGTTACTTGTTAAGAGTAAAAGTGTTACTTCCGGCCAAAATTTTTATATTTTATGTATACAAAAATATTGCAGATCCAGCTCTAAATACCTTTGTACTCTTGATAAATATATAGAGAAATCATAATTTACGACATATGCAAAAGATCGGTATTCAATAAAAGTAAAAGTGTTACTTCCGGTCCGAGTTTTGACATTTTTATTATACAGTGCGTTCATGATGAAAGGAACAAATTTGTTTAAAATTCAGGTAATTATTTTGCAGAAAAACGTTCGGACAGGTCGATTAGTATTTTTAGTTTTGAATTTTTTGACATAAGAAAATTATATAAAGAAGAACATATGCAGCAATCATTGTTTTTTTTAAATGGAACAACCTGTATATTATGCCATTTTTGAATTGTAGGGTATATTCTAAACACATTAAACACATTTTTGTGTAACGTACCATATCCCTAAAATCAGCGGTTTTCGGAATAATGAGTTTTGAGATAAATTAAAATACACATAGGTAATGAAATAAAATGTTTAAATTGAACAAGGACACCATGAATTTTTTTTTAAAAGCCAAGAAAAACAACCTGGTATTGCAAACTTTATCTTCAACAAAAAACTCTACTTCAAATTAATCGATTTTCATGTATTTTTTTTAATTTATCATATTTCAAACGTCATTATTCCGAAAACCGCTGATTTTGGGGATATGGTATGTTACACAAAAAGTGTTGAGAATTTACCATACAATTCAAATATGGCATAATATACAGTATGTTCCACTTAAAAAAAGCAATGATATATGTTCTTCTATAGTATATAATTTTCTTATGTCAAAAAATCACAACTAAAAATACTAATCGACCTGTCCGAGCGTTTTTCTGCAAAATAATTACTTGAATTTTACACGAATTTGTTCCATTTCATCATGAACGCACTGTATAAAAGTTATTGAAAATTAAGTTCTAAATACTATTACACTCGTAACATACTTGTCTGAATAGCAAGACTTGCGAAATATATGAGTACATAAAATATGTTTATACTTAGTACTTGACAAAATATTGGCAAATGTCGATTTTTATAGTGAGGTAAACTACTACATCCGGTCTGCCGATTTTACTGAAAATCTAATGAGATCTGAAGAGGGGGATTATACTCATAAATACAAAATTTGGAATTGATAGCTACAGCGGTTTCACTGCTATCGAGGTCACATACACACATAGACACAAACACACACAGCCACACAGGCATTTTTTTAAAACCACTTTTTCGGAAACAGGAGACCTCAAAACTTGGACATCTGCACAAATGCCGAAGTCGAAAATTTTCATCATCACAATACTTCCTAATACTACGTATAAGAAAGTAAAAACATCTGAAAATGTCAAATTTTAACTGTAATCATAAATAATGCTATAACTATCAACTTTAAGGAATAATTACTCTTAATAAAAAAAAGAATTATATGTTAATGCGAAATCGAAATTTGTACTTATATATAGCTCGTACAATTTAAAAAAAATCCATCTTCTTTTAGCCAATAATTTATGTATCACTCAGTATGCGAGTATAAGTTCCTAGGTTGTGAACCAACGACAACCCTATCAGTAACAGTAAGTAAAGTATTAATGAAATTAAGCATTAACGAAAAAATGTACTTTGTCAGATCGTTGACTCACACTGTATATACTTTTGGTTTTAATATATTTTTGGTTTTAAGAAAAAAGTAAATGAGATGAGAACAATGAATTGATCAAAAATACCTAAAGTGCCAGTTTGACAATATTCGGACAATCTGCACTCTCTAGAAGTCGAGTAGTGACAACAATTTATTTTTCATTTGATAGTACGATGAATGGACCAGCTAGTATATGTATAGTTCAGAAGTTATAGTATATGTTATAGTTAGAAAATTAAGCAGTTAGCATCAACCATAATTACACCTTATAAGTTTTTACAGATTTTAATGTTTAACTATGACACAAAATCACAGTCGTAGTGATATACTGAAATGGACTTGCCACTATTTACTTATACCGGTTGTGTAATGCAACACTTGATATAGCAAGCCCAAAATGCAACAGAATTGCAACGTGGCGTACTGTATCCCCGCTCTCGCTACATTTAACGGTGAAGCATCGACTAGCAATATAGCAGTTATCTCTGCTCGCTCCTGACTTATTATTATTTTGGACTTGTATATGTGAGAAGATAAATTAGATGCCGGACATATCTACCTGTGTTTGTATAAAGTTTTCTTCCCCTAAAATGCACCGCACGAAGAACACGGTATGAAATCTCTGGGGCCCTTTGGTACTCTAGGTGAACGTGTTACAATTAGTGTTCCGTCGTTATAAGCAGAGTTTGTATTAAATTCGAGTGATTCCTTCGAACAGATACGGTGATATATTTCCATCTTCTCCGCATCTCCTATAGAAAAGAAGAAATGGATAATAATATAACAGTACAATTAGAAATAAGGTATACATAGTAAAGAATCCATGCGAATTAACAGCACAAAAATTAAAAATCCATTAAAATCAACAGTATAATATTTTAAATTAATAAATATGATCAAAAATGAAAGAATTAGAAAATATGTAAATTATAAGTAAAGTATGTTCAACGAGAGACTGAGTTATTATCTATATTTGTCATAATAAGCATGGACAATAACTGTTTACCCCTCACTACTTCAGTATGAATGATAAGGTGAATGAAGATTTATAAAAGGAAAACGGAACCCACCTGTAACAGTTTTTAATAGTGAACGCATCCTTTCGTTTCAAGTGACAAGACAAATTGGATTGTAAAGTTTTGTAGTAAGTACAACAAAATAACTTCTTTTTAGCCTGTGATGTTTGGTACTAGAGTAGCATTTGCTGGAGTAATGGGTGTGGAATATGTAACCGGATCATCCAAAGATAACGTATTAGTGGCATTGACAAAATCTTGTTTTTGAAAAGTAGTATTAGTGTCTAGTGCAGTGTCTGCAACTTCATGGTTTTGTGGATAATTAATACATAAATCCCGATCGACTTCGGCAATATGTATATCTTGGCCAATGTTGTCAGCTTTCACACAATTAATGTTGTCTACGGCACTGTCGAGTTGCAGCAAAACCCTCTCAGGATCAGTATTTAAAGGATCGGCATCGTCACGAACTCCCTTATATTGTAAATTTAAATCATTATCAGCAGCACAAACATCCTCACGCTGTATATTCGACTGGTCTGGGAAATAATCTTGAGTAATTGTACGAGATTGGTTATTATTTAGAATACTGCCAATTATGTTACCTGAAAAAATATGTAACATAATGATTGCTCTCAGTTTTACTAATTAAATAGTGAAATTTATATCCATTTCCCTGATTAATCACAATACCAATAAGTGCACTAGCAATATTGAAATAAAATTATTTCACAATTGTAACTGTATAGTTATACTATTAATTTTTACAAAATAGTCAAAAATATACTGTGATCATATCAAAGTTCGATAAAATTTGTTAAACAAAGAGACTATAAATACTTAATAAAAACAAGTGTCCTTACCCCTCTAGTTGGAGGTAAATATAGGATATTACTATCAAAATACTGAATAAAATTTAGGCGACTAGTTCAAACAGAAAAATGACAATTTATACTAGTGAACGCCTCATGCGTTGTACAAAATGTTAGTCTAAGATGCGTAAAAAAACCGATCGGGCTGTCCCAGCAATTCTCAGGAGACTATTGTTTAGATAATCAGAGATTACCAAAAACCATAGTCTCCAAATAATAGCCCATATAAAGGACGTTTATATGGGTAATACTCAGAATTCTGCAAATAGACACGAAACGATAATAAGAATGAGTTTGTGAGAGAAGCCTCAAATATACTTAAAAACCAGTAAACATAAACTAAGAGAATAATAGTTCGAAGCTAATTACCTAAATATATTTGTTACCAGGCCGTATAGTAAAATAAATTATAATAAAGGCTGTAACAGCACTCACTTTTGTAAGTTTACCCGAGTTACTTTTTTTTAAATGGAACACCCAGTATTTTTTCGCATGTATTGAAAGAACGAATTATTTTAAAAAAGAAAGCTTTTATACATTATTGACAAAAAATGAAAGTTGCGGCAGTTATCCACTATTTTGTACAGCAATTCATATCAATAAAATCAAGATCGCTATGATAAAGAAAACAGCAAATATTAAACAATCATTGTTTATTATGTATATTTATTGTAATAGATGTTCGAAGACATCACCGTTTTGTCGAATACACTTCCGAATTCGTTTATAATGTACATTGCGAGTAACTTTTAAAATCGATCCTGCGTCTATGTTATTAGCAATAGTAATTATTTTATTTTGCAGCCCTACAACGTTTTCATAACTCCCTTTGTAAATTTAATTTTTTAAATATTCCCAATAATAAAAGTCTATAGGGTTTAGATCCGAAGACCGTGGTGGCCACTGAATTGGTCCATTCGTACCTATCCACTTATTCAAAAACATTTCGCTCCAAAAATTTTGTACTTCGCAATGATTATGCGCTGGTGCTCCATCTTGATGAAAATGTATAGGTTGCCGAGTAGCCAAGTCCAGGTTATCCAAAAATATTCCGAAATGTCTTCGAACATCTATTATAATAAACATATGCACAATGCTTGATTAATATTTGCTGTTTTTTGTATTGGATGTATTGTATTGGACAAAACGGTGATGTCTTCGAACATGTATTATGATGAATATACATAATACACAATGCTTGTTTAATATTTGCTGTTTTTTTTATCATAGCCATCTTGATTTTATTGATATGAATTTCTATACAAAATAGTGGATAACTGCCGCAACTTTCATTTTTTATCAATAATGTATGAAAGCTTTCTTTTTAAAATAATTCCTTCTTTCAATATATGCAAAAATATACTGGGTGTTCCGTTTAAAAAAAAGTAACTTTTGTAAATAGCGCGAAAATTAGTAGTTCAACTGTTTTTCGATTCCGCCATCATTGTTTACGATAAAAATACTACTACTTTGCTAATTTAACCGATGCTCTAGCTTCATTAATAACAAAGTTAGCAATAGTGGCGACTTAATTAATAACACCCTGTATATTGAATTGTAGGTATGTAAGAGGCCCATACACATAAGCTGTATAGAAGCTTTTCCAGAAAGAGACAAAAATTTAAAAAAATGCACTGCACTATAATGAACAACGATCATTCATATGAGCAATATCAATTATGCTCATTATAAAATAACAAAATTTAAAACTAGAAAAAGCGAGATCACAGCTATTATTCTTGGTAGTACCGCTTGCAAATAATACGATCAAAAACTAATTAAATTAACGTCAACAATTTACTAGTAGCCTACAGGAATAATTTAGTAAAACTTTAAAACTCACTTTAAATAGAACAAATCTGCAATATTACATCTTATTTTATAATCAAACTTTCAGTAGAACTCCCATAACTACTTCAATTGCATAATACATATCGAAAGAAAGAGAACATGATATAGATGTTCAACAAATTTTTATTATCGATATTTAGATAATCGCATCGTATGTTTACGAGTTAGCAAACCAGAATACAGTTTATAATAATTTAAAACGTATACCTCCAATACTTTACTATAGAGAAAGTAATAAAATAATCTTCTTAGATTAATAATTACGCCCATTCTAACCAGTGGGGAAATAGATATATGCTTCAAAATATACATTGTAAACTGAGTTTATATAAAATGAGTTTATATAAAAATTCAGTACTTACCAGCAGACATATGTTCACTTCCGCGTTGAGGTACACTTGTAGACTGCACGTCCGTCCAAATATTTCGCAGTAATTCCATCGCGTCAACAGTTTATGTGTTTTTTTGGAACTATTTGTAAAATGCCATCTTCAGGGTAGCGTATTAAAGCATACATATTCTGGAATATAATGAATTTGTTTTGTGCACAATAGCGTAATTCTCCATTACCATAGGGCACTGTTACATCTGGGCATGGTAGATCCATTTCCCTAAAGTGGCGGTTGACTCATTCTCGAAATCGCGGCCATTGAAACGAACAACAAATAATAAATAGAACAGATTTCTATTATTATTATTATTGATGTTAATAATTAATAGCAAATTAATATTTGGAGTTGCACATTTATTTATCGCACTTAATTACTTCTAAAATAAGTTAAATATGTTAGCGTAACTATTACCTAAACATTGGAGAGATTTAGCTAATCAAAAATCAACCGAACTTTATATATTAATAACAAAAATTACTGTAGTACCAATATAATTAACTTTCGTGTTGAAGTGAACGTGGAACTGACTAGTCTGACTAATACACGATCTTATGTTATATCGTGTGTTATATTGAACAAAATGTGCAGAGTAAGTGAAATAAATATATTTATGTATGCTGTTCTACATGCGACAGGGAACCCCCACCCGTTCGTCAAAAGAGATTAAAAAACATTCCGTCGCATTTAAATAGAAGTGTCCTTCATTCAAATTACATTCAGATTATGTTTCAATTTGTAAACATATTACGTTCTGAGAAAATAATCAAATTACGTTTTAAAGTTAAAATCTGCCTGGCATGTATTCCAATTAAAGTATTCAATTTTAAATATTTAGTTCATCAACTCTTTGTTCATATTTAATATTAGTTATGTATAATATATCTCGTGATATTTGGGAGTAACCGTATTATATATTATATTACGTATACGGAAGTTGTTTTAACTAAAGTTAAATACTTTTAACATCTTAACAAATAAACCTGCGAGTGTTACTTCAGTTCCGATTTCTGAGAATTTCTTTATACAAAAATTATTCAAAATCCTATTCTAAGTACTTCTATTCTCTTAATAAATCTGTATGTATAGAATGCATACTTTGCAAGGTATTCGAAAAAAAAGTGCTACTCGCTAAGAGTAAGTGTTACTTCCGGTGCGAATTCTGAAATTTCGTGTGTACAAAACACATTGCAAATACAGCTCTAAATACTTTTGTACTATTTGTAAAGGTACCATTCAAATTAAATTTATTATAATGTAAAAACCGTCCCACGATGCGGAGCCATATGAAATAGAACCTTTAAAATTGAATTTAATAAATAATATAAAATTCTAAAATAAAATAAAATTGATTGTTTTACCTGCTAAGCTCAATTCGGACTCTCAAGGGCGATTCAGGTTAATAAGAGATTATTAATTAAAAGGTTCCCAAACATTGTTGTTAATAAAAATAAAAATCCATTTTATAATTTAAATAATACTTATGTTCAAAATCAATGAATTTTATATATTTTTACAGACAAAAATTATAAAATCTCACACAATATACTGTCCTTAATATAAAAAGAATCACAACACATTAATAGACAGGTTAAATACACTTTTATAAAGATTACATTGAAGAAAGTTTATGTATACCAATCGTTATATTTAAACGTAAACAACAGAGGCAAGAAATTACAACGTAGGCTACATACAAGATATGTATGATTATATACATATACCACAATGCTGGGACAGATTAAGTTACATTATATTTTATATTACGGAGACTATATTTATTTGACAAATATATGCATTTGACCCGGATAATAATATTTACTTATTTTTTCTCTATTTGAAACTGATTTGTTAATTCTTTATGTCTGAATACATTCACATACATATTTTTTTATCAACTAGATAGTACGTTATATTAAGGCTTCTCTCTTCTTTATTCGGTGCTTTTCCAGCTGTTTCTTCTTTTTTTGCTGAATAAGGCGAGGAGACTCGGTATATAATGGCAATTGTAGCACTATATCTTTATCACAAAGATACAATAACTCGCACACTTAACTTTGTATACTCGATATGTGGTTAACTTTACAAGTTTACTTGTAAAATTACTTTTTGTTATAACCGCTATACTTTTCAATTACTGTAGTTGATAATATGGTAAAATTTATACTATGAATATGTAAAATAGGGGTAATATTATAATATTAATATACAATAATGGGCTGTACCACTTCATCTTGATAAATATATATAAAATACATAATGTATTGAAAAATTCAAAAGATTCTTGGTAGTAGTGGCATACAATGAACTAAAAGTAATAACAATATGACAACTGGTTGTCAATTAGAAAACAATGACAAAAATAAATGTAGAATGTAAAATCAGTCATGTATAAATGTAAATGAAAGCAAATAAGCATAGGACAATCGCCATTACTCATGTAATCCTATCAAACCGGATTAGGTTCACCTAAACATGTACAATCTAATTGAAATACACAGACAATCAACGATGCAACTATGTATGTGTTAAGATGTATTTGTAGCTACAGACATATATGTTTCTACCTAGTTTGGTTTCGTCAGTGCAGCATAACAAAGAAGGTGTATGTTAAAGCATTAATATGTGTTGAATAAAAATTATATAGTATTACCTTAAAATGTCAATCCAAAATGTCCAAGTGTAAAACAACTGTGCACTTACTTAATACTGTGTAATGCCTTATTTCAACCAGGCAGTTAATAAAATATATTACAATTCTTTGCCAAATATACAAATGTATTGAAAAATTCAAAAGATTCTTGGTAGTAGTGGCATACAATGAACTAAAAGTAATAACAATATGACAACTGGTTGTCAATTAGAAAACAATGACAAAAATAAAATGCATATCACAATGTATAATTGAAAATGTAATCAAATAAGCAATAGGAAAGTCGGGATTACTTATATAGTCACATCAAAAGGCTTGGGATTTACCACAAACTGTTTAGTCAATGCAATTATACAAATAACAACGACGCAACTATGTAATGAAAAATTAAGAGTAGAACTGTTGATATTATAACAATATAGAATGTAAAATCAGTCATGTATAAATGTAAATGAAAGCAAATAAGCATAGGACAATCGCCATTACTCATGTAATCCTATCAAACCGGATTAGGTTCACCTAAACATGTACAATCTGATTGAAATACACAGACAATCAACGATGCAACTATGTATGTGTTAAGATGTATTTGTAGCTACAGACATATATGTTTCTACCTAGTTTGGTTTCGTCAGTGCAGCATAACAAAGAAGGTGTATGTTAAAGCATTAATATGTGTTGAATAAAAATTATATAGTATTACCTTAAAATGTCAATCCAAAATGTCCAAGTGTGTGTGGCAAAGAATTGTAATATATTTTATTAACTGCCTGGTTGAAATAAGGCATTACACAGTATTAAGTAAGTGCACAGTTGTTTTACACTTGGACATTTTGGATTGACATTTTAAGGTAATACTATATAATTTTTATTCAACACATATTAATGCTTTAACATACACCTTCTTTGTTATGCTGCACTGACGAAACCAAACTAGGTAGAAACATATATGTCTGTAGCTACAAATACATCTTAACACATACATAGTTGGATCGTTGATTGTCTGTGTATTTCAATCAGATTGTACATGTTTAGGTGAACCTAATCCGGTTTGATAGGATTACATGAGTAATGGCGATTGTCCTATGCTTATTTGCTTTCATTTACATTTATACATGACTGATTTTACATTCTACATTGTTATAATATCAACAGTTCTACTCTTAATTTTTCATTACATAGTTGCGTCGTTGTTATTTGTATAATTGCATTGACTGAACAGTTTGTGGTAAATCCCAAGCCTTTTGATGTGACTATATAAGTAATCCCGACTGTCCTATTGCTTATTTGATTACATTTTCAATTATACATTGTGATATGCATTTTATTTTTGTCATTGTTTTCTAATTGACAACCAGTTGTCATATTGTTATTACTTTTAGTTCATTGTATGCCACTACTACCAAGAATCTTTTGAATTTTTCAATACATTTGTATATTTGGCAAAGAATTGTAATATATTTTAAAATACATAATTTATATTTGCAAAAAATCGCTATTCGATAAGAGTAAAAGTGTTATTTCAGGTCTCAATTTTTAAATGTTTTTTTATACAAAAGGTACTGAAAATTAAGTTCTAAATATACTCGTAATGTATCTGTCTAAAAAACATGACTTTTAATAAAATTCTTCTGAAATTTAATTTTGAGCACATGTGAATTCTTTCTAAATTTGTTTAATCTTAGTAGTTGGGGAAATATTGGCAGAATTCGATTTTCTCACTGAAGTAAACTACTACTGCAGGTCTGCCGATTTTACTGAAATTCTAGTCAGATATTTGAGATTAACTCACAAATAATACAATTAACACAGATTTAGCAAGCCTATGAAAATATGTAGAACTTAATATGTATCAGCTTGTCTATAAAAAAATTTCGGACAGGAAGTTTCTGTTTACTCGTATGTAGACATATATTATTTCATATAACTGGCAGTATATACAGGGTTTCCGCTAAATAGGTACCTGGTAATATATTAAATTGTTTTAATATTTGTAAAAAAATTATAAATATATATATAACTATAAGAATTATTAAGTTCATTTTAAATATTTAAATTTAACAACGGTGAATTATTCACTTCTAGTTGGTCGTTTAAAATAAGGTTTAATTTGTTTAATTTATTTATTTCTAGGCTTTCTAATAAATTTAATTTTTTACTCTTGTCTTATATATGTATGTAGTATGTCAAACTTATTATTGAATTTATGTTTTTGTTCAATACAGTGGTTGGCATATGTGGAATCTGTTTTTTGTAATTTATAGCTTTCATGTTCTATTATGCGTGTGGAAAAGGATCTACCAGTTTGTCCGGTATAAGCTTTTCCACACTGGCAATTTAACTTATAGACCCCAGATTTTAAATTTTTGTCAGTTTTATCTTTATTATTTTTAATATGATTCTGTAGTTTGTTGTTTGTACGAAATAAAATTAATGTGTTTGTTGTTTTTCGTAAATATGTTTTTATTTTCATGGAAGGTGTACCTATATAAGTCACAGAGGCAAATTTTGATGAGTAAGTTTGAGGAACTATAGGATAAATCTTGGATATGATTTTTGCTTTTTGTTTTTTATGAAGGAGATTATTTATTAATTCTTTTGAATAACTATTATTCTGAGCGATGGTGTAAATTCTATCTAATTCTTTATCAAAATTAATCTTATGCATAAGAACATGGATTATTTTATATAACATTGAGTGGAAAGCAGCAAGTTTATGACTAATCGGGTGGAAAGAGTTAGAATGTATCGTAATATCTGTGTGAGTAGGTTTATGATAAATAGCGAATTCGTGTGTAGAGGTCTAGAAAATTAATGGTTTTATTTACTTCTAATTCTATGGTGAATTTAATATTAGGATGCAAAATGTTAATATGATTATGAAGTGAATTTAATTGTCTATCCGTTCCTTTAAAACACACCAAAATATCATCTACATATCTCACCCAGTATATACAATTTTTAAATAACGAATGTTTACTAATAATGTCTTCAAGGTTGTCCATAAATATTTCGGATAATAAGGGACTTAGTGGGTTTCCTTTTAACACTTCTTTTGGGGGAATAATCGTAAACAAACATCAAATGAAATGAGTTTTAAATTATCTGGTAATTTAAATTTACTAATTTTATTTATCGAAAATTTCGGTTTGAATTTAGTGTATTCTAAAATGATTTTTATAAGTTGTTTGCATAGATTCACATCTGGTGCTTTTACATACGAAACAACTGGACGAATAGGTATATTCTTTTTATGTAATTTTAGTAAACCATATAATTCTGGAGGTTGTGGGTTCATAACCGGTAGTTGGAACTTTTGTGCATTATTGAATAAACATTCGGTATTGTTTATTGCACTTTTAATTTGTTTTTGAAACCACTCTGTAGGGTTAGATTTTAGTTTTATGAACGCATTAGTACAATAGTAAAATAGAGGAGTTCCCATTGGAAGACGACCGTTTTCAACAATGAAAGCAGTTTTTTTATATCGAATCAGGGTGCATTTCTATTTGATAATAGCCCGAAGCTAGATCAAGAGTAGTAAAATAATTACACCGTCTTAGTTTATCTAAAATATCACTAATGTTTGGTATAGGGTATCGATCATCTATTGTTTTTTCGTTTAATTTTCGATAATCAACCACCATGCGCCATTTCTTTACTCCGCTGGCGTCGAGCTTTTTCGGAATTATCCATACAGGACTGGACCATGGTGAATAT
Source organism: Amphimallon solstitiale (assembly GCA_963170755.1). Classification (NCBI taxonomy): domain Eukaryota; kingdom Metazoa; phylum Arthropoda; class Insecta; order Coleoptera; family Scarabaeidae; genus Amphimallon; species Amphimallon solstitiale. Next base: position 121,253,786 of record OY720681.1, on the reverse strand, counting down.
GATGGTCTAATGATTCCATCTTCTAATAATTTCGATATTTGTTTATTAATTTCTTGCTTATTAACACACGGATAGCGGTATGACTTAGTATATATGTATTGAGATTTCATCGGTTGTCTTTATTTCGTGTTTAATTTGATTTGAAAATGTTAATTTTTTTTCATTATCATGAGATAAATCTGAAAATACTGTGACAAGTTTACTTAAACAATCTTTTTCTTCCGAATTTAAATGATCTGTTCTAAATTTATTTATATTAATTTTGAATGGCTGTGTATTATTATTACAAGTGGCATATTTTCCTGAAATTGCTCTATATGAAAACACTCAAAATTTGTTTCGTCAAATTTGTTCGCATATTCATTTAATAAATTTCGGTCTATGAGTATCGTTTGCGAAATTGATCTCTTATTAATTATTTCAACTGTTGCTTGATTATATTTTACATACAGTAGCCCTGGAGGTATATAAATACTTTGATCGTCTGTCTCTATTTGGGGTATTATGATATCACAATCAGGTAAGTATTACTGAACACAAAAGGGGAAATTTCAATATCGTGTGTTTCGAACTCTTTTCTGTAATAGAGCGGTACTTGAATATTGTCGTTATATATAACACGGTTTTATATAACGACATTATTAGATTCATATAAACCTTCTTCGTTCGTTATAATGCTGATTACAACTAATAATATCTCCCATTCAGTTGAGTAAACCAGTACAAATAAATATACAATAATACAAATACAAATTTCATTAGGTAGGGCAATTAGTATGTTCTGATGAATTAAGCTGGCCTAGAATTTTTTTAATAATATAGCTAATATATCTCTATTCACAATTTAAATGGTTGGTTTTATAGTATTAGAAGGTCGTAACAAATAATTTGCTAATTATACATTAAAAAACATCAAAAAAAAACAACTAAAAAGTATTATGATTGCATATTATTTTAATTTTGCATCAGAAACACTGAGTGGAGAAATAATTCTAGTATTATTTAAAGAGAATTGATTTATATAAAAGTAGCCTTTTCTTCAAATAAAATTTGAACTAAACCAGCAGTATTGTACAAACATATAAATCTGTCTTGGCAGGGAGTAAATTAGCTAATTCCATAGAATATATAAAAAAAACTAATGTAAGATAGAGATCTTGTTTTTCTTAGTCGATATGTCTAGAACAATACAAGTTAAGAATATATATATAATAAAACACAATTGTTTAGTTTCAAAAAATTATAATGTTCACACCAACGTAGTTTAAAAAACCATTTCTCCTGTTCACCATACTGACTAATTTTAAATTAATAATCGAGGAAGGAGATACATATCGAAACTCCATTATATATATATATATAATAATTTCTTATTAAAAACCGTTAGATCTGTCTGCAAAACTGTCGAGTTGACATTTTCTATATCGTAGCCCGAATTATCGAATTTATAAAAGCTGACCCTTATCGGATTGTTTTCAAACAATTTTTCGCTAACGAGCATTTTCAAGCCACTAACACCTATAAGTTAGTTCACAAGGCCACGATACTTCTTGCATATATCAGCATGGATATCTAGAAATCTCGAAATCTGTATGCTACATACTTCAAGATAGAGATATTTCAGGGATATAGGTGTATTAATTTGTAATTTTCGTATGAGTAAATGAACATATAAGGCGCATCAACATACTTTTTCTGTACTTTGAAATACATACTTTTTATATGACAATATAATAACAAGCAACATTTTATACTATAAATAATCGTAGTATATGAATACCATAAGTAAAGATTTAAATTCATTTTATTGCACTATCGACAGTCGCTTACGAACAAAATTAACTAAAATATAATGGAATAAAATATATGTATTAGTGTATTCAAAAAGACAATAATAGTCGGGATATACATACATATTAAGCAAAAAAACGAGGTGTGGCCACCACACGACTTTCTTATACGTATGAGCGTTTCAAACTATACAATTTTAAGGATTTTTTTACACAAAAATTGTTCAAAATCCTATGCTAAGTACATACTTCTATTCTCTTAATAAATCGCTATAGAATACATACTTTGCAAGATAGTCGAAAAAAAGTGCTACTCGCTAAGTGTTACTTCCGGTCCGAATTTTGAAACTTCATATATACAAAAAATATTGCAAATCTAGCACTAAATATTTTGTACTCTTAATAAATATATATAGAATGCATAACTTACGACATATTTGCAAAAAATCGCTATTCGATAAGAGTAAAAGTGGTTCTTCCGGAATTTTGAAATTTTTTTATACAAAAGGTATTGAAAATTATGTTTCAAATACCTTCATACCCGCAACGTACCTGTCTAAAAAGCATGACTTGCGAGATATTCGCAAAAAACTGATTTTCGATAAGAGTAAAAACCTACTTCCGGTAGGAATTTCGAAAAACTTTTTAAAAAAAATTGTTCTCAATTTTAATTCTAAGTACATATGAATTCTTTATAAATTTGTTTAAACTTACTATTTGACGAAATATTGGCAAAATTCGATTTTTCACTGAAGTAAACTGCTACTTCCGGTCTACCGATTTTACTGAAAAACTAATCAGATGACAAGGGATTTTTTAAAAACCACTTTTTCGGTATCAGGGGACTTCAAAACGTGGACATCTGCAAAAATCTCGAGGTCGAAAATTTTCGTCATCACAATACTTCCTTATACTACGTATAAGAAAGTAAAATGGGCTGGGTGAACTTTTCTTGCGTAATTAAATAATTATAATGCAGGTATGTAAGACATAGAGCAGGCAAAATGATTATGGGAAGAAGTGAATATCCTAGCTTTATAAAAATATAATATGTCACATAAAAACAATTCTAATCCGTTATGGGTAATGTTACCATTTTTGTTTACTAAAATCAAGCCTATATAAAAATTCACTTATGTTTTTAGTATCCATCCCCGAGAAGTAGCTATAAGTTGATATATTGCATAATTATATGATTCCTATAATATTTATTCTTAACCTTACAAAATTCAGTTGCTACTTTCTGAGAAAATGATACCTGAAAATATTCTTAATCTACTTCTTTCGCCAAGAAAACATGCGAGTCTGTATTACTGTGCGACGGCTTGAAGCAGTTGTTTATTATATAATATATATTTATAAGTCAAACTGCGATATCATTGAACCCCCTAATATATTCAATTTCTATATAAAATCTCAAAAGTAATCCACTAATATTTGTTTATATAATCAGTATAGACTCTTTTTTAAATACCCAAACAATAGTCTGTTTTGTATTGTTTATAAAACTGATTAATAACAGAGTAAAAGCAACGTTTGCAAATATTATTTAAACCCCGTGAATATATTTCTGATTCCAATAATCATATAAAATGAACACATTCATAGATTTCTTTTTAATGGCAGACCTAACAGAATACAAGAGAAACTGTTGAAAAGGTACCATCAAGTAACTCAGAACTGGTAGTAGTAAAAATATCATTTAGCCTTAAAATTTTACTTAGGCTAATTTAGCATCACTGTAAAAAATTAGTGTGAATTGAGATTGCCGTTTTCCCCTCTGGTTTCGATTCAATAAAATAGGTTTTGGTAGAAACAAAAACCGTGTCCCTGCAAATAATAAAACTATTAAAATTACCAAAATGAAACTATTATTGAATGCCTTAGCAAATTTTAATAGTGCTGAACCAAATATTTTTATTCACTATAAACATATCTCTTACACACATTGTCTGATATGTAATTATTATAGACCGGACGTACGGGGCCGAAATTTAGACTAACAGAAGAAACAATGTCTAACATCACGCAATTACTGAATAGCACTATTCATATGGTGAACTGCAACATCTGTGTTGTCGCGAAAACGGCCAACAAAAACTTTTTTTTTACTGTTTTTACTGATTTTACTGTTAAATTCTTTTCTTCATGGGCGTAGGTAGAAGCGTGAGGAGTTTTTAAAATTATTTATTTCGTAAGATAAAAGTACGGGGAGTTAGTTTCGTTATTTCAGTTTCATTGAATCTACTACTCCCAATTATGTTGACGTAAGTGTGCACTGGACTTCGTTAAGTTTCAATAACATATGCATCATTTATTTAGAGCTAGAACATTGTTTATGTTAGTTTTTCAGATATGATATGAAAGAACGTCGAGAATGGCATCGTGAAAAAATGGCAAATTGGAATAACGGTCATAGTGACTGTATGTCCTCCATTGTCAGTGATTTCGAAATTTATTGTAAAGTCTGTAAAATATTGTTACAGAATCCCAAAAAATTGCACGTACAACGTCACTTAGCATCGCTAAAACATACACAGAAATTGGACCCGTTGGAAGCTGACAATTTTTACGAAAAACTCTGTAAAACTTTAATGGCGGCTAATATCCCAATAAATAAACTAGATAATCACACTTTCAAAATATTTCTCCAAAAATATATTGGTCGAAATGTTCCTGATCAATCCATCTTACGCAAATATCATGTTTCTAAGTGCTTCACGAATGCATTAGAAAACATCTTACAAATCAGTACCTATGGATAGGTACATCGTTGTCACTGCCTCCCTCGCCAGATGGGGAACATGGTTGGAAGCTACTAATTTTTATGCAGAGAATTTAGATAGTTTACAAAATTTCGTTATATGTTTAAATGGCGATGCTCGAAGTATTTCTGAGTGCAGGGAACTAGCAGAAATCCTAAATTTTAAAAATTAGTTGTTATTCCTCCAGGAACACTTTGGAAATTTGCCTAAACTAATCACATACTTTGAAAATCGAAATCTCAAATTAAAAGACGCATTACCCACATTAGATGTGGCTATTAATAATTTCAAAAGTATTCCTAGTGACTTTGGATGTGACCTTCGGCAAAAATTAGAAGCAGTTTTTAATAAAAATCTAGATTTAATAAAGATACGGCAATTGTGTATGGAAACAAACACACATAATATAACTGCTAAATACGCCGGAATAAAAGAATACTTCCAGTATGAACCTATAATATAACCAGTTACGATATGGAATGGACGTTTTCTATCTACATGGATGTACTTCATTCAAAAAAAATAAATCTTACAGAAGAGAACCTTGAGCAAGTATTGCTAGTAAATATTAATACTATGTATTTTGTATTTCATAGATTACCACCCACTTGTTATCCAATTATATAAATAATACTAAAACCTCTTTAAAAACACAACATTTCAATAGTGCGCCCATGGGCGATGAGTTATCGGCCTCTCGTGTCCGGTCTATAGTAATTATGCACTACATTTTTCTTTCCAACAACATTTTTGGTGATTTGAAATATTCTATAGAAAATAGTTAATTGCAACTATCGAAAGCCTCTATCGAGAGTTATTATCGATACATACTAGTTACTATAAATAATGAAATAGAATTAATAACCTGTAATTTTAAAAGTTGATTGATAATATTTTAGATCATTCGATAAATCTCTTAAACTGCACTTAAAAACATATTTAATAGAGAATAGTGCTGATTATTCGTTATTATAGTTTAAGATTTTATTTTATCTCATATATGTATTACGTTTGAAGACATTTTTGTTTTATTTTCGAAAATTGTTTCTTAATACATTTTGTACTACTTGAATGATTTATAAAAGAAATCAAAAAGTGCTGGCTCCCCATTTGTATTTATAATATCAACAACATGAAGGCCGATATAAGTGCTTCTACTAAGATCTGCTCTATAAGCAATCCGAATACATTATTTTTTTTAGATAGGTCAAGAACAACTTTCGCCGCGTTTATTTACGAACTATATACAGGGTTATGATAAAGTAACGCACAAAATTCATAAAACGTACAATGTTCATTTTTGCAAAAAATGCAAAAACACCTCAAACAGTTTATTTTATTCCGCGTCTTTTAACATAAGTCAAAAAAATAAAACTTCAAATTTGTCAAAGTTATGACGTCATCAATATTTTTTTTAAATATGAAGCTTGGTTTTTTTTTACTTTATTTGATAAAGCTTGTTTTTCTGCATTATAAAGAAATAATTGAAGTAGGGGACACATAAGAAAAAACTGAGAGAATTAATAAAAAACAAAATAAACTTTATTATAGTAATAACATTTAAATTAACTAAACAGTCCATTACACCAAAACGATTTCTTACAGGAATTGTTCAAACTGTGTCCCGTTCACTATCTGACATAGGCCAAGACGATGGTAGACCTGATTTACAGAGTCTTCGATCATCTGCGGAGTTATACGAGTCATTTCATGTCTAATTCGTTCCATTAAGTCTTCTAAATTGTCTGGTTTTTTCTTATGTGACCCCTACTTCAATTATTTCTTTAAAATGCAGAAAAACAAGCTTTATCAAATAAAGTAAAAAAAACCAAGCTTCATATTTAAAAAAAATATTGATGACGTCATAACTTTGACAAATTTAGCGTTTTATTTTTTTGACTTATGTTAAAAGACGCGGAATAAAATAAACTGTTTGACGTGTTTTTGCATTTTTTTCAAAAACGAACATTGTACGTTTTAGGAATTTTGTGCTTTACTTTATCATAACCCTGTATATAGCATTAAAATTAGTAGCCAAGTACACGAAAAATATAATTAATCTGTCATTATGCCGTAGATGCTATATTGGTTACAAACTATAAATTAATAACAATTAGGAGAGCAAGGCGCTATTTAAATGGTTTCTGTGTACTTACATATATTGATTAGATATAGCAAACTAATAACAAAATTGACAATTAATACTATTCAAAACATATAAATTCTGCCAATGTACCCCTGACAGCCGACTCTTACTGATCACTAGAGCTAGGATAGTTATAGGCAAAATGAAGTCTCGAAAAAGGCAGGCAAATTGGCAAAAAAAGGATTCAAAAAAGCACTAAAAAAGGCATAAATAAAATATAAATATGCCAAAAACGTAAAACTAAAACTGTTTATTTAAAAAGAGATAACATAATTATGTATATACAGTATTAACTATTTATTTATTGTAGGTAGGTACATGATTCTTCAAACATTGGTTTTATTACACTGCCAACTAGTCACCAGTAATTTTTCTGTGTTTTACGAAGTCAAACAAGTTCTCCTGTCGTTGACGATTTGTATGTAGCTTGAAAACAAAGAGATTGGAATATATATAGGAAGTATCAAGCTGTAATGTTTGGCAGCAACAACTGCAGGTGGGGTAAGGAGAATTGATAGAGAAAGCATGTGTGCAGTGTATAGGCGAGGTAAGTGGCCGCAACAACTGTAGGTGGGGTAAGGGGAATTGATAAACAGCCAAGCGATTATAGTCCTTAAGAAAATCCGACAGCGTGCTGTCATTCGTCGAAATGTCATGCTCGTACTTGGTTCGTATGATTTCGTTAAATTTTACTAACCAAGTACGAGCACGACATTTCGACCAATGACAGCACGCCTCATTGACGCCGTCGGATTTCCTTAAGGACTAATAAGGACTATAATCGCTTGGCTGTTTATCAATTCCCCTTACCCCACCTACAGTTGTTGGGGCCACTTACCTCGCCTATACACTGCACACATGCTTTCTCTATATATTCCAATCTCTTTGCTTAAAGAGGCCCTTTCTACGTCACGTGATGTTATCGGAGCGTATTTCAGAGATCTGGGGTGCGTTCTGATTTGACGCCGAGCGTTGTCCGGACGACAAAATTTTACACCAAGTCGTTCATATTTGTTGGCCGTATACAACGGTCAACATCTTGGGCGTTCAGAAATTACATCTACACAACGTCCGGATGACAATTTCTCAACCAAATTTGGAGTACGACGAAAATGATCTGACTTGCTCATTGGCCATAGCACTTCGAAGTTTGTCAGTTTAGGTTATATTGATTATAAATTTATTAGAAAATATTTGTTGTTTTAAAGGTGGATAATAATGATATTGAGCAATATAAATCTGTACTAGATCCACACGGTAATTTTATTTTCCATGGAGATCGTGTGTTATTGCAAAACACTCAAGATAAATTATAATTAAATACTATTAAAAGTAGGTATAATTCCTGATATCTCAAGAGTAATTTCTAGAAAATTTTGAATTCTGGAGGGTTTTATATCATTTCTCTGAATTTGCAGCAATAGTTGCATTTCCATTACTTCATCACTACTCGAATCGGAAATTTCACTTTCATCGAATATGTCGAAAAAGTGTTCCATTATACCACAATAAATTAATAAGTAGTGCTTAGATTGTTTCAAAACAATTTGGACGTCAAAAATATTTTAAATGGTCGATGACGCGCCAAGAACCGTTCCGATTTATTGGATATTAGAGCACGTCCGGATGTTAACCCATTTACACCCCGGTACCCTTGTTTATTAATACTATAGTTATACAACTGAAGATTAGTTCGGGTAGGTAGCCAACAGAGGGGTTGGGCAGTAGGATGTGCCCATTCATAAATTTCTCCCGCTAAATTTGTTATAGTAAAAGCAGTCTTCTCGTAGTAGTAAAGAGAAGCCAATGGGAGCTTAAAGGAAGTGACGCAATTATCCAATTACACCAATCGTGTTTGTTACAATTTTATGGGCGTTTTGCTTTAGATTTAAATATCTTAAAATATTTTGAATTAAGGGATATTATAAGTCTAATGACACTAATTTTTTAAATTCCGAAAATAAGTGATGATGTGATTGTGGATGTTAAATGTTATTCTGAAATACATATTGCAAGACGATGTAACGAAGAAATGTCATTTTCCTATATATTCTATCTTATAATTGACAATGATATTGCAGTACAAGCTGAAAATGGTTCAAATACTAACCTTTAAAAAAATCTTTGCTTGGTTAGGAATTAGTTTGTTTGTCTAAGTTGTCCTGAATAAAATAAAAATAACTAGAACCATAATAAAATAAGTAATGTCAAAGCCGAGTACATTTAAGTGTGTATCTAATTAACTTTTACGAAGTGATATACCTCACTTCAACCAGTATGAAGGCTAAAATTCTACATATATAGGACAATAAAATCCATGAAGATTTTGAACAATTGCAATTAAACGTGGGTGAAAGAAAAATTAAATAGTAGAAATATAAGCAATTTTTAAAATCCCAGATAAATACAAATTGAAGAAACGTCCATAGGCAGTACTTACTATATTGATAATTACCAAGAATGTAAATGTATAATGAAAGTTGCTGCGACTTCCCTGACGAGATGAGGTATTGTGGGTGTAAAAGCAGGATTAATTATAACACTTCTGCAGTAAGAAGGATAGTGTTTCTGTTATAATAATAAATTTATTATATCAATAATAAGATTTACATATAGTTTACACAATAGCACATTCAAGCAAAAATGTGATAACGTCAACACAGGTAATCAAAGGGCTAATTTATGTCATTGACATTGTAGAATACTTCTTGAAGGAGAATGTCCTTTATTTTCTCTTTAGAGACGAAAGTAGAAAGATGTCTACACATAACTTTGATTTTGTTAAATAATTACCAGTGACGTGTTGTAATGAATTGGCTTTTGTCCTATGTAATGCGGGATGTGCAGCAAATGGTTATGAGGGTGGAGACTTCTGTAATCTCACCCCTAGTCTTCAGGTGTAATAGCTTTTTCAAAGCCCTCCTTAGTTGTTGCAGAATATGTGTCTAGGCTAATGGACTTATCATAAGCTCTCTGAAGAGAGGTTTGCATTGGATAGTTTATGAAACACAGACAATTGCTCGAACACCCTTCTTCTGCAGGACGAAAACCTTTTCTACATAGGCCTACTTACCCCATATTTGTTAAACTTTGTTGATATGTGATTTGATAGTCCATAGTATGTCGTTATTCCAGTATACTACCTATCAGTTATAAATCTGCTACGTCTAATTGTATAAGTAGCAGAAGACAATTGTTTGATTAATTCATCTATCTGCGGCTTCCATGTTAATCTTGTGTCTAGTTTAATATCAAGGAATTTTCAATTCGTAGAATATATGTTTGATCTATGTTTACTAGTAAAGTAAATTGTCTCACATTTATCCCGATTAAGTGATAAACGATTGGCTGTGAACCATTTAAATGTCTAAATTCTGGAGATACCAAAACCTTAAAATAATGTAGTGTTTATAATGCATTTTCTTTGTAAAACGTACTACATTACTGGTTTGAATGCCTCACATAAACCAGTCAAGTTGATAAAACCATGCAAAGCAACTTAATAAATGTTGTGGTTCGGATAGCTTTTAATTACTTTTTCTTCTTTTACATAATATATTTAGTCATACGAAATATATAGAAGACTGTTTTAGACATACCTGTTGAACACATTGAAGAAAATGAGAGTAACCCAAACTCTGAATCCCAAATAGACTGACATTTCATATAGGTATTTAATAAAAATGCTGGCTTTTTAATACCGTTTCCTTGTTTAGATTTATTTCTTTAAAAAACATGAATACGTTTTTTAAAAAGCCTTTCGTAAGTTATTTTTTTTATTATGTTATAAAAGCGTAATTGTGAGTATAATAAGGGAAAAATATAGTAATCCTGCGATTCTTCAATAAAACATTTACTTAATATCGCTACTTATATAGGTTATATTGATATGTAATTCAAGGGCAAACGATGTGAAAAGCAAATCAAACAAAATATACTCTTATGTAAAATTTAATAGAAAATATCAAAATATATTTACATTTTTTATAAACTTCCGGATTAAATTGTGAGAGTGGGCTTGAGAATATTTCATTGGCTGAGCAGTTTCATTCATCATATTAATCTATTTGAAAGATATCAGAGGACGACACTTTACTACATAAGAAATATTTACAGTTTTCTCTAGGTTGTATAACTATAGTATTAATAAACAAGGCCGGTACTAAGCATCATCTAAATCTGAACACACCCCTGATTTGTTGTGGTAACAATATATTAAACATAGAATTTCGAGTGGAAATCCGCTGGTGAATTTCGGAAATTATTTTTAACTTTTCTTAAGAGGGGCGTTTACCTAAGGCAACGCCGTTCCGTGTTTTTTGAATTTATTTTGTAATTTTAGAATTTCAAATTTGGGTTAGTGGTGCAAAAGGCATCAATTTATAATGTCAAGGTCCGTTTTTGTACTAGTTTATTTTCTTAAGAATGTGTTTTAGAAATAACCACAAAAATGCATGAATTTGATTAGTGTCTACTAACTAAGGTTGGTACACAAAAGAAAAAAAACGACCTCTACGCGCCAGCTGCACATTTGATGTACGATATAAAGACAAAATCAAATTTATGTACTTATTTTTAAAGATAAAAAACATTAAACAGTAAACCTGATCACAAACATTTCACACATGGTTTTAAACGTCGTCTATCCCCACTTTACGGTATCTCTACCGGTCCCAGCGAAGACGAAAATCTATCGGAATCGGTATCTTAAATGCGAGTGACAGTTTAATTTCAAACTGTCACTGGCATTTAAATGTCATATATACCCATAATATTCGAGTGTATAATAATATAACAGTTATGGGCAAGCGAAAATTGACTTATTATAAAACATCAACAACATCAACAGTTCCGTAAGTACTCATTCTTTATACATATGTTTCCCATCTATAGTATTCCTTAATCAATGAATGAATATCGTGTAGCTTCACTTACTCACACCCCCTTGCGTTTACCCGTCCCACGAGTAATTTAGGCTGCATAAGTTTCTATTTGTTGGTAAACGCCCGTCTTAAGATGGATTTTTATGCAAAACAGCTTTATGTTTATCCTTTATTTTTATTCCTGCTGGTCCTGGGGCGCTCGGTGTGAGATCTACTGCCTTTTATACAATATATAGGAATTCCACAAGAGTCAATCCAACTGTTTCCAATTTCTTTATTTCATGGGGCAACCAAGAGAAATTTGTTTGAATATACGTTAAGAGTTGTAATACCTTACTGTCATTAAAGGCTTCTTGTGATTTTCAGTTTCAGTATCAAACTATCTCCTAACAATCTGCTCTGTCCTCTCATTAAAATTAAACTGGGTAAAACCCACGAAACCTCTACATTTGGGAATAATCTCACAAATATATAAAATTGTAAATCTCAGAATGCTTGTTCGCGCATTACACAAAAACTACTAGATGGATTTTCATAAAATGTTTTTTCTTCATGTAACATGAATCACATGCAATTCTTATGTATTTTGGACTTGCTATATCAAGTGTTCCATTACACACGTTGTATATGGTTTTTTACAATATATTTCAGAAATTTAAAATGTGCATTTTTCTAGGAAAATTGCTATTAGGATTTTTTTTAGATTGAAAATTTAAGAACGAAATTTCTTAAAATTGTAATTTGGTATACAATTACATGCACAAAAAGGCAAGAAAACAGGAGATTCCTAAAAAAAAGGCAGAATCCTAAAAAAGATGCAAAAAAGGCATAATAAGGCAATTTGCCTAATTATCCTAGCTCTACTGATCACCTATGAATACATACTAGATGTCCAGGACATGTTTCTAATTTGAACGGGATACGATTTGGAGTTATGATTCGATTCGCATATGTTTCATTACATGTTACTTGATATTCTTTCTTATGAGCAATTATCCGCTAAGGATTATGTTTATAGACATATAGTTGTAATGTTTTGGTATAAATAAAAATGCACTTTGTTACTTTACATCTATTTATAATACTTTAATAATATATAGTTTTGATATACAATCTATTGTGTTTTGTTTTGTTCTGTTATATCTTACAACTGTCAAATCTCGCGCGCGCGTGTGTGTGTGTCAAGAATCTCTTTGTTTAGAGATGTGCTTCTGTGTATGTGTTGGTTTAGAAGTGTGAACGTGTTTAGTATGTGTTAGATTACTACAATAGTCATATCAGCAAACGTGATTTGCATAATAATTAAGATTTATCCAATTTATTACGAACTTGAAGAACGGGTAATTCGGTGTCATATGCATCTATTTAGTACAAACGTTTTTATTAGAGTATATTTAATGCGAGTATGCAAACTATTGCAATTACCAATTTAAAATTGTTATGGTCAAAAGATTAATTGTACTTGTATTATTTTACATATTTAACGTGCCAAAACGTTTTTTTCAAAATTTGCCACTTCTCTAATCAGATATTGATTCCGACAAAACTGTAATAACAGATTTTGATTGTGAAATTCCTGAAGTAATTATTTGCAAGCGATATAGTGTTAATAATTACGATTTAGTTATATTACTTTTGTAAGTACTTAAGTACCTATTTACTTGATTTTACAGGAACTTCTTCCTAAATACAGTACCTACTAAAATATTCGAATTTACCACTCTATCTAATATTGGCTTAAAAATCAAGCTTCTTATTGCGTGGTTATAATCAAATCAGAAGAGGCTAGTATTAGGGTACTTTATGTTTTTCATGGGGCGAAGGTGTTTAATTTAAAACAGTTACTTTTATTAGATGTTGCACACAATTGGGAATTCAAATTAATTTTAGCGGGCGTCGGTAAAGTAGACTTTGATGTACTTGTGACGTCACGTTGGGGATAGATTTGTTTCTGTATTCGTTTGCCATTGTGTTTGTATCAGGTTTATGTGTTTATATTGTGAATATTGTACTGTCTATCGCTCTTTTACTTGTTTTAACAAATGGTAAGTGGCATTTTATATAGTATGTCAGAATATTACGTCATATTAATTTTTAGGTTGTATTATGGATATTACCAATCTATTTTAAAGTACTGCTCAGGTTTGAGGCATTAAACGGAACGCCGTCTTCCAGAAACTTCACTGAAGGTGAAAACATTTTAAAATGCAAACATTTAATTCTATGCGAGGCGACAGAAATGACAAAGAAGGAGATTCACACTGACAAAAAATGTCTATGGAGTCAGCATAAAGGCCCTGCTTTGGTACAGTATGAACCAAAGCCCTTGTTAGAAACAAAGTGTTTTACCTAGCCAGAGGTTGTAACACCGGATCTAACAGTGGAGATGCAGAAATTTTGCTTTGACACATTAGTAAATGCCAAACCAGACAGCGCATTGGCAAAACATCAGTTAGTTATTTTCATTATGTCATTATTGTAGCAGTAAATAACATAAATGAATATTGATTATAGCAAGCGACGTAAGCAAGGAAGCATGGAAAGACTGGAGATTGTCAACAATGTTGAAGAGGTTGATGAGGAAATGGTGTCGATGATTGAAGTCGCCAGTGACATTTTTCAGAGAGAAAATGAACTCATGATGTGGTTGTGTTCAGTCTCCTCTTTTTGAATGTTGCAAAGATGTTTATAATTTGAAATTAGTCTGCAATGAACCTCTGCAATTATGCAGAAATACCTGTATAAGATCTGCAGATAATAATGCAAGACAACAATGGAAATTGGCTAGGCAGTTTACAATAACTGGATCCCGATGCTATTCCATATTCACATATAGTAAAGACAATTGGTTAAAAAAATGTTTGTTATTTTTGGCCATCATTATATTGCAATTAAAATATACAGCATGGAAGAGCATTTGAGCAGAAAGCACGAGACTGCTATATGAAAGAGAAAACCCTAAAAGTAATTCAGACAGGTTTAATAGTTAATATGGACAATCCATGGCTCGGCTATTCATCTGACGTGACCATTTTAGGAGACAATGAAAAACCTATGAAGCTTCTTGAGATAAAATGTTTGGGTCAAGGTAAAAAAAAAACATATAAAAACAAAAATTTTATTTAACAATAATTAATATTTTTAGGACAGACCAAAACTATTTTAGAAGCTATTGAAGGCTGCAAATATATTATTAATGAAATGGTATTGTTGAACAACAAACCAACCAGAATCTACAAACTAAAAGAAAAACATGCATATTATGGTCAGATTCAGCTTGGCATGGCTTTATTAAATTTAGACAGTACAGACTTTGTTGTATTTGCTTGTGCAGACAATACATATATTACAATAACTGTTGAAAAAAATATTTCATTTTTAAAGAAATTGTTATTTAAATAAAAGATAATTATTTCACAAATATGTTACATCATATATGTGTAAACAAAATAAATTAAATTTTGTTAGTACAAGTATTTCTTTTCATTCAATAAACATCTGCTAGAATTGAGCTTGACAGATTTACAAGTGCACATACCATTACAAAAATGTGATCTGCAATTGGTATTAAATTGGCTGGTAAGTGATTTGCTAAGATTTTAAAAGTTTTTATCCTCTGATTAGATCTCTCAATGTGAACCCTAGTTGAAGCTAGTTTAACAGTTTCAATAGCTTCAACTTGAGAAATTTTTTTCTTTTTACGAAGGAATGGAGGCCGAACTAAACCAATACCAAAAGAGTCACTTACACTTTCAATTAAATATCCTTTATCAACCATAATTCAGTACAGTCAAGAACAATTCTAATTTTTTTAAAATTTTCGAAGCATTTTGGCATATTAAGTTGTATTTCTTCTCTAGATGGAAAGACAATAGCACATTTTAAGACTGGTGTTAAAAACCTTAAAGTTTCAAAAAATATTGTTTTACATGTTTGAGAAGAAACATCAAATAAAATAGATAAAATTACATATGGAAGATCTAATTTAATGTTCACAAGTGTTAAAAAGACCCTTTTACACAATGACAATCTATGAATACGCTTATCGATTACAAAATTTGCTAATAAACTAACTAATGCATTTAACAGTTGGAAACTATTGACACCTATGCAACTGCTCAATTCTTTGTCTGTCTTTACAAAGTCACAAATAGTTAGCATTTCACTAGTATCTACTTGTGCTGCCACATCTTTTTTTTCTACATTTACATGAACACTCGCTTCTTTGTATATTTTAAGTGAAGGTTTACTTTGTCCCAATAATAACAAACCAGCTACTGCTTCCTCGTGAACATCATCATTCTTGTTAGAAGGAGGTTCTTCTGCAGTTACAGTAACCTCGACATTAGCAGATTCTTGCACAGTATGACTTTCTGTATATGGCAAAGAACAGTATGCACTTTTCTGTGTTTGGGCTTGTCTGTCAATGCAGCCTTCTTGTCTTGCATTTCTTTGAAATTCTCTAATTCTGTTTTTATTCCTAACACTTGTATGGCTTTGTGTAGGACAATTTTCACTGGGTACAGTTGTGCGCTTTAAGCATTTTATTGATGACCACCCTGAAATAAAATCATTTTTTTAGAAAGATTACATATATAGGTATTTTTGCAAAAAACTTTAAAGATGAAATTACTTAAGAAATGACTCTTACTTGAACATGTATAACTATCTTCAGTGAAGTGCAATGAGCAAACTTTCATTGAGTTGGTAAATTTTTTACCCATACGTAAATTGATTTCCCATATTTTTCTTCTTTCTTGTAATTCTATGAGTCTCTTTAACATCATTGTTGTCATCAAGAACGCTTTGAATATCTTCTTTAGTAATTTTAACATCACATGATTTTGATTTTAGTATTAAAGGAACAACACTTTGCATTTGATTTTACTTTCACTTTCAAAAACTTGTCTAACAGATATGTGATATTGGGCACCTGCTTGATACCTGTACATTCCAAAGCGTTTTTCAAGTTTGTCAGTTTGTATTTGACCTAGTAAAATAAAATTGTAATTCTTGGTATTTATACAGTAATCCAAAATTTTCAATAAACCATCGGTAGTATGATGTAGTGCAAAGTGAGTTTCACTAAAATATTCTAAATTAGCTTTTGGACCTAATTCCCTTAAGGCAGAGACTATACCTCTATTTAAAATTTGTAATGCAAGTTTCACATTTTGTCTTTCAATCGATGTTGGATACAATGATTTGAGTGACAAGGTATATCCATACTTCAGTAGTTGTTGTTTCTCTCTTGAATGCATATCCTTTAGAGAATTAAATGCAACTACCATTGTTGCCACTTCATTATCTGCATGAAAATTAGGATAACACATTCTTTGAGAGCGTTTTTGTTTCAGCCAGTTATTTCTTATATTCTATATATTTCTGATCCGTAATTACACTATCAGCTATAGCCTTTTCTATCATTTCACTCTCCAGACGAGTTTTCTGCAGGACCTTCTCTGTGACCTCCATCTGGTTTCGAAAGGTAAGAAGGACACCCCGCTAAACGACTTGGAATACAATCTACAAGTTACAATATTTTAACATTAAGTAGCATTATAAATGAAAGATATATTAGGAATACAAATTTTTATTAAGCGAGGATATTTTAAAGGTGCTGTTAAAATTTCTCCTGTTTTTTCTACAAAATACTTCGTTGTTCGCTCAATATCCCCTTCATAAAACTGCCACTGACATAACTAAAAATCAAATAAAATTAGTTTTTTGCTGTATTGTTAATTATCTAAGGTCTCTTACTCTAGAGTTCTTCCATGGAACGAAGTCGTTTTATGGCTTTTAACCACTTCTCTTTTAATTCCTTTCACTTTAGGTTCGTTATCGTAATTTCCATTACAATTCGGTACACAACAACTGTGAGGCATTTTAAATGAACAAAACTGTCTCTAAAGAATCCTAACCTTAATCGAAGTTTATAAATAAAGTTGTTTAAAACAGCAACTATAGGACTGTGAAGCACTTCCATCTATTTATACAACCAACATTGCTTCTCAAATTTTATGTGAACAATACATATATTATATTAAAATTAAAGTATGTATATTTAAATTCAGTATACCTACTAATAAGTCATCTTTAGTTTAGTAAATTTAAATTGTTTTTTATCACATTATCATCTATCTAAATATTTGTTTATGCACAATATTATCTAATTAATATTAAATAACATGTTAAATACATTGTATTTAAATAAATATTTAATCTAAATAACTGTGTTAAATACATATATTCAATTATTAGTATTTGCTCTGTATACTACACCAATTATTTATTCAAGATTTTTTTATATATTTTAAATACAAATTACGTAATGAATTGTACATACGAGAGCAAATACGCCATACCCTTCCTCTTTCAACGCCCTAAGGCGACTGTCTACTAGTGTCTACTACAATCTAGCTTGAGTAGCTGCGTTTGAATAAAAATCGTCGATTTAGTGACATCTACATGCGCTTATGTTAAGTACTCAACGCTCGGAGTTTGTCGGCTTTGTATGCGCAGTCGCACTTGCTAGGTAGCTGAAAGTCTTCTCTCGCATATATATATATATATATATATATATATATATATATATATATATATATATATATATATATCCGCGTCCGTACATTGTAAATTTCCATTCAATAGAGCGTCCGCCTACATAAAGCGCCCGTATATGGACGCGCTAAGCACTTTCCATGTAAAACTTCGTTAACAAGCTTACATGGTGATATAATGCTGTTTAACAAAATTTCGGAAGACGCTATTTTGTCGACAATATGCATGTAATATAACCATTTCGCGTATACTATTAGTTCAGGGTATTTCTACGCGAGGCGCTGCATCGTGTGCCGTATATTTTGAAATATACACATGTCTTTTATATTCTCGATATTCGAGCGTCCGGACAATTTGGCAACGCACACAGAATAATTCGTAAAGGACACTGGTCTTTATGGTAGATATGTATATACGTAAACATGCATGTATCATAAACTAAGCTGTTTATTTACTTTTTTCTTCGTAGTATAAAGAGGTATTGTGATGAAAATTTTCGACCTCGAGATCTTTACAGATGTCCACGTTTTGAAGTCACCTGATACCGAAAAACTGGTTTATATATAATGGAAGTTATAAAAGCGAAAAATTCTACTTTAATACTTGATAATAATACTTTTTGTAGAAATTTAAAAAATATTGTTGGCAAAAATGAGGTAAATTCTTATATACAGACATGACCACAAAAATCTAATTAACCAGGAAAAAAATTTAAATTAGTGGCATAATATTTTCGTTGAATGCAATAAGACGAATCTGTGGAACGTGAGTGAGAGGTAGCGGAGCATCTGCTTAGTTATCTCGTCAGGCGCTGGTTGAATGTAAATTTAGCAAGGGTCTAGAAAGCAGTTTTGTTCCATTTTTATGATATAATTATTTCTTTTAAATAATTGAGTGTTTTGTTATAACTGACTAACTGAGTATACTTTGAAAGCCATGTTTTGTACCTATGTGTAACAATGGTTATAAATCCAAGAAGGAAAAAATGTAATTATTTAAAATTCCCGGGGACAACCTTAACAAATGGCAAAAAAAATCCTTGTACTGAATAAGAACTTACCTAAAAAGACTATGTGTATGGAATTAATTTTAATGCAAATTATATTATTTGCGAATTAAAAAGTTTACATAGTTAATTAGGTCCTTTAGTTGAAAACCCTATAGTAATGTTATTAAATATGTTTTACTGTGGCGTTTAGAGTTGATAAATGTTTAAACTATAATAAACGATTATTGCAGATCCAACTTCATACAAACAAATTAAGAGTTAGTGCAATCAAAACAATTTTTCCAAACTGCCTATCTCAAAGGAAAGTAAAAAACGACGAACAATTGTAACACACTAATCATTTCCAAAAACAAAGAACAAAGGTAGATATAGGCGATAAAGTAGATGATCCAGAGCCAGTGAGTAGATAGCCCATTATTGTTAAACGTAGGCCAAGTTTTCATAGTAAAAAAAAAAAAATTGGTTTAGAATTCTGATTGATCATAATAATTATGACTCATTGACGTTTTCTCTGTAGAAACGCAGATTGTTACTTTAATAAACAACATGTATCAAAAAATGAGGTGTGGCCACCACACGACTTTCTTATACGTATGAAAGTGTTACTTCCGTTCCGAATTTTGAAATTTCATTTATACAAAAAATATTCCAAATCCAACTCTAAATACTATTGTACTCTTCATAAATATACATAGAATGCATAATTTACGACATATTGCAAGAAATCGTTATTCGGTAACAGTAAAAGTGATACTTCCGGTCCGAATTTTGAAATTTTTTTATACAAAAGATATTGGAAATTAAGTTCTAAATACTTTTATATTCGTAGCGTACCTGTCTAAAAAACATGACTTGCAAAATATTTGCAAGAAACTGATTTTCGATAAGAGTAAAAGACCTACTTCCGGTAGGAATTTCGAAAAACCTTTTTAATAAAATTGTTCACAATTTCAATTTTAAGTACATATGAATTCTTTATAAATTTGTTTAAACTTAGTAATTCACGAAATATTTGCAAAATTCGATTTTTTCACTGAAGTAAACTACTACTTCCGGTCTGCTGATTTTGCTCAAAATCTAATCAGTTCTCAAGAGGGAGATTATATTCGTAAATACAAAATTTGGAATTGATATCTGTAGCGGTTTGACCGCTATCGTGGTCACACACACACAGACACACAGACACACACACAGACAGACAGACACACAGACATTTTTTAAAAACCACTTTTTTGGTATCAGGGGACTTCAAAACGTGGACATTGCAAAAATCTCGAGGTCGAAAATTTTCATCATGACAATACTTCCTTATGTAAAATGGGGTGACTTTGTGCCAGCCGGGGCGTGATTGTGCCACTACGTGTTGATCGTGTATATTCGCACCATATCGGCACATCGATTCACCTACCGC
The DNA here is from genome assembly GCA_963170755.1 of Amphimallon solstitiale. Lineage (NCBI taxonomy): Eukaryota > Metazoa > Arthropoda > Insecta > Coleoptera > Scarabaeidae > Amphimallon > Amphimallon solstitiale. The sequence continues at coordinate 121,233,221 of OY720681.1, read as the reverse complement.
CCCGAACTCTTGTTCAAGAATACCGATATTAGAGGCGAATAGAATGAAATGTATGGTTTGTGTATGCAATACCCTCCATTTCTGTTCCGTCAAGTTATTAAGTTGGTGAGATTTTGCAAAATTTTCGTTTTATCGCATACTTTCTCCTGGCTTGCCTAAAGTGTTTTAATAATGACCGTTTCAAAGTTCACACGTAATTAGGTGTTATATATGTTATCTTTTAAAGAATACGCAGTGGTCCAGTAGTGCAAAATAACCTGGGTGTGTCACCTTGAATAAGATTCCGACAATATAAGGGGGGAATTTGTGCCACTACCTATTTTGAAATTCAGTTTATACGCTTAATTATCTTTATTAGTTACTATTCTATGTGAGAATTGGCTGTTCTTTTGTTTTATTTTGGTTTGTAAGAATATCTAGTTTTTGTTATATTTTATAAATAAAAAAAAATTTTCATTAAACCTTCTATTTGGGGCGAGATTGTACCACAAAAATAACCGAGATAAAACTAATTCGGGTGAAATTGGGCCATGTCACTCATACCATACAGTTTCACTATAATATGAAGCTGGGCCTAGCACATTTTCAGCCTGTAAATAGGCGGCATTGTGCTAAAACGGTAAACAAGTAGCTGGCACAAAGCCACCCCATCCTATGGGGGGGAAATTGTGCCAATTGTTATAAATAATTTTAGAAAAACGAATGAAAATTTCTAAGTCTTTTTTACACAATTTAGTAACCAAAGGTTCAAAGTATATCGTTAATTTTTACAAACATTTTTGGTGTCTATAATTGTCCGAAATTCTTTGAAAACCTTAAAAAGTGGCATAAAGCCACCCCATTTTACCGGTACTACGTATAAGAAAGTAAAATTAGGGAAAAATCCAAATTTCTTGGCAATGCAGTCGAACTGGATTTTTCAGTGAGACAAGTTATAATCTTTTTTTTGAGTTAACTACAATAAGAGAACACGTTGTCATAAAGAAAAAAATGACGTGTGGCCACCACACGACTTTCTTATACATATGAGCGTTTCAAAGTATAGAATTTAAAGAATTTTTTTATACAAAAATTATTCAAAATCCTATTCTAAGTACTCCTATTCTCTTAATAAATCTCTATAGAATGCATACTTTGCAAGATATTATAAAAAAAAGTGTTACTCGCTAAGAGTAAAAGTGCTACTTCCGGTCCGAATTTTGAAATTTCATTTATACAAAAAACATTGCAAATCTAACCCTAAATACATTTGTACTCTTGATAAATATATACAAAATGCATAATTTACGACATATTTGCAAAAAGTCGCTATTCGGTAAGATTAAAAGTGCTACTTCCGGTCCGAATTTTGAAATTCTTTTCATACAAAAGATATTTAATATTATCTTTTAAATACGTTTATACTCGTATTGTACCTGCCTAGAATGTATGGCTTGCGAGATATTCGCAAAAAAATGATTTTCGATAAGAGTAAAAGATCTACTTCCGGTAGCAATTTCGAAAAACTTTTTTAACACAATTTTTCTCAAATTTAATTTTGAGTACATTTGTTTTCTTTATAGATTTGTTTAAACTTAGTATGTCTTCTATAGCGATTTATTAAGAGAATAGAAGTACTTAGAATAGCATTTTGAATAATTTATGTGTAAAAAATTCTTAAAATTGTATAGTTTGAACCGCTCATACGTATAAGAAAGTCGTGTGGTGGCCACACCTCATTTTTTAATGAAGTATCTGCTTGTTATGCAGGACCAAGTATTAATAACTCTCCAACTTCTAAGTACATTTTACACAGTGGGCAACATTACGAATTCTTTAAGTCATCACAAACATACAGTTGTCCTTGAATAAAAAAAAAGACACTAAAAGTACAATTATATCAATTCAAGTCAATAATATAAATTCATTTCTGAACTTTACAATGCATTTTGATCAAAATTAAACATCATTCTAGCTCTAAACTGATTTTCAAGATATTTTTATTTGCTAACAATTTTAACATTTATATTGTTTGAAAGAAGCAGTTACCTTTTAAAATAAGTAAATCCAATTTTGAAGTTTCTTAATGTTTACATCCTCCGATCTGATTATAGTCGCATTTTATGATCTTTGTTGGATATTTCCAGTGAGGTAAATTACTAATTACGCTCTACCGAATTTACCGAAACTCTAACCAGATCTCGAGAGGTAGATTTACTCTTAAATATAAAGTTTGATATTTTAAGTCTTGTGGTCATACAAAGCGAGAGTTAGGAAGAGGATAGGAAGGAGAGAGAGAGAGAGATGTTTGCAAAAACCACTTTTTCTATATCAAGTAATTTCGAAACTTGGATATCTGCTATATCTCGAAATCACACTACTTCCGCATAACGAGATTCAAGAAGATCCCGCCTAGTTAATATGTAAACACATTTTTTAGCTAACCGTCTCTTTGGAGCAATTTTTTTGGATTTATCGGAAAATGTCTAGAAGTATATTTTTGATTACGAGTAGGTCATAACAGGAGTATGCATCCTGTTTTTACTTTCTTATACATAGTATAAGGAAATATTATGATGATGAAAATTTTCGACCTCGAGATTTTTGCAGATGTACACGTTTTAATGTCCCCTGATACTGAAAAAGTGTTTTTTTTAATGTCTGTGTGTGTGTCTCTTTCTCTGTGTGTGACCACGATAGCGGTCAAACCGCTACAGGTATCAATTCAAAATTTTGTATTTACAGGTATAATCTCCCTCTTGAGAACTGATTAGATTTTCAGGAAAATCGACAGACCTGAAGTAGTAGTTTACTTCAGTGAAAAAATGGAATTCTGCCAATATTTCGTCAACTACTAATTTAAACAAATTTAGAAAGAATTCATATGTACTTAAAATTTAAATTGAGAACAATTTTATTTAAAACATTTTTCGAAATTCGTACCGGAAGTAGGTCTTTTACTCCTATCGAAAATCAGTTTTTTGCGAATATTTCGCAAGTCATGTTTTTGAGGCGGGTACATTACGAGTATAAAAGTATTTAGAACTTAATTTTCAATATCTTTTGTGTAAAAATAAATTCAAAATTCAGACCGGAAGTACCACTTTTACTCTTATCGAATAGCGATTTTTTGCAAATATGTCGTAAATTATGCATTCTATATATATTTATCAAGAGTACAAAATTATTTAGTACTAGATTTGCAATATTTTTTGTATAAATGAAATTTCAAAATTCGGACCGGAAGTAACACTTTTACTCTTAGGGAGAAGCACTTTTTTTCGAATATCTTGCAAAGTATGTATTCTATAGCGATTTATTAAGAGAATAGAAGTAGTTAGAATAGAATTTTGAATAATTTTTGTGTAAAAAATTCTTAAAATTGTATAGTTTGAAACGCTCATACGTATAAAAAAAAGTCGTGTGGTGGCCACACCTCATTTTTTTCTTTTACTATTGCATAGGCATAATAAAATTTATTCATACAGCTGGTCGTCAGATAAATTAGTTTAAATCAGAAAATGTATGTTTCAAATATTAATAAAAAGACTAAATATGTAATTATTAATTGCCAATAACGCCTATATAAAAATGTTAAATATTTAGAACTGAATATTATATTTATTTTAAATCTTTCCAAATATAGAATTTTATGTTTAGCGAGTCTTTATCTTGAACAACTATCGAATGGTTATTATGAATTTCCAGACATTAATTCCTCGAGGGAATATTCTTCTCTATGTATGACGCAAAAAAAAAACAAACAGAAACTACTACTATTTTCTGTTCTGAACAATATAACCCACTGTGTCGCCGAATGTAGATAAATGTGTTCATTGTATTGCTCCTCTTGATTTAAAGTACATATATTTTTATAAAGTAAGCATACGACACATTGTGGCAACATTGCTGGACTCTCTAATATCTACCAAATGTAATGTAATATACCCGATGGAAGCCAGAATAGCGAAGAAGTGAAAGTTAAATGGTATATTACAGGCGCTTCATGCACGAGAAAATAAAAGGGCGCTACTTCGCCATTAAAGTGAAATGTAACTAACGTTTTTTTATCTGATATTTAATTTAGTGATAACACTATACCTGTTTTGATCAAAAACACAAAGTATATGCAAAATATTAACGAACTAATTAACTTTTCGAAGGTGGACGCTACATTCATGAGTTCCGTAAGGACGCTATATTGTTAGTAGGATTTATATATATATATATATATATTGTTAGAGTTCAACTGTTGACTCTAATAACGTTATTGTAGAATTTAGTTATATGAAAATTTAGTTAATTATTGAAGAACTTAGATGATAATAATATGGACAAAAGTAGTTGAAATTGATGTGAGAATTTATTAAGATATTGTACAATGATATTGTTTGGTATGATACATTACTTGATGGACCGACTGGTATATTCACATGTTGACTAGTTTCATTTTTCATTAGGTTTTACCATAATCTGTAAAGAAATTTAAATGTTAATTATGGTACTATAAGAATTATTGTTATTTTGTAAAAACTAGTTTAAATGACGTTAAAGAGGTGAAAGATGCTTAAAAATTGAATATTGAAAGATAAATAATTAAAATTGAGTGAAAAGTACATTTTAAATATCATACAACCGGATGGGAGAGTTAAGTGTCAAAAGTGACATTTGGTTTATAAAATTTCTAAGAATGCATATTTTTAAGTACTAAAGGTATAGGAAAGCTTAATTAAAATTTAAAAGAATTAAAATAATGAAATTTATAAAGTTAAAATAGTATAGAAAATGGTCAAACAGATTTAAAAACTATATTGTTTGAAAAAAGTATGTAGAAGATATCTATTGGCTGAATTAAAAATTTATTAAAGATCACCAAGGAGAATTATTGAAAACAGATACAATAGAGAATTTTATGAATTCTTAAGAGACGCGTGTGCGTTTGTAAAAGTAATATAATTATTTATGAATATTAATGGTAAAATAAACCAGAATTAATTGAAAAGTGTATGAATTAAATAATTATACATGTAAGAAAATAGTGAAGTGATATAAAAGTGATTGGTAAAATTTTTAAAGAAATGTAAGTTTGTTAATTGTAATATTGAAAGATTACTTACCATTTTGAAGGATAATATTTAATAATTGAAGAGTTTGTTAAAAGAATATTGTATATCCAGAAGTTTACAATAGAATCGTTGAAAATCCAGTGTCCATAAATCCAGGAAACAGTGCTTTATTTCAGCTGTAATAATCCAGTGGAAGAATACCAAATATAAATATTTATTGTGAGATACAGGAGTTCCATCAGCTGTTATTGCAGTTATTGGTTAAAATTCCGTTGATGTCATTTTTCCGAAGAAATTAAACATATTTCCAAACCAAGTATCCAGTAGGACAGCTAGATCGAGAATACCATCCAGAACAGGAGTTTTCTAGGATAAAAAAGGATCGTATTAACATCATTGAAAAACAAGAAGTATACATAAATTAATTTGGCCAAAAGGTTGTATATGTAGTGTATTAATTAGAAATTTATCGAAGCTAATAGAAGCTTACAATTGTTATAAAAGTTGACAAATTTACATTTTGAACAAGTTGACATAAATTGATAATCTTAACATTTAAATTTCACAGTGATATAGCCATTGAATTTTAATTTCTAAATATCCATACCAAAGAAATATTATTCATATCTATAATTATACAATTACATCATAAATATTGTCTTAATTGATTAATGTGTATAAATTTAAGTGAAATATGGTGTATTTGTATATTTGAGGGTATGTTTTTATAAAAATAGAATAGTATTTACCTTCGAGGTTGTTTGATAAAGTTTCGACTATAATAGATCCATATTAGTACCATCTACGTCAATTAAATTGGTTTATAATAGTTAGGAAACTGAGATTTATTTGTTATACATTTCACTAAAACGTTTATATTGGCATTTAGGTTGTTTATTAAATAGTATGAGATTTGAATAGTTCTATTATTGAAGTAGTGTTTTGGTAGACTCATGGTCATATGACAGTAGTATTGATGCATAACCTTAAAAAGAAAAACCAATAATTATTTAATTTGAAATATATTTTTAACGTTGATTGATTGCTTACCTGATGCAAGTATTGGGGTAATTAATAAATAGAGTATTAATAAAACAAAGTGTTTTTAACCGGACCTTCTACACGATCCTAAGAATAAATATCATATTTATTAAAAAAAACAATTATTAAGTATGAACATTCCTAATTTTGAAGTATTGAGTTAGTACCAACTTCTAAATAAAAAAATATCAAATTGGTGCATATTGGGAAGCCTAAGTGAAAGGAATAGTTTAAAGGTAATATTTTTATTAAAATATTTTAAGAGATTAATGGATAGTATATTTATAAATAAAAGAGTCTCATGTTCATAATTATATAGACTGAGTTAGATCCGGAAGCAAATAAACGTGTGACAAATTTAATAAGAGTTTTATATTATTAATAATACCATAAGTAGGTGTTTTTTATCATTTTTGGCTGGCCCAACATGGGGCATTTATAATAGGATTGATAAGGAAATATTAATACAATCATTAGCGGTGGTTTTTTATCAATATATATATATATATGCGTCCGAACCGACCCAGAAGCGTATCGGAAAATCTCTCCGTCGAGGAACCCTTTAAAGTTGTCCGTACACCCACGCGATTATATTTCGCGCCCGCTGCCATAGCAACGGCCGCGAAATTGTATTTTGCGGACTGTGTTGCGTTCGCTAATTGGTAACTTCGCGGACGGTTAACCAAAAAATTTGTTGTGTGTGTATGAGACATTATCTCTATAATAATATAATATAATATTTCGCGCTCAGGTAAGTGTTAGCATGTTTATTAAAGTGATATGGATGACTCGGAAACTGATCAGTATATTCCGGGTGTTAAATAACGTCCACACACATTTACTATAATTTGTATACCAATGCAAAACAGAAACGTTGAGAATAGAGCATTGCTTTAATTACTCATTATATACGAATTTATAAGCATTTAATTCTTTTCTGTTACACAGGATGGATGTAAAAAATCAAATCGATGACAAATTAAAACGAAAAAAGGAATTGTCTAATGCACGCGTGAAGAAATATCGTCAAAAGAAGCACACTAAATCTCAGCAACTGAATTCGTCGATGCAGGATGACCCTAATATAATATAGAACGAAAAAACAAAGTTGGATTTCGTATTATTAACCTCGCCTTGATGAAGTTTCCTTCTGCCGTGTGGTTCTAAGCACACCCATTTTCTTGTTGAATATAATGTGTTTTTTTTATTTTAATATCATGTTTGTATAATTTTTGTGTCCCTAATCTGTTATTAGATATCTGTCTATTGATTAGTGTATCAAATAAATAAATAAACTACAGACAGCGATTGAGAACAACAAAAGAGAACTATTTTTATAATCAGTTTAGGAGGTTAAAGGGTATATGTAAATTACTTATCGCGGATTCTTACAAAGTTTATATAAATGGTGTGAAATTATCAATCATAGAAAATCGTCAAAAAGCATTTAAATAAATACAGGGTAAACGTGGCATTTCATGTATGCTATATCATAACAGCCAATAGGGCTCTAATTGACTTACCACGAGAAAAAACTCGTTCTTCTGGGCACTGGCAACGAGCAAGAAGAAGGCATATTTTCAAAAAAGATCCATTCCACCCAACTTTAGAAAGGTTTTCGTATATATTTCAGTACAAAATGTTTGGTTTCTGAATGTCAACGTTGGTTTAGTTCGTTGACTGTCTAGATTTACGAACCTGTTCACAATAACTCAATCTGTCTATCATGAAATAGACAGTCATGGTCAGTAAGACGTAATCTACGCCGGCTTTAGTCGTTTGTTTGACATAATAGATCTTGGTATTCGTCTGGAAAAGTCTAAGCAATTGTATTCAACCCGTCACTGCTCAAACTACTACATTCATATTTACAAAGAATTGAAGTCATTTGAGTTTACTTTCGATCCCGAGTGTTACAGGGCTCTAATTTAGGGCTTCTATAATTAACTTTATATACCAACAGTTTGCTTCATTCATTATATGTAATGCACTCGCATATGCGGATGGTTTAAAGATCTATTGCTCTAGACGAACTGTAAATGACCTACTTCATTTTCAAGAGAACTCGAATTTTATGTCTATTTGATGTTCCATTTTCAATTTTAAATTAAATATAAGCAAATGCTTTTATATGTTTTACTCTCGCAAAAACAAGAATATAAAATCGACGTGTTTGATTGAAATTAGCTTAAGCGAGTGAACAACATAAAGGATCTTGGGGTGTTCTTTTATACACATTAGAGTTTCTACAATCCAATACATTACATTTGTAGTTCAGCTTCAATAAACTTTAGGTTTTGTCGAATTTTGTTATGTGCTGGTGTAAGTTTTTATAAATTTACTGCTCCTGAAAGCTCTATATTTTAATTTTGTCGTCAGGGAACTGGAATATGCGTCACAAGTCTAAGTCACCACAATAGATATATTTACAACTAGCCATTCAGAGAGTGCAGCGGCGATTTCTGAAGTATTTGACTTTCAAGAATACGGGAATCTATCCTGAACGTGGCGCTAAATACAATCTCTTATTGCAAGCTCATGACCTTCAGCCACTGCGAGATCGCCAAGAGATTCATGGTGAGCTTATGTAATGGAATGAAATATTTTATTCTCAGGATTACCTCTCGTTTTTCCTCCACCTATCTGTTGCCTTTTTCGAGAACTAATCTTCTTTAGTGATCGCCACATGTTGGGCTGCAAACTTGCATTATGAAGATATTTTTTCTGTTATTTCTACCACAGCGAATCAATCATAATTCTTCTATTTTATGCATATGTTTACATAGTTATAAATTACTTATTTCATGAATAAGAATAGTTGATTTATATATGTGTTAATGTACGTTATTTGTTTGTCCTATAATTGGTTTGTTACCATTAGACTAATAATATCATTATTATTGTTATTGTTAAGTACTTTTTCAAATTAAAATTCTGAATAAACAAAGTTGCATTTTCCAAACCTATTATAAGTAATACCTTACGATAAGCTTACAAACAACAACAAAATTAATAGGATATGACTAAGGCAAGCAAAATCTAGAAAAGCAAACAGGAAACTGGTAAAGATTTTAACTGCAAATTAAAAGTCTTTGCCAGTAAGGCAAATAGGTGAATTAGGATCGCTACTATTTCATAATTCTTATTAGTAATACCAAAAAAAATCAAATGTGAAAATATACAGTAGGTTACTTGACTTTAAAACCAGTGCAAGTATAGATGCATGAGGCTTTGAAGAAGATATTGTACTTTTACAAAACAAATGTAATGATTTATAAAAAAACTACTACAAAAACACAAACTGATTCTAAATAAAAAAAAACTGCTTCATACATAGGTGAGAAAATTGGTATCAGAAAATTGCTGGAAAATCTTAGAACAAGTGGAATAAATAAAGTATCTAGTGGTATAAAAGAACACAAGAAAAACAACAGGGAATAGAATTAAAACTGCGCCTAGGAAACACATTTAATGCAATAATTTATAACATCCTCGTACGCCCCTTGTTAGAGGGTTGGACGTTTAATCAAACACATACGGATGTTGTGATGTGCTTATATAGTATATATTATATTAATTACATTGCTATACTCTATACACTATATATACTTAATCACTTATACCCAGTACTGCATAATGAATACTGAATACTGACTACTGCATCATACTGGATACTGAATACTAACTAAATACTGAATACTGAATACTAACTGCCTAATGTTCCTAAGATTACTCTTTTATATTAACTATATTATATTAACCTAATTCAGTGAAGGACAACAAGTAGTTTGTGTATGTACATAGACCTTGTCTATATACCGAGACCTTGTGTAATTACCTTCTATTAATTTTGTAATATTACTTGTTCTACATACGTTACATCTCCTTCCTGCAAAAAAAAAAAATTCTAATAAATTAAAAAAAAATGTCTTTATAGTCTATCTATAATTTTTACAAACTTAAATACTTTAATTAAAGTAAGACAATTATTCTTATATCCTGTAAATAATACAGTTTACTTAAAATATAAAAATACAAAATTTATTCCATCTTAAAAGTCTATTTACACTTGATCTTATTTACTATCATATTTCTTCAATTATTTAAGTATTTCTTGTAGGAATCACTGTATATAGGTTCTAATTTTAGATATGTTTCGTTATTTTACAATTATTTTAGGATTTTTTTTTTGACACATGCAAACTTTCTTCACAGATTTATATATTTTGATGTTACATACCAATACCATTTTAAGTCATTTTAATCCCTTTTATTGGATGACTATATTTATAATTATAATTATACACTGTAATAAAATAATATCGATTTAAAAAAAATAAGGAAACCTTTTTTTTGTGAATGATGTAGTCATGTCCATTGTCAGCGGTGTCATGCAGCGTCCACATGCTTATGTCGTTGACATTCGTTACATTCTTTTTTTCACAAATCGCCTAAATAATATTAATGTTTCTTATATTGGGAATGATAGATACTTATTTCATAATGTATATTACGAGATCTTAACTAATTCTTGGATATTGTGGGATATTAGTTCCTCATTACTTCAGCATCTAAATTACGTATACACATTTTGTGAATTTCATGAGAGTAGCTAGATATAACAAGTAGGTCAGCTAGCAACGCACGTACTGCTGGTTCGCTGCTATTGTATTTTCTTGACTATTTGTCCAATGGAAGTAGTTTTTGAAAAAACTAAGGCTAAATGCCGATCGATTAGTTTGCTTAAAAGAAATTATTTTATTTTCCCAAAAACGGGTAACGTATTGCACAGATTTAATAAATTATCCACTTTATAGTATCTTATAGCAATTGGTATGGTGTTTAAGATCTGATCTTTATATTTCATTAATAATTCACGTATTTTAATAGTATATATTTTATATTGTTTTATTATTTACTATGTTTATAAAAATTGTTTACTATTATAATTATTTAGTGTATACATTTTTGCAATATTTAAAAACAATTTTGTCTTGTTTGTAAATTCTTTTTCTATATTTACTATAACGAGTATTGTTGACTATTGTCTTTGCATTGACCGATTATTCGAATTTCGCTTACTATGGTTTTCACTATAATGTATACTCTTGTTTACTTGTGGTATTGACATTGAATTTAATATACGTTTGTTTTTAACGAACTTGTTTTTGATATTTACCTACAAATTCTATTGATTCTACATTTAACATTTTAGAGATATTTTAATATTTACAAGTATTAGTTTCATATTGTATGTTCATTTATACAGTGTGCTTACCGACGACCTGCGTATAGGGCTTACTGTGAGATAAAACGACGACACCGAGAGTTTGTATGAGTTAGTACGAAAAAGCAATATACAAACTGCTCCTTGGCCGAGTGTAGTGTTGGAAAAGAGGGGATTCGAGTAGATTTACGCTGAGGCTAGAACGGGCTAGGCTGACTCTCCGTTTAAGCAGGGCAACGAGGATAGATAGCGCAGCTGTACTGCAGTTTGTATATTGCTTTCTCGTACTAACTCATACAAACTCTCGGTGTCGTCGTTTTATCTTACAGTAAGCCCTATACGCAGGTCGCCTGCAAGCACATGGTATATATTTTGCAGTACACTAGTCTTTCTTTAACTTTTTTTTTGATATTTTACTGCCATCGGCTTCTTCTTGTTTTTTCCGCGCTTCATTATGTCAGCTGTATGTTGAGACATCTTTTTTGGCTGTGTTGAGCCCATACTGCTAGACATGCAAGTGCTTCTGGTATTATACGCACACAATATGGATGTCCTCTTGTCCAGTTTTCCTTGTTGCCATCGGACTGCCAGAAGGTCTATGTTCGCGCCGCAGGATCGCTATATAACATCCTCGTAATCCTGGCAAGGTTGCCATATAACATCCTCGCACTCCTGGCATGGTTGCCATATAACATCCGTCCCTTGTTAGAGGGTTGGACGTTAAATCAAACACATACGAATGATGTGATGTGCTTTAATTCGTAGTGGTCATTTTATATGGTACATATTATATTAATTACATTGCTATACACAATACACTATATATACTTAATTACTTAATACCCAGTACTGCATAACGAATACTGAATACTGACTACTGCATCATACTCGATACTGAATACTAACTGCCTAATGTTCCTAAGATTATTCTATTATATTAACTATATTATATTAACCTAATTCAGTGAAGGATTGTGTATGTAACAACAAGTAGTTTGTGTATGTACAACATAGACCTTGTCTATATACCGAGACCTTGTGTGATGATTTTCTATTAATTTTGTAATATTGCTTGTTCTACATACGTTACAAATTTATGAATGAAAGAAACATCAACAAAAACATGGCCCAACATATGGGGCTAAAAATTGGTTATATAAAGAAAAACGGAGAAAACTCTAATATCAGAAATGATGTGTTCTATGATTTAAGATGGTTAAAGAAATACCCGCTAAAATCACTGAACAACTTACCGTTAAGAAATATGAAATATAATTGCTCTCCGTGCTTCTAATGTATAATTTGCATACTGTGTGATTCAATGAAGCAACAAAGTTCATTATTGGTTCATAGTAAAAAAATATTAATACAGTTATAAACAACAATGAATACTTGCAAAAATATTCAATAGATAATGAACACCATATACATACATATACGAATTAAAAATTCATACATGTATGTATAAAATAGATGCACAATCTGCCCTATAGTCGGCGTTACAGCAACCAACGCACAAACACAGTGTTTCAGTCTACTATGACTTCGTCAGTGTGCAAAGCAAGAGAGCTCCAGACCTCCCGCTTGTACGTCTCTTCGCATAACGATGCCTATGAGAAAACCTCAGCGACCTTTGTCATGCAAATGCAACACGCCATCGGGGTGTGGTCTATCGATAACTAAGTTATCATACTCTAAACCACTGCAGATATATGTGCATCCAGTATCTCGCCAACAGGTAGCGTACCAATATCAGACATGATAATGAATACTTGGAAAAATCTGAGTTGCTATGACTTGCAATACATACAACAAACCTAAAAGGAGTCGCAAAATTTAGTTTAACATTTTCAATTTGAAACCACATTATTTTCACTAAAATGTTAGAGAGCATGAAGCGACAAACTATCGCAATTGATATTTGTTAAAAAATTGTTGAAACGTCGAACCTATTTATAATTTTGGATGAAAGAAAATATCGTCATCATAAGTACATAAATTTAGTTTGAGGTAAAAATGACGTACTCATTTGAAATGGGAATTAGTAAACGCGTCGATAGCTGTCGGGAAAGCGTCTGTAATTATGTAGTTCTTTCTTAGAGACTGAGTTTATAGGCTCGTCTCGTCGTATACTTATTCACCGCACATAGGGGTATTTGATCCAAAAAGTTGGACAACATTATTTTACTGGTTTATTTTGATCTATTAACTCTCAAAAGCCATGTATATGATCATTTTGAATTTTTCAGATAGCTTATTTTAACAAAATATCGAAAAATGTATACCTAATAGCAGATAGAATTTATTAACACTACTGTTTAAATGACATATTATCTAATCTGATAACCTTTTCTAACGTTCTTCATATGGGGTGTCACTATCTTCTTCACTGATGTCTGCAATATCTTTCCCTTCGGTGTTTTCACTTACATTTTCCACGTCTGGTAGAAGTAGCACAGTCAGAACTTATTAACGGTATTATTTAAGAAATACGGCTCTGAAATTTCGCTACGCGTTCAAGAATAGGCTAATCATTTTTGTTTGGAACGCGTCAGGACCAACCCCAACAAAATGGTATTCGTGTGACGTCAAGGTTACGGGGTCTATTGGCCCCAAATATTAAATTGTTCACCATTATAAACAATATTAAATCCATAATATATTATGTATTCAAAACACTATCTATTCACTATTTCACGACTTAATCAAATAGACATAGGTTATATCAAGTTTGTGCTGCACCGTGGGGCGGTATACTGAAGGTCCTGGAAAGCAGAGATATGTCGGCTTACCTCCGCAGGATTGTTTCAGGCTGCCAGGAGGACAGGAAGATACTGGTGGGAAGAAATGCATAAATGGAATGACATGCGGTGTACCACAAGGCTCGGTGCTGGGCCCAACGATCTGGAACTTGTACTATGACAAGGTTCTTGGGCTGGACAAGCCGGAGGACGTAAGCCTAATCGGATATGCAGACTACCTAGCACTGGTAGTAAGGGGTAACAACGAAGAGAAGGTCAAGCAAAGCGCGGAATGAGCGGCGGAGAACATCAGTCAATGGATGTCGAGGAGGGGTCTACAGTTGGCACCCGAAAAAACAGAGACTATTGTGTTGGTCGGAAGGGCAACATTAAAATTAATATCCATTGTAGTGGAGGATACAGTAATCAGAGCACACGCTCATGGTGTGTGACAGATGGTTCGGCGAGAGAAGAAGAACGGAGCTGCTGGTGGGAAAGAAGTTCACCCCTGAGAACATGATCTCTATCATGCTACGGGATCAGCAAGGGTGGACTGTGGTGGCAAACATGATCAATACAGTCGTGAAACTCAAGTAGGAGGAGGAGTGACAACGCAAACAGCAATGAAGTGAGGAATAGCCAGGGGTGTCCAGCTGAAGCATGCCGTCAAGGCGATCCTATCTGGTCGCTAGTACGAGGAGGGGTTTTAGTGAGTAAAAGTCTCACACTCCCCGAGAGAAGCGGATCTCGGGGGCTCATGGGGGTTTCCCCTCCTCCCGAAAAAAAAAAAGAAAGATTGATTAACAAATATTATTTTGCACTAAATATTTTAATTTATAATTATTGCATTAGATTAATTAAGCGGGCTTCGATATAAATTATCTCACTTCACAACATCATATACGAGTATAACATAAAAAGTAGAGTTTTGTTAATAATGATCATTTAAACGTGAGACTCATCTCAACGTAGAATATTTCTTGTCTTCGCATCTAAACCATAGCAATATTGGCTTAAGCAAAAGTGGAACATTTTTGTTATTCCCAAACTATAACCATATTGGCGCAGCAGTACAATACATAACAATATGTCCAAATATAATACGTTTATATATTTTTTGTATGTGATGTAACACAGCGCAGCATGGCGTCATCTATGTCTATCACTAATGGAATTATATATGTAACTATCTAAGCCATGCCTTCTTAACACGTCAATTCTAGTTGTTTACTTTAGTTTTTATTGTTCATGATGTCAAGAATTTCAGTTTTTCGGTATCCAGCCACGAAATAATAGACAAATACACGGCTTATTCTTTTCATTTCACTTTGGATTCTATGACACGCTCAAGGGTCTTGATTCAAAGGACCACCCCATTGCAAAGGCACAATACATGCACGTGCAAAATATAAACAGACGTGGACGACGTAACGACGGAGCCATCATAATGTTCGTGAAATTCGATGCCTGGGAAACGTTTCAGCAAGCGGTCCACGTGATCGTGCCCCACGTCGGAAAGTAGCGGGACTCCGCTCTACTGTGTATTCCTGAATTTTATCCCCCTGCTTTTCCAGTCACCGCTGCAGGAGTGATTTTCACGGTTCGATCATTAGATAAAGATGCGAGGGCGATATTTTAATTGTACATTGTTAACGGGCATTCTGTTTTGTATACCAGATCGAATAAGGTTCATTGTATTCCCTGCTGTGCTCTTACCTAATATCGGTGATTCTTATCTCTGTTTGGCACTAATTTGTGGTAATTATTTTAATGAATATGAGAGAATGTTCTGTTGGGGAGATGAAATATTGAACGTTCTCTAAGCTGTGTAAATATATTATTATTGCTATAAATTTTATGAATATCAAATAAAAATTATTTTACTTGTACCAATAGAGATTATGTTATTATTAGGGCGCGGAATCGAGCAAGCCATGACTCATCGCCCATGGGCGCACTATTGAAATGTTGTATTTTTAAAGAGGTTTTAATTTTATTTATATAATTGGATAACAACTCATAAAATACAAAATACATTATTATTTGATCAGTTTGTTGTTCAAGTCGAGTAAAGGAGTATTAATATTCACTAGCAATACTTTCTCAAGGTTCTCTTCTGTAATACTTGTTCTCTTTGAATTAAGTACATCCTTGTAGATATAGAAAATGTCCTTTCTATATCGCAACTGGTTATAGGTGCGTACTGGAAATATTCTTTTATTTCAGCGTAGTTAGCAGTTTGATTTTGTATCATTGTCCCCATACACAATTGCCACAATGTTATTAAATCTGGATTTCTATTAAAAACTGAGTCTAACTTTTGCCGAAGGTCACTTGGATACTTTTGAAATTATTAATAGCTACATCTTTTAGTTTGCGATTTCGATTTTCAAAATATGTGATTAGTTTAGGCAAATTTCCAAGGTGTTCCTGAAGGAATAACAGCTGATTTTTTAAATTTGGGATTTGTGTTAGTTCCTTGCACTCAGAAATACTTCGAGCATCGTCATTTAAACATGTAACGAAATTTTGTAAACTATCGAAATTCTGTGGATAAAAACTAGTACCTTCCAGCTATGTTCCCCATCTAGTTATTACTGGCGCGGGCGGCAGTGACAAACATGGAAGTTTTTCCCTGTAAAGGGCCACTCTCGATGGTGCTTTTCTGAAAACGTTTTTAAAAGCGGATACAAGTCTATCAACTTCCGAATAATTGTCTCTGATATATTCACAGATTCTGTGGAGAGCATGTGCTACACACGTAATATGCAGCATATAAGGATATGTTTCCTTTAATAGTCTGCCTGTTTTTAACATATATGCGGCACTGTCACTAACAAATGAAAGTACTTCTTCCCTGTACCAGTTGTGTGCAAATTCTCGTCAATGGTTTTAGCAACTGTTTCCGTATCAACTGTATTTATAACTTTAGATGCTATTACATATGCGTTATATGGAATAGTTGGATGTAGTACACCAGCTACAATATTTACCACACAGCGTCCTAATACATCGACAGTGTCGCCGGCACTTATCCATAGGTAATGGTTTTAAAGATGTCTTCTAATGCATTCTACTGTTTTCGTGAAGCACTTAGAAAGATAACATTTGCGTAAGGTGGATTCATCAGGAACATGTCGACCAGTATATTTTTGGAGAAATGTTTTGAAAGTGGGATTGTCAAGTTTCTTTAATGGGATATTAGCCGCCATTAAAGCTTCACAGTGTTCTTCGTTAAAATTGTCAACTTGTTTTAGGGATGCTATGTGACGTACGTTCGATTTTTTTGCATTCTGTAACGATATTTTACAGACTTTGCAATAAATATCGGAATCGCTGACAATGGACAGTATGACCCTCAATCCAACTCGCCATTGTTTCACGATGTATTTTTTGCCGTTCTTCTATATCATATCTGAAAAAGTAACATAAACAATGTTCTAGATCTAAATAAATGATCTTAATCTTAACAAAATCCAGTGCACCTTACGTCGATATAAATGGAAGAAGTATATTCAATGAACCGGCAGGTACTATTACAAAAATTACGAAGTACTTAATTAACAGTTAAAACAATGAAACAAGGAAACTAACGTAAGGTATAAATGAAAATTTTATTTCTCTTGAAAATATAACGTGAATATAATAAATTTTAAACACTCCTGACGCCGTTATCTACGCCCGTGTATAAAGAATTTTACCTCATAAATTCCTTATTTTATTGTCGAGCGTAAACAGATGTTGCAATTCGCCCTATGAATTAGTGCTAGGAGATATAATGTAAACAACACACAGTTGTTTACATTATTTCTTTGCTCGGTTGTAGTTCAGTGATAGTTTAGCTCGCTCGATTCCGCGCCCTAGTTATTGTTGTAAATAACTAGCAGTCCGTCAATCTCTTTCGGTTTGAATGACCTCTTTCACTTCCACTTACATCTTTTTGAGGATCTCTATAAAAGTGCCCCTTTGGAAACGCGATCACTACCAATTGCAAAGATACTTGAATGTTAACGTTTTAAGTTTTTATTTTAGTGGACGTTAAATAATAACACTGATGCTTTTGGATGCCTTGGCCTCATTCTTTCTATTTACAATATTGGAATTTATACCTAATAATAAATTGGCAATGGACAACCATAGCAGCTGTAGTTCACTTTGCTTTTGTTTACGAATAAAGATACAAATTAAACAAAATATCTGTAAACATTAATTATACATTTTTTTGACATTTATAATTAATGAAAAATGAATTCATTAATTAAGAATTTACCTATAAAATGTACAACATTTCTATATAATTTACTGAACGCTGACATACTCACTTCGTTGACATTCAGATTTTGTATAATTCGTGTGCATCAAGCCTAATTCGAACGTTAGCAAGCCGAAAAATGGTTTGGTGATAAATCTTTACTCATTTATGCTTCAATTTTTTCGTTGTATAAAACTGGTTAAACTGTGCGCCTCTTTGTGTCAAGTTTAACGATAAAAATAGCCCATATTCGATTTTCGTGCAAGCGGTCATCGTGACGATAGTCAATGACGTTTATTTGTTTACTTAAACTCATATATACAGGGTCGGGCAAAAAGAGCGGAACACCGAATTTATGGCTTAACTAGCACTTTTTCGAAAATTTAACCTAAATTAAAGTTTTTGTATACTTTATGTATTATTTATTGGTGTTTGCAGATTTTCCGTTTTTGTCACATTTTTGGAGATATGATGTCACCGGATAGTATTTTAAATGAATCAGCCTGTATTTATATTTTTTTTTGAGTAGATATTTTTTTCCTGAATTCACTAATACCAGGTTTAGTGGGTCTCTGACTTATGGTTTCATAAGAAAAAAATAAAATGTAATGGCACCTAAATATTTATTTAATAAAAAACGAACGACAATAACGCTTAAAGGTGACATGAAATGATACAAAATTCATTAAGGTCATTTGTTGACAGATTAGGATACTGTCAGGCAGCCGAAGGTTTTCAGTTTGAACACCTATTGTAAATAAATGTACGTAGATTCAGTTATTGTCGTTCGTTTTTTATTAAATAAATATTTAGGTGCCATTACATTTTATTTTTTTCTTATGAAACCATAAGTCAGAGACTCATTAAACCTGCTATTAGTGAATTCAGGAAAAAAATATCTACTCAAAAAAAAATATAAATACAGGGTGATTCATTTAAAATACTATCCGGTGACATCATATCTCCAAAAATGTGACAAAAACGGAAAATCTGCAAACACCAATAAATAATACATAAAGTATACAAAAACTTTAATTTAGGTTAAATTTTCGAAAAAGTGCTAATTAAGCCATAAATTCGGTGTTCCACTCTTTTTGCCCGACCCTGTATAATACTACTATATTGCGTGTGCTGTATCTTGATAATGTGTAATTTTTCGTCCCAACTAAGAGATATAGAATTGGCCGCATTGCCTGTTCTGCGCATGCGTCGACTGAAATTGTCCATTTTGAATTTTTCGAAATGACAGATAAACAGAAAACATAATTATAACCTCTGATTTAAATTGACATCTAGGTATAACTATGATATTACTGAAAGCATATGCAAAGTTGTTTTTTATTGACTTCAGCATTGTGCAAGTTGAGATATCACGAGTTCATCGGTGATGTCATAGATTTACAAAGAAAATACGATGTAGAATTAAGCCAATGAAGACATACAAACGATATGAAGGCTGATTTCAGTGGATTATTAACAAAAAAATTTGCTACTGTAATTGATTTATACGTGCTTAGTGGAATATGTGAAATTATATTATTGACTATTCAATTCACCTGTCATTGTTCAAATATGAACCAATAAAATAGCAAATATTTACTTTCGTATCATAGCAACAGGAAATTTCAGCGATTATATCTTCCTAGAAGGTATTCAAGTGGATATTTTAAACAAGTGAAAGTTTTTATTAATGTAACTCATTTACTAACAATATTGAAGGTACAATTAGAAAAACTAACATTACTGCAGTGCTGCAGCAGACATTCTGGAACAGAGCTATCACTGGGAGTACCCGAGGGAGTACCTTTCTCTTGTAGCTTAATACCGTCACTATTACTGACAGATGTCGAAGTTGTACATGACACATTTGTTGTTGTAAAATTTCTTCGCATTTTGGTGATAATCGACTCGTGGTGCTCATCATCAAGCTGCAAGTACGATTTTATGGAATTCAGATTTTGGTGTCCCGTTATTTTCATCAGTTGTTGCTCTCCGACTCCAGCTTTCGCCAGAGATGATACAGTTGAAGAGCGTACCGAATGATTTGATATCTTCCTTCTTTTAACATCTAATCCAGTTTTTTCAGCTAATAACTTCACCCATTTACTGATCTCACATATACCAACTGGACTGTTCTTATACCACACCGCATTCTCAACTTTATCCCAAAACGGATTCGGTGTCAAAAACATCCTTTCTGTTTTCACATTTTTTCCTCTCTTCGATTTCAGTAGATAATACAATCTAAATAACAGAAGAATATTAATTATACCATCTTGAAATTATATATAAATAGGTTACCTAACTGGACACATATCGGTATTGCTTTTATTCTCTATCAACCACTTGCTGCCTGTCAATGATTTAGTTCCCCCCTGCGCAGTTTTCGAAAATACTGGATTATATTCAATTCTACCAGTTCTTCTTCCCTTGTTATCGAGTTCCTCCTTGAAGTAATAGGTGAAACAGTTGCTCCCTTCTCCTCCCCGCCAAGCTAGTTCGTAAGATGCTATTAAGAAAAACTTTTTCTGTAAACCGTCTGGGGTACTCTCATCTAATATGCGTATCATATTTAAGTATTCTGGTTCTGTAAGTGCCGCCGCGTTGCTGGTTCTTTTTTCAGGACACGCTTGCAGTTTTCTTCTTGTAGCATCCCTGGCGTCACGTGCTGACTTAAATATTGCATCAGAAAACGGGTTTACGTTTATTTTCCACTTATTGAAGAACATTTCTTGAACCATTTTCGCCGTCACGTTCCACATGTGCTTGATGACGCCTTCTTTATAATCGGACCCATCTTTTTTCTTCATATTACATGCCCACGACTTTAAGATGACATTTAAGTCCACAGGAGAAGTAGATTGATCCAGTTTATAGCCTTTTGCTGTTAAAAATGTACTAAATTGTCTCCATACTGAATCTTTGGATTTCTTCGTGTTCCAAGGGATATTTTCGCAAATTTCAGCATCGATTTCGTCTTCAGATTTCGTGCCAAATCTTTTCTCAGTTCCCATTATTTAGAAACACCAGTTTTTATTCAACGAAACGAACTAAATAGGAACACGATTCCAAAAATTTTAATGACAAACATAAATGTTTTTTTTGTTGACATGGAAACGTAATCATGTGTAACTAAATTTTGAGTCATTTTAATATGAAAAATTGATTTGGTTCATTGAATAGTCTCTCGAATACGATTCGTAGTCAAAGTTGAGTCTACTATTTTTGTGGTGCTTTACACTCATGTCTTTCATAATTGCGAATACTACTCGTGCTCCGCACTCGTAGTATTTAAATGCAATCATGAAAGACATTCGTGTAACCACCACAAAAATAATCGACATAACTTTGACTACTCATGGTATTATAAGTGAATATAAATACCGATCGTTTTATTTCGACTTATTTAAAAGACTTTGAACAGAAAAACGTGAAATTATAACTACTGCATCAATTTGTACATAGTTATAAGTGAAACTATTGGATATAAATATTGATCATTTCATTGGACTTGCAGAAAAGATTTTGAAGAGAAAAACTTGTGAAACTATAAATAGGTACTGTTCTTTTCATTTTGACTTAATAGAAAACACAAATTAATGCTTTATATACACAACTGAATATTTGAGGTACGTTAAGTTAGGTTGTATTATATTTTGACATATACTTTTGCTATATATTTTTAAGCTTAAGACGGCAAATATAATTATTGTACATTATTCAATATATTGTATAAGCAATAGTATAGAAAACAAATTGCTGTTGTGTTCTTGTATTTAATTCTATGTTGAGACATACACTGTGACATACAGACTTAATTAACACAAATGTTTTAACAAAAGTGAAGTGGTATCAATCAGCATTACAATTTACCCTGTCTCAGAATAAGAAGGAGTGATTCAAATATCCCGCCAAAACATGGAACACATAGCTTAAAATTTAGTAGACAATTTGACATGACATCATGACAATTGAGGTTAGAAGTTAGAAGAACTGTATTAATTCTAACTAAGGATTTAGCTGTTTTGTGTTTCATTTACTACTTTGTTAAAATAGATGGATGTGCCGCTTTTCATTCTACCAGTCGAAGCAGCAATACGAGTGCACGGCAATTGCAAACAGGAGAGTAAAGTTAAAAATGCAAGTAGGTGCATACATCTATAATTTGATGAATACAAATCTCTTAACATTCAATTCTAGTTTTACAAAAAAAAATAGAAGAATCTATGGATAAAGATATAGGCCCAATTTACAAATGAAAGCATAGACTTTGTTCTGAGCGTTTTGAGGAGGATTGCCGTTATAAATATATAATTACTGCACATTTTAGGGAATCTGCTATATCAACATGAACATTGTGAATCAAGTCTATTTATTATTAAATATTTGTATCAGAGAGCAAGAATGAATCAAACCTTTTATCTTTTATCAAAATGTCCTTAAGAACTTCCAGAAAAGGTTTTGCTTATAAGTTTCTATTTTAAAAATCAATAAAGAACTTATACAGATAAATCATTCGTATTACTGCTACAAACCTTGAGGAAGTAAATTCAAGCAACTAGTCTTGGAAATGTGTATCTTACATACAACAGTAATAAATAGAAAAATACATCGGCTGAAGTTGTTTAGACGAACTGCAAAGATAATTACATATACCTATACATTACTAATTATTATCCCCTATTAAATTTTATTTATTATGAAAATATATAAAGTATAACAAATATTTATTTCTACTATATAATGGAAATTAACAATAATTTAGTGTTCACATCATGTTAAAAAGATTAAAAATTTACATGGTCGGCACAATTTTTCCAAATAAT
Source organism: Amphimallon solstitiale (assembly GCA_963170755.1). Taxonomy (NCBI): domain Eukaryota; kingdom Metazoa; phylum Arthropoda; class Insecta; order Coleoptera; family Scarabaeidae; genus Amphimallon; species Amphimallon solstitiale. The sequence continues at coordinate 121,210,089 of OY720681.1, read as the reverse complement.
TATTGTAACATTTGTAATTGCTTCTGGCAAAAGTTCTCGTATAAGTGATATTCTGAAAAGGGATTTTTTTGAAGCAACTTCATCTTATTTATCAATTTAGATCGTATATGAAGATTTCTTAATTGCCTATCTTTATTAGTATGGCTATTTTCAACAAAGCTTGTCGTGCACTTATTATATTTGTGGCAATCCAAACTTTTTCCCATATTCTCCACCAGATATTTTCACCTTTTTCTATTAGTACAGGTTTCTTTACGTTTGACATATCTGAAATATAACATGTATATGAGCATGTGGTAATATAATTAATATTTAATTAACACTTACTTGAAATTAATGAGTCAATTCTAGAATATGTGTGAGTTGTCCGGTTCATTTATGGTATAAATTGACCTATAGTTATTTTTGCAATTATATTAATTGTTGAATTTTGATTTTTGCACTGACGTACAGTATTTTTGACAGATTCATCAAATTCAAAGTTTCAAATGCAGGATCACTTGTTCCTTACGTCTTAAGCTGTCTGATCAACGCATGCTCATGTTGTACATAAAAGTACGGATTTTATTTAATAACACAATAAAGTATAATAAACCAAAGTAAAAATGTAAGACTAGGTTATGGCTTGGCTATAAACATAAAATGACGTTTTGTCAAACTTATTTTCCCATGTTAAACTTGCCTACGCAAGAACCAATAAAATACTTTGAAATTATACGCCATTTTGGCGCGATATTTGAATCACTCCTTCTTATTCTGAGACAAGGTATACAATGTTTTGACTGAATAACAGTGTTATAATTTTAATTATTTGTAATTTTTTTATTTAGAAATGATTAACCCACTTCTGGAAATAAAATTTTCATAAGGCTTTATTTATGCCCATATGTTAGCAAAGAATATAAAGAGAAAATTACTCTGATACACTAGAATTTCTTTAGTGTATGCAGTAGGTACCACATTCATAATCAATCTTCTTTTCCTGATGTTTCTGTCTGATAAACTAAGGTGAGTAAAAATGAAACTTTGCAAATAATTTATACTTCTTGTAAAAAAAGGTATGTACTTGATTCAATAATTAAATCAAACAGAAAAGTTCAATTTCTACTTTTGTAGTCAAAACTGAAATTTTATTTTATTTATGTTCAGAATTCTATTTTGTATATAGGTACTTCCTTGAAATTAAACAAAAAATCTGTTTCATTGTAAAATATATTTGTATGAATTATTTATTAAATACATAGAAATTTACAAAATGCAACAATATCATAAACAGAGATATTGTAATTTTGTAAGTATTTATTCCTATAATTTACGAATAATAATAATTGTCATATATTTACTAAACAAACTAAAAAGTAGATAAAACAAAGTACAAAAAGAAGCTTTTGCTCTTTATTTCTTTATAAATTTTAATGTAAAGTACATTCTATATGTTATATGCCTGATTACAATATAATTTAGTAACAGAAATTATAATACGTGTTTAGCAAAATATAAATTAAAAACAAACACTTTACTTATCTTATGAATAATGTGTTCATCTTTCCAAATTATTATCACAATCATCGATGCATCATGGCATGAATTCCAATAAACAGTCAATCTCTTCTTAAAAGGCCATACGTGAGCATATTATCATAACTGATGACCTGTCGATGTCCCATACATGTTCCATTAGACATATAACAAAAAATTAGTAGGTTATAGCAAAAAAGATGGGTGTGCAACTCTGTAAGGTTTAATAAAAGCCTATTTATTACATATGAGCAATTCAAATATTTTAATATGTAACATAGTAATACAATTACCTAATTCAAGTACAATTTACTGTGTTGTTTGCGTACATATCTCCGATGTAGATGACAGTAATTCTAGAATACAAAAATACCACATTATCTAATTCTTTATTATTCTTGCATGTTGAGTTGAATAATTTTAGTGCTGTTATTATATCACAAATTATTGTGCCTATAGAAGTGTTTTTCTTTCTATTCACGATATCCCACGATAATATCTTCAAAGAAACACAATTGCAATGCAATTGAACTGACTGCGAGTTTTAGTTAATTAGTTTACAATTTTTACTATAACATAACCACAATTCGTACAACTTTTGACAAATATATTTCTGCCGTATGATCGTTTGTTTGTCTATGATTTGCACATGATGCCACGACGATATTTCTTCATTCATTAAGGGAAATTAAATTGTTTTTCCACATTTAACAAGGCACAATTATTAATTATGAAGAGGTTTGTCGATTTTAAAACTATTTATGCTTGTTTGACGATTTACAAACTTTAATCAAATATTTATAGTAATAAATCTATGTGATAAACAAACAGACCTAAATTTGAAACATTATTTGTAACGCATGCGCAGTTTGGACAATGCGACTCTAAAACGGCATAGCACCATATGTTTTATTTCACAATGTTGGAGCGAAGTTTTCCTTGTCTACACGCAATATAGTAGTATTATATATATGCTTAAACTTCAAATCTATTGCGAGAACGAATTGTCAAATTGAGTGTCAGTGCAGATATAGGTAAAGGTGGCAATTCTATTTAAAGACTGCATTCAGGGCACATTTTAATATGTATAAAACTTGTTATTATTATTATTAAATGTGATGGTATATTCCAAATTTATAGAAAATTTATAATAAGGTAGAGAGAAGCATGAGAGGTATTTAATCATGTGCCGATGGCATGAAACATATACATTAAAAAAAACGATACAGTAGTAATAATTAATAGCACGTATTTAATAGGTATTATATCACATTTCAATAAAAAAAAACCCGTTCGAACTCTGCATTTTTTCATTTCTCGATTTTCTTGAGATCATTCGAAGAAAAACACATTTAATCGGTAAAATGACTTAAATTTTAGGCTTTCTTATGTTTAGAATTTACAATTAGTAGGTGGAAGTGAGTACTTAGAATATTCTTTTTTGATAGTTTTTGTATTCCACAGCACATCTCTCACTATGACAATTATGGATATCCATTTTCGACATTTTCAGTATTTAATGCATTTAGATTTTAAAAAGAGAAAATAAAAATATTCCACGATTGACATGACTCTGTCCGTCAATTCTGACGTTTTCGGGTAAATGTCATAGTGAATTGAAATTGATTGATTGTTTTACCGGTTCATAACCTGGAATTCAATTTTCGTGGGACTGTCGTGGCAAATCAAGCATCAGACGGTTTTTTAAGTTTCCTGTTCAATTAAACGATTTTCAACACTTAATGTATATTACATACCGAGGTGGAAAGTGTTTCATTACTGTCGAGAGATTAAGTAGTTAACCGAGACGCGAATGAAACTTTTCACCGAGGTTTGTATACCATTTTATTTACAACCGTAATTATTATATTTATTTGTGATAAAAATTCCGGTAGAAGTGTTGACATATTGAGTTGTCAGATTTGTGTTGTTCTAGCGTAAACGTCAAATAAATATACGTCAGTTTTTTTCGGTGAATAGATTATAATAGAAATGTTGAGTAGTAAAGCCTTCAAGGACTGCACTCCACTTGAACTGAGGGAAACTGTCCTACCGTAGCAATCCAGATACCTTGGCTCGAATGTAGGACAAGAAATCACTATTTCATAATATCCGCAATAGCAGGGCTTGGAAGCTTGAATCCATGTAGATAAGCCTACATGGATTCAAGCTTCCAATAATTCAAGTGTAACAATTAATTTTATTTACAACCATACAATTAATAATTATTTGTGATAAAAATTCCGATGAGGTTTTGACATATCAAGTTGACAGTTTTGTGATTTACATTGAGGTTAAGAAACGAGGGCAGTAATAGAGGGCGGGAAGTAAATGAGGGCAGTAGTAAGAGGGCGGGAAGTAAACGTGAACAAAGTCACACTTCCCACCTTTTAAAAAGTCAGAAATGCCAACATTACGCGTATGGTTGTAAATAATAGTATATTACATACCGAGTTGGAAAGTGTTTCATTACTGTCGAGAGATTAAGTAGTAGACCGAGACGCGAAGCGTCGAGGTTAACTTTATCTCGAGACAGGAATGAAACTTTTCACCGAGGTTTGTATGCTATTTTATTTACAACCATAATTATTATATTTATTTGTAATAAAAATTCCGGTAAAAATTTTGACATATTGAATTGTCAGATTTGTGATGTTCTAGCGTAAACGTCAAATAAATGTATGAAAGTTTTGTCGGTGAATAGATTATAAAAGAAATGTTGAGTAGTAAAGTCTTCAAAGACTGCACTGCACTGGAACTGAGAGAAACTGTCCTCCCGTAGCAATCCGGATATCTTAGCTCGAATGGAGAAGGACAAGAAATCACTATATCATCATATCAGCAATAGCAGGGCGGTCTATCTACATGGGTTCAAGCTTCCAATAATTCTAATGTAACAATTAATTTGATTTGCAACCATACAATTAATAATTATTTGTGACAAAATTTCCGATAAGGTTTTGACATATCGAGTTGACAGTTTTGTGATTGACATTGAGGTTGGGAAATGAGGGCAGTAATAGAAGGCGGGAAGTAAATGAGGGCAGTAATAGAGGGCGGGAAGTAAACGTGAACAAAGTCACACTTCCGAACTTTTAAAAAGTCAGAAATGCCAACATTACGCTTATGGTTGTTAATAAAATTAATTACGTACTAACATTAGCACTTCAATAACAGTTTGATTCTTTTAAAGTTCCTATACGGAAAAATCGAAAGTACGGATATCTACTGTATAATTTCCTTCTGTTGACTTCACGTTTTTTCGAATAAATTCCAAATTCCCGATCGATAAAGGCACTCGAACAATATAGTTGTCTATTTTACGAACAAAACCTGCAAGAGTGTAATTTCTAAATGTTGTACGAGCTGTATGCTTAAATGTAGTTACTTGTAGTGCTAATTCCTTCCACATTAATTTAGTTGCGTTTTGTTTATATTTTGCGCCTTTATAGCAGCGGTCGTGATGCCGATCTCTTTTCTAAATTTCGATCCTTCACACTCATCGCCGCCCTGATAGTTATAAATCGGGATGTGTGTGACGATTTCACGCATTCTTCGTAAATTAATCACTAGTAGAAAATCTTGAAACATCAATTTGTATTATAGAAAGCAAATTTTTTCTTGCACCTATCAACATCTGACATTCATTTGAATTTCTGATATATTCCAGACGGCTGTTTCTTTAGAATCCTTAATGTTTTCACCACATCCTTCCACAGAAAGGCTTCCAATCGCGCGTACTTTCGACAGCGAAAAACTTGGCACACGGAGACTACATTCGAGCGTTGCGGAAAAATCCGTTCCGTCGACTGGGAGTTTCCATGAATAGGCGAAACATCGAAAACGTAAAATTTCTTTGTTAAAGTGAAACTATAATGAAACCTTTCCCTGCGTCTATCAAATCTGCCGTTCGTTCCAGTTCTTGACGTGTTTTGATTGATTTTTCTATCACGAGAATCGTCTGCGCGAATTTTTTTACCACGCCCGCCCGCTGTCCTGTTTTCGAGGCCTCGGTTAAGCCCTTCTTTTTCAAGTGATTAAAAAATAAAATATGGCTATGCGCTTATATTATATATAACTAACCGTTCGTCAATCTTTTCCAGCTTGAATCTTTTATTACGGGATCCTGGGATTGGCTATGCCGTAAAACGTTAGCCTGGTAGGATATGCAAATGACCTGGCTCTAGTGGTGAGTGGCAGAGACGGTGATAAAGTCAGGCACCAAGCGGAATGGGCGACGGGAAGGGTGGGTCGCAGGATGTATGGGAAGGGACTGCGCTTGGCCCCTTGAAAAACCCGAAATGGTTGTGTTGATGGGTAGAAGGACCATAGAAACAATAACGATAAACATGGAAGAGGCACATGTGACAAACAAGAAAGGCGCTAAGTATCTGGGCGCGACCTTCGGCCAGAACATGAGAATGAGTGCCTAGTGCCCTAGTGTCTTATGAGGCTTCACATTTAAAAGGAAGCTTAAATTTATCTACCTCACATTTATAGGCATGTCAAATTAGAAAAAGAACCGAATGAATATAGCTGTTCTAAATAACATTGATTACCACACATCCTACTTGTCACACCGGCAACAGTGATTGTTACTGAATCATAAGAGGTATTTCTAGCTGTTACATTAATATCATATGTCCATTTTCAAATTACCGCATTGTTCAGTTTTGCGAATGTTTGTAGTATCACAATTATACTTTACTAATCTCCTTCTTTCATTAACAACTAACGAAAGGAAGCTACAGTCACGTAAAGCATTTTCTTTATGTTAAATACCAGAGAAGCATTCGCCATTTTCTGATCATCAGTATCCTTTTTTGGTTGGACATCGCCTTTTTCTATACTATTTGGTATACATATTCTCCAGTATAAGTTGAATCAAGTCAAACTTTGTAAATACATATGAGAATTCGACATTCTTAAATCTCATTTCTAATGTATTATCAAATTAAATCATTAAATGTATAACGAATTTAAACGAAAAGTGTGAGCAAAATTAAATTTAAAGTATGATAAATTATTATATCCATAAAATTCAAAGCTTGTTGTTTTAACAAGAGTTAGAAGCTCTATCCTAAATAAAACATACTCATTTTATGCAATTTGATATGTGCTCGATTTGAAAGTCCTACGCATATCAAGTAAAACATGGAAAACGTAACAATTTCTCCTTCTAATTAGTATCAGAGAATAACATATACACACAAATGGCAACGGTAAGCAATATACTAGTGAATTGCTACAACATTACAAAATATGCAGAGAATACCTTAGTCATAAAATAAAGTAGTTCGAGAGAGAGAAAAAAAGAAATAGTTGCAGCGGTAACAGTAGTAGAAAATTAATGCAACGTGTTCGTATATAGAATGGAGACGGAATTTTAATAATTGGTTCGATTTCACTCGTGAAAGAAGCAATAACACCTTTGATTATATCTAGGCGTTTGTCTGTACTTTGGAATATATATACAGAGTGCAATTAAAGTGAGTGTTGTGAATATAAATTATATACCTTATATTAACATCAAGAAAATAAAATATCAGGAATATAGTGGCTGTCTAGTCAGTAAAGAAAAGGAATGTTAAGCGTCATGCGTTTTTTATAATTATATAAATATCAAAACTTGAAAGCAGTAATAAATCATTTTTGCAAATTGTTGTCATACACAACAGATCTTTATTATATAATAATAACATTAAATAATTAAAACTTGTTAAAAATGTCAATCAAAAGAATAATATGTTTTAATATTATTTGAATTTACCGCGTATCTAAGTTGTATATAGGGTGTTTTGGAATTGCACTGCACTATTGCAGCTACTTGTTCTCCAACATAAAATAAACAATAAAGTCTATATAAACATATTTCTCAAATTAATTTATTACTAAGATATTGGAGCATAAAGATATTTATTTAACAATACAACATCCAAAAGAACTTTTTAAAGTGACCACCGTTTTGCAGGATGCAGCATTCAGCACGACAAATTCATTCTTCTTTGGCACTTCGTATAGCATCAGGATAATCCTTGATAGTTGCTGAGGCTTCCACGATGCGATTACTAAACTACCGATCTAACGGCGTTAGATCGGGAGATCGGGATTCATCAGAGTTTAGTAATCGCATCGTGGGAGCCGCAGCAACTATCAAGAATCATCCTGATGCTATACGATGTGCTAAAGAAGCATGAATTTGTCGTTCTGAATGCTGCATTCAACAAAACGGTGGCCACTTTAAACAGTTCTTTTGGATGTTGTACTGTTAAATAAATATCTTTATGCACCAATTTCTTAGTAATAAATTAATTTAAGACATACACAGTATGACAATTAAATAACGGAACTTTTAATTTAAATCATAGAACACTTATCGCCATCCATCAAACGGTAGCAGCATTAGAAACACACAGGTTTCCTCTTTTAAACGCATTGAAGTTCGTGCAAATCGGATGACAACTTATAAAGTTACATGCATTTCAGTGATTGTAGGTAAGGTGCTCATGTCGTAAAATCAGAATGGAACAAAGAGCGAATATAAAATTTTGTTTTAAAACTGGGAGAAAATTTACTGAGACGTACAAACTATTGAAAAGAAGTTTAAGGTTATGTTCGTATGTCTCGTACAATCGTTTATGAGTGGTTACTCAATTTAAAAACGGTCGTGAAGATTTAAATGATGATGCAAGACCTGGACGTCCAGTAGGTAAAAATCGCGTTGAATTGGTGCAAAAAATTCAAGAAATAATTGCTATTGATGGGAATTTCATTGTGAGAATTTTAGCTGCAGAATTACATATCAGTAGAGAAACTGTTCGACAAATTTTGAAGATCGATTTGGGTAAAAGAAAGGTGTGTGCGCGTTTTGTTCCACATCAATTAAATGAAGACCAGAAAATCGCTCGTGTTAAATATGACCCTAAAACTAAGCGCCAATCTGCACAATGGAAGTCGAAAGGCGAGCCAAAACCACAAATGTTACCCTTTCAAAAGTCAAGAATCAAGGCAATGTTGCTTTGTTTTTATGATTCTAAAGGTATTGTCCACAAGGAATTTGTTCCAGAAGGTGAAACAGTTAATGGAGAATATTATTTAGGAGTTTTACATCGTTTGTGGTCGAAAATTGTTCGAGTTTGGCCGGAATATCCAGCAGGAAAACAGCTGTTCTTATTGCACGATAATGCACCACCTCACAAGACCTTAAACGTTCCTGAGTTTTTAAATAAAAAACAAATTTTTCTCATCGCCCACCCACCGTATTCGCCTGACCTATCACCGTGTGACTATTTTTTGTTCGCGAAACTAAAAACTGCAATGAAAGGACACTTTTATGATGATGTTCCAACCATTCAAGCAGCCGTGACAGAGATGCTGAAGAACATTCCAAAACCCGACATCAAAAAATCGATGCATGCATTAGTCACCCGTGCCATATGCTGTATTGAGGCTAATGGATCATATTTTGAATAAACAAAATTGTTTAACAATAATATAATGTGTATTTCATTCTATACCTAAAAAGTTCCGTTATTTAATTTTTATACTGTGTATGTTTATATGAACTTTCTTGTTTATTTTATGCTGGAGAACAAGTACCAACAATAGTGCCGTGCAATTCCGAAACACCCGGTATATAACGATCTGCGCAAGATCAGTATTTATAATAAATTAAAATACGAGGCATGTCCGGAAAGTAAGTACCGTTTCATTCTACCGCCACCGTAGCGTCGTTTTTAAAAATAAGTAATTTTAATTAGCAATAGTATAAAAAAATATCGCGGTCGCTGTGTGTCAAAAATTGTTTAAACGTCAAACTGAGATTTACAGCTTCAGTTTAAAGAGACATCGTTATTATAAGTACATGAATGTACATTGTGTGCAAAATGAAATTTTTAAAATTGAATTAATAAATATGGTTTATGTTTTGGGGGAAAGTGCTCGAAATTGTTTGCTGGCACAACTAATATACAGGCAAAAATATCCAAATATGCGACTGGCATCGACAAAAGCTTTTCAGAAATTGTTAACTAGATTTGAAGAAACTGGCAGTATTCTGGATAAAAAAAAAGGAATAGTGCCATAGAAAACGTAGATGCGCAGTGGATGTTTTGTTATGCGTTCAAAAAAACCCACATACAAGCGTGCCTGAACTTTCTAAAGTCCTGGACGTAAGCAAAAACTTTATTAACAGAACCTTAAAGAAGTTTAAATACCATCCGTATCATATAAGCTTACATCAAGATCTTCAGGGGAATGATTTTATTAATAGAGTTGACTTCTGTAACTCGATGTTGCACAAAATAAATAAAAACCACAATATTGTAACTCAGATTTTGTTTGAGAACTATCTGCCTGTCTTATTAGAAAATGTAGATTTTTTTTTCTCGCCTCGAAATGTACTTTCAACACGATTAACCTACAGCACATTACGCAGAAAGCGTTCGAAACTTTTTAAATACTACATTCAGGGAAAATTAGATTGGCCGTGGTGCTCCATTATTGTGGCCACTTAGATCGCCAGATTTAACTTCAATGGATTATTTCCTTTGGGGTTATGTTAAGGAGGGAGTATATAGAATTGTTCCAACCACAAGAGAGAATATGCAAGAAAGAATTCGAGAAGTATTTTCTTCTATTAATCGAGAACTAATGGCAAATGACTATAGGTCATATGAAACACGACTTCAAAAGTGTTTAGAAGTAGAAGGGCAGAATTTCGAACATTTATTATAAATTTTTGTAAACGTATTTGTTTCCATATTTTATTACATACTAAATAATAAGAACATACTATAAAACCAAAAATACGCATTTTCTAATTTGTTAGTTGATAGCTTATAATAGCTGTGATGCTGAAAATAGTAGCTTACGCCATGTTCTTCAAGATAGCTGTTTTTAATAAAGCAAATTTAAGTGCTCTTATTGACGGTTTGCTTTTCAACGCAAGTTATATATTGATATAGGTAGAGTTGGTAGAGTTGCCTATTTTAAAATTATTCAGGTTACACTTTGAGGTAATAAGAGTTGCCTATTTTAAAACTATTAAGGATGAGTTAATCTAAGATTTGAATTTTATTTGATTATGACAGAAATAGTTAAATTTGCAAATATTAATTAAGCTGGTTGTATTTTTGAAAGAATTGTGTATATTGAATTAAAGGAAATTTTATAGTTACATGACTAAGTAGAAAATTAATACTATTGGAGATGAGGTATAGTTACATATGTACCAATAATCTGTAAAGAAAATTTTATATTAGTATTGTAATTGTTTAGAAATGTATTTTAGCATTGTAAAAAATTTGTTCAATTAATATTTATGATGAGAATAGGATAAAAAGTTTTTAGAATATGAAAACAAATCGATAAAGATTTGATAAAAAATTGCCGCCTTAAATTGTATTTTGGATGTGACAGTAATTGTCAATGTGACAGATTTTGATTACAATACCGAAGCAAAGTTTAAAAATGGTAAGGAATGTGTAAAAAAACTTTATTAAATTCGTGAAATATTTTATTTTGATAGTAACTTTGAATTATGTAAGGTATTTATAAAAGTATTACATATCTATAAATTGTATTGATCTTGAGTTTAATGTGGAAGTAATTTATTGGTTCAAAAAGAATTGAGTAATATCACTAAGGTAATTTGCAAAATAAATAAAAGAGAATTTTTGAATTCAAATAAGATGTGGATGTGATTATCGGGAAATTAATCATTTTCTCAGATAATTACATTATATCAGTGCCAAAATAATCAGAGAGTGATAGAATACACGAATAAACATATAGAGAATTGAAGCAAAAGTGAATTGTAAAAATTTAAAAAAGAAAAGTTATAATACTATACAAATATACCAAGTACTCACCAATTTGGATTAAGAGACAAAGGAGGAAACAGGAAATTGTTCTTCTGGATTATTTTGTGTATCCAGAATCTTGAAGTTAATATTGAGATCAAGAATCCAGAGATGACTATCGACTTCTAGAATCCAGAGGTATTTATCGAATTGCAGAATCTAGAGGTATTTCAAGAGTTGCAGAGAATTTTCTGATACAGTACGTGTGAAAGAAAATAGCGGATTTCTTCTAGAAGGAAACCATTGACTTCCAGAATCCATAGGTTACGATCGAGTTGCAGAATCCATAGGTATATCAAGAGTTAGCTGAGAATTTTCTGATTCAGTACGTGTAATAGCAGATAGCGAATTTCATCAAGAAGGCAACTATTAACATCAAGAATTTCAAGACCCAGAATCCAGAGATACATCAGAAAGGAAGGCAAATATCTTCATAACCATCCGGAACGTAGGATTTATAGCTACAAGTAAAACATATTAAATACATGAAAGAATTCGAGTGACAACTGGACATATATTTTGAAAGGTCGTATAAAGTCTTGTAGTATACTAAGAATTTTAGGTAGTCAATGAAAAGACAAATTTAATTTATATTTAATTCTGTATTAAAGTCAAGTAATCATAAAATTACTGAATTCAATTATTCAAAGTCAGATAATTAACTATCTCAAAATAATAAATTTCATAATCGTAAACTAGTAAAGTTTGTAAACATCCTAACAATTTCTGTCATATTAAATTACTTACTTGGTAAAAAACGTCGTTTTTTAAAAGAAACTCATCCTAAATAGTCCTTTATATATTTGAACAAGTTTTATGAGTATCAAGAATAGATTTATGATATATAATCCGGATCTTAATGTAAATATGTATATGTGTTTATGGAAAAACGAATATATTGTTCTATTATAGCCAGTGTTATTTTTATCATCATTAAGGTTATGTAAAGAATTGACAGATCACATTCCTAAAAGAAATAAAGGAGACAAATTATAGATTTGGTAATAGAATATTAGATTGAGTTATAATTACCTGATGAGAAGTTCATGTTCAGATTTATTATATAGAATTTTAGAAGTGTAATTTATTATACTTAAAGTAAACGAAAACAGTTTGGTTTCAATAAGAGATAGAGTACCATTGAATTCAGAATACCAACTACAAAATATAAAAATACTATTACAAGTAAAAATTGCTACTAAAGGATCCAGGACCGGATTAAGTGCATCAAGTAGGTGTTTAATACAAATAATTTTAAAAGTGAGTCTCATGTTCTTATTGTTTTAAAAAAAATAGTCAGTAGATATTAGAAAATTATACTGAACTAGTCCGAGGCATTTTAAAATAAATATAATAGTACAAAAAGATAAAATACTTACCCTGAGATAAATAGTATAAAACATAACATTTTTATAATACAAAAATTTTATTATTGAGTTGCTAATTTGTGGGATATCTTAAGAAAGCTAGTATATCCACTTTAGTACATTTATGGCGCCCAACGTGGGGCCTTGTAAATATAAGACTCACAACATCGTATTTTGAATATTTTATTAATCATATTAATAGAGGTAACAGTAATATACACTTTACAAAAGGAAATAAAGTCAATTACAGGTATATTTAGGTACAAGTAATTTTGTTTGAGTTATTTGTGTACTCTACTTAGTTAATATGAACACCAGATCTAAAAGTAGCTCTGGTATGATTAGAACAGATTCATCTAGCGATGATGAGGTGGAGGTTAGTCAGGAAGGAATTTCACAAGAGGGAGGAGAAGTTACTTTACAGATCCAGGAAGAAAATCAACAGACAGGAAATGTACAAGATAGAGGAGACAAGTCGCAAGTACAAGGAGAGACATCTAAAATAGAAATGTCTGCTACAGTAGTAGATATGGCATCAGTTTTACAAATGTTAAAGCAAATTAGTGTAGTTATAAATGATAAATTTGACAAGGCGAGTGAAGATAGTAAGAAAAATAGGGAGGAGGATAAAATGGAAGCTAAGAAAATTAGAGAAGAGGATAAAAAAGAATTAATTGGAAAATTGGACAAGGCGAGTGAAGATAGTAAAAAGAATTTGGAAAAAATGACTGAAGAGAATAAGAAGAATTTAGTGGATTTGAAGGAAGAATTAAGTGGAAAGTTGGACAAGGCAAATAAGGATAATAGAGAAGAGAATAGAAGAAATCTCGAAGAATTAAAGAAAACGCTATTGAGAAATACAGAAGAAAATGTTAAAAAACTTACTATCGACATGGATAGTCGGGAAGTTAAAATACGGAAAGAAATGGATGAAAAGTTGCAAATTAAAGATACAGAAGTTAAAACCCTTATTACGAATAAAGTGCAACAGGTAGAGAATAAGGTAAAGAGTATACAAGATAACGTAAAACAAATAGATAAAAATAATCTTGAGAAACATAAAGAGTTAGCAGAACGAATACGACTAGAAGTAGATCAAGTAAATAAAGTACTTGAAGATAGAACAGAAAGAATGGAAGATTCTCTTATTAAAAAAATAGAAAGTACAGAAGATAATTGTCTGAAATAAATAAAATTAACAGCTGATTCTACAAAAATTCAGAAGGCAGGAATGAAAGATATTTTAGAAGAATGCAATGCACAGAAATTACAAATTCAAGAACTGTTAGTAAAAGCTCAAAATATTAAGATTCCTCAGACAACTTGTTCTCCGGCTTATAATATTTTGAATACAGGTATTCGAGTAGAAAATATCGCTCATTTTAGTGGGGATAAAATGTCAACTCATCCCATGGCGTATTTAACAAATATTCTAAAATACATAGAAGATATCCCTGATTTTAGAAGTCAGATGAATGTGATAAGAGCTACATTAAATTATGGAGCTGCAGATTGGCTACAAAGAATTGAAGACGACTGTAAAGATTTGAATCAGTTTGTGGAATTATTTAGAAATAATTTCTGGAGTGAAACTCAACAAAGCAGAGCACACCAGAGATTATTGACAGGTAGATATCAGCCGGGAAAATCTTCGAGGGAAACATATGCACAACGTATGTTTAATTATTGCAGGTATATATCTCATTTGGATGAGAAGACTATATCTCAACATCTATTACAACATTTTATACCGGTGGATACGCACGCGATTATATGCCAAAATGTTTACGATATGAATGGTTTAATTAATATTCTTCGACGTCTTGATGATTATTCAGATGGATTGAAATATCGAGAATTTAGGCAATTGAATGGTAGACAAGAGAACCCGAATAACCAACTATATTTATTAGGAATATTAGTTTTAAAACATTATTAGATTCTGGAGCGGAGATTTCACTTATTAAGGAAGAGATGGTTATAAACATACCGGATTATTTAAAAAATATTATCAAGATTAAAAATACAAAGATTATATCTGCAAATAGAAGTAAAATGGGATGTATTAATAAAAGATTGTGCATTGATGTAGTTTTAAATGGACAAACTTATATTATGCAATTTTATATTTTAACAAATCTGTTCTATGATTGTATTATAGGAATAGATAATATGAGATTACTAGGAATGAATTTAGATTTTGTTGAAAATAAGGTTAAAATAGGAGGTAATGAAATTGTTTTAAATAAATTAGAAGATATAAATGAAATTAACGCATATATGAAATTTAAGGACGATATTCAACATGAAGTGAATAATGTAATAATAGCTGATAGAGCTGAGAATGATGATACACAAGAATATTTAGAAGAGGCAATGTTAGAGTTACCTAGAGAAATAAGTTATGATGATTATGGGAAAGCAGCAATAATTGAAGAAAAACAAGAGGTGAAGGTAATCAGAAATAAGATGGATATAACGACATTTATACTTAAACAAAATTTACCTGAACCATGGATAGAAGAAAGCTTAATTGAAATTTTGGCTAATAACATCAGATTGATAAATGATGAAGTTGTATTTGCTAAGGATTACGAACATAGATTATTAATAAATGATGATTCTCCTTTATCGTGCAGAAATTATCCAATTCCATATTTTTTCCAAGATCGAGTAAATAAGGAATTACAAAAATTGGAGGAAGCAGACATAATAGAAAGATCTAATACTTATTTTATAAATCCTGTGGTGCTTGTGAAGAAGAAGGACAACACGTTACGTATTTGCATTGACGCTCGTTTAATTAACTTAAGGATCATGCCTGAGCATGAAATGCCACAGAATATAGATGTATTGCTTACTAAATGTGGTAATAAAAAATGGTATAGTAAGTTTGATCTCAAGAATGCTTTTTGGTTGATTAGGTTGGATGAGAATTCGAGAAAATATTGTGGGTTTAATGTGAATGGAATTACGTATAATTTTAAGGTTTGCCCTTTCGGAATTCGGAGTAGCCCTGCTGGGTTAATCAGATTTCTTCATATAATACTAGATAAGTACGAGAAATTTGCTCTTCATTATTTGGATGATATTATAATATTTTCTGATGATATTGAATCTCATATTAATCATATTGAGATAATTATAAATACGTTACAAGAAAACGGTATGAAATTAAATTTATCTAAGTGTCAATTTTGTCAAAAAGAGGTCAATTATTTAGGATATGTAGTGAATCAACAAAATATTTTATTAGATCCTCAAAGGTTAGAAGAAATACAAAATTATCCACGACCAAATAAAATTAAAATGTTAAGAGGTTTTCTTGGTTTATTAAATTACTATAGAAAATTTGTATCGAATTATAGTCAGAAAACAAGTACGTTATTGAATTTACTAAAGAAAGGCACAAAGTGGAAGTGGACACCAGAATGTGAGGAATGTTTTCTACAACTTAAATCGAATTTTGTTGAAAATCTTAAACTATATCATCCTGATTTCAATTTGGAGTTTATTGTTAGAACTGATGCATCGAGTATAGCTGTGGCTGCGGAACTTGTTCAAATAAAGGATGGTATAGAAGTTCCAATTTATTTCGCGTCACGTACTTTAAAACCATGTGAAAGAAGATATGGCATATCAGAGCTCGAAATGCTTGCCGTTATCCTTGCTTTGACGAAATTACGCTATTACTTGATAGGGAAGAAATTTATATTGGAGTCGGATCACAAGGCGTTACTTAACATTATGACGACAAAGCTAACTAATAATCGTATATATAGATGGACTCTGTTGATTCAACAATATGATATGGAGATCGTGTATAAACCAGGAAAAGAAATGATTGCCGCGGATGTGCTTAGTAGAAAACATGGAGAAACAAAATCAACTAACGTACGAATTAATGTGGTAAGATTGGAATCAGAAGGAATTTTTTCTTTACAACGTATTAGAGAGGTTCAAGAATCACCAGAATTTGAGAGAATAAGACAAAAAGTACAAGAAGAGGGTACCTACAAAGGTATGAGAATTCATGAAGGGATTATTGTTAAAAAAATTGGGGATACTGAAGTATACATTACTAATGAAGAACATACTATAGAAATTGTAAAACAGATTCATGTATTATACATACATATTGGTGCTAGGAAGTGCTGGTTAATTTACAGAGAGGCATTTTATTGTTATAATGATGAGAAGATTATTAAAAGAGTATTAAGACAATGTGAAACATGCGTTTTAGCAAAAGAGAAAAATTTTACAAATCAAAACATCAGTTTAAGTATAATAGCTTTGGATAGATTACAATTGGTTGCTATTGATTTTATTTCAAATCTAATACCTAGTACAAAAAGATACCGAAATATTTTAGTAATGTGTGATATTTTTTCCAAACATGTTAAATTAATACCAACACAAAAGTGTAATACAGAAACAGTACTACAAGCGCTACAAGAATATATAACTGAATTCGGTACACCAAGATCTATTTTGTCAGATCATGCTACTTATTTCATGAATCAGAGATATCATGATTATTTAGATAGTAGGAATATTAAATCCTATCATATTTCAATACGTCATCCACAATCGAATCCCTCAGAAAGATATATTAAAGAAGTACTAAAATATTTACGTATCTTATTAGTGGATTGTCATCATAAATGGGCAAAATATATTAAACAAATTGAATTAGTTATGAATAATACACCTAGCACTGTGCATGATTCTTGCCCAATCACGATTTTTACAGGACAACCTTCGCAAAGACCCTGGCAAAATGACGATATTGATAATCTGGAAGTTAAATATGAGCAAGTAAAACAAAAATTGTTGAAGAGGAAAGAAAAATGGGAGAGAAAGAAAAACGAGAAACAACGTAAATACAAAACATACAATATAAAGGATAAAGTTATTGTGCGAGCATTACGAGTAACAGACAGAAAAAATAAAATAATTGCTAAACTAATAAGGCCTTATGTCGGACCATATACTATACATCGTAAAATAGGACTAAATAACTATGAGCTAATAGATGAAAATACTGGATATCTCAAAGGGACGTATCACATATCCATGTTACATGATTATATAAAAGAAACATAGTTAAAATCATAAATAATAGTCAGGACAGAAGAAAAAAGAGGTCGTCTTCTGAAGGTATTTACGACACCTGCTCATCCCAGTATAAATTAGATCTCAAATTATAGTCAGGACGAGAGTTTTCTGTTATAAAAAAGAAAGAGATCAACTCTCGACGGTAATAGCAACACCGGCTTATCTTAGCTATTTAATTGATCTCATTAAATTCAAAATTTTGTTTTCGAACATATAATATTTTATGTAATTTCCTTTGATCTTATATTATAAACAGGACAGAAGAGAAGAGATCAACTTCTGAAGGTTTTACTACACTTATATTTCCTAGTATTTTAATGGATCTCACATTTGGAAAATTATCTTTCTAAATAAATTATTCTAAATAAATAATAGATATTCTCATATTGTCATAATAGTCAGGACGAGTATAACATATGTAGTACCATTCTCGTTAGTATTACAACATTGGCTCATATTAGTAATGCAATGTTCTCACAAATTAAATTTTTATTTACGAACAAAGATAGATCTTGTATATTTTCGATAAACACAATTGTTAGCCAAGATAAGGAAATTAAGTTCACCTGATAATGAAGTGGGGCATATTTATTGATAAAATAGGGTTACGAGAAAATCGACTAAAGATGAATTAAGATTCCTATTTCCACAATATAAAAGTAGATTAAATGAAATACCGTCCAGATTTGTGTTTTTTTTTTTAAATTTAAATCATAGGTTCGTTATAAATATTAGAAGTAGTATTACAATTTTTTGTGGTTATTCCCTTATTCCCAAGTAATATGTTTGTACATAATAGTTAAATAATGTATAATAAGTGGATTGTACAAGTTAATGTGTGCTCAAGAAAAGTAAAATTAAAATACCTGATGTTTTATATAAAAAAAAAAAACTGAGAAATTGATTATAAAGAAGGAAAATATTATTAAGAAATGAGTTAATAAACGCGTAATGAAACAAATTGTGGATATAATACGACAATTATTGCACGAAAAAGTTGAATTTTATGAACAATAGGTGTGTTTTTTAGTATAGATTATTAAGATGAAGGAAAAGGCCTTTTAGGAAGAAACGATACTTGTTAAAAAAATAAAAATGCTTACTATAAATAATTTAAATAAAATAAACCATGATATTATGGTATTATAGAGTTAAATATATGAGAATGGGTAAATAAAATTCCAACATTATTATAAAATATTGGACAAAATGTCTACATGAATATTAAGGTAACGTTCGCCTATAAAACGAAGATAAAGTTATTAACTTTCCCAATGAAAGTTTGAAATGAAGAAGAAATGTTTAAATAAGTAAATATAAGTTATGTTCGTATAAGAACAGATTAAATGGATAAAATAAATAATTGAGTAAGCATGTTAAGAGGCCATAAAATGTATATTCAAAGAAAACACATATTAAATTATATGACATTCAACAAAAAAATGTAATAAAATCGAGATATTAATTTTAAAGAGGTATAATATTTTCTATAGAGAAGTAAAATTTAACTCAATTGCATACGGGTATACAACATTTTAAATAGATATTTTTCTTATATACAAATATCGTTATAAAAAATATTTAAAACTTATTCATAGAGCAAAATTAAAAATAATTGTAATCAAGTCATTATTTGTACAAAGATATTCGCTTAATACATTATGGTAGTTTGTATAACCTTAGTAAATTTTATATATAAAAAGTTTTGTTATAGAACATATACATATTTTCTGACAATTATGAATAGTGCCATAGCTTGCACTAAAAATACATATAAAAATATTATTGATGTTGGTATTTTACAAGTGTGATACATAAAAATTTATATTTAGTTTGAATTTATAAGGATGAAGAATAATAGACGGATTATATTGTTTACATAACAAGTTCTTATTTAAGAAATATAAATTAACAAATAAATTGTAATTTGAATTTCTTAAAGGGGCAATTGATATAGGTAGAGTTGGTAGAGTTGCCTATTTTAAAATTATTCAGGTTACACTTTGAGGTAATAAGAGTTGCCTATTTTAAAACTATTAAGGATGAGTTAATCTAAGATTTGAATTTTATTTGATTATGACAGAAATAGTTAAATTTGCAAATATTAATTAAGCTGGTTGTATTTTTGAAAGAATTGTGTATATTGAATTAAAGGAAATTTTATAGTTACATGACTAAGTAGAAAATTAATACTATTGGAGATGAGGTATAGTTACATATTGCAGTGATCTTGAATAAATAATAATATGTAAATAAATAAGTATAATCAAGATCACTTCAAGATTTTATTTAAATTAATTTTATTTCATTTATTTTAATCATAATGTGTATATAAATATTCACTATATCAATAATTTACGAAAACTTTATTTTTATTTAAGTAAAACAATAAAAGAATCTTAGTGAAATTTTTATGGAGTCATAATATTAAGTTACGCATTGAATGTTACGTTTCAATTATGAGAAGGTGTTTCTCGCCCGAAGAATACTGACACCGGCGAAGATCGACCGTGTGGCCGGTGAAAAACAACATTATTCGTCAAATGCACGTATGAGTCATAAACGTATAGACGAATTTATATTCACATGTTTGTTTACCTTTTTCAAGGATTATTAATACGCTGTTTCCCCAAGTGACCGATAAGAGCAGCACCGTCGATATACAATTTTGGAGGTGGATTCGTGTATGCCGAAAGTTGCCGTATGTTTTTATAAAGAAAATTAGGCATAAAAGAGCGGACGGATAAAATTTCCGGGAATAGCTTGGTGCGAACCGCTATCTTCAAATAGTCCTAAAGTAGGTGACAAACCACTTCCTCCTCTTTTAAAAAGGATTACTCTTAAATCCGGACTTAGAATAATTTTTGAGATTTTCGACACTTATAAAATTTTTAACAAGATTCAACACTTGTAATATTTTTATTTTAACATGCAACGTGTATTACATTGAGATTTTTAGTTATACTTGAATAATTATTTATGTATGAGATAATTTTATTTATGAATTCGGATTTTGAATTTATTTAATTTCATTTATTTTTCTTTTTCCTAGAGTGTTTTGTTTTGCATGTAGGGGTACTATGCCATACATTATGACAAAACTTTTCTAGTAATTGTAATGATAACTTTGGATAGCATAATCATTTCATTTTCGTATAATTTACTTTTCTTTTAAATTTATTTATCCTTCAAAAGGGATTTGAAATTAATAATTTTCTTTTATGTGTATATAGGATTTATATAAGTGAACAGATTTTTTTTGAATTTCATTATGGATGAGTTTGAAACCATGTACGAAGAATTAAGGTGATTAGATAGTATTTGTTATAAATGTGTGTATAGTGGCGTACCAAATTCTTTGTTTGTAGTGGTGTTTTTGTATTGGAATTTCACGAGAAAGGTAAAGTTTATTTTTAATGTATATATTAGTTCTTTTATATGTGTATCAAGTATATTTTTGTTGTATTTGGGTGTTCAATATTAACGTGTTGAATAATATATCAGGAATGTGTGAAATGAATTATGTCGTTATCTAATTCATAGCATGGAGTCCTGGTGAATTGGAAAGACACGAATTGGTCTTGGTGGTACTGCGTTTGGGAGCGAGAAAAGGCACCAGGCAGAACTAATCAGGGCTGAGTTAGTCTATTGAATATGCAAAAACATTATTTTATTTCTATAAATTTCATTTATATATATATATATTCCTTAAGGAGTGAGCACATTGTGATGTATGTTCGGGTTGCATCCGACGAGTTGAAAAAGACATACTCGTAGGGTGGAACTTTGGGATACTCATCTGTGTGAATTTGCTATCTGGTGGTACTGTGTTGGGAGCGAGAAAAGGCGCCGGACAGGACTAATTAGGGCAAAGCCATATCCTTAATGTTTATATTTTGTTAGCAAATAGTAGATCGCGCAAAATTTTTGGTTATTTATATTCCAGTACAATTCATCATGTGTAATTTATTTTATTTTTGATTGTTTACATGTATCTGTAACAAATATAATTCATAATGGTCACGTTCACATTTTTCTTTAGACATAGGTTTTTCACGACATTATGACTTCATTTATTTTTATTTCTTATAATATTTTATTGATTATGGTGTATCAATTTGAATAAAGATGGAATTATTGATTCTTTGTATGTAAATATTTGTATATTAAAATTTCTGAATTCGTTTAAATTTATTTTTAATAAATTAGATATTAAGATTTATTTGGCATTTTATTTTCTTTACCTGACCTGGAGATAATTAAAGAGCAGGAGAATCGGTTGGAGAATCTACTTATATTTTCTGCCCCTGAGAGAATTATTTATTTTAAACTGAGCTAGTTGTATGTAAAAGTTTTGCTTAACCTACTTTTCAGCAGAAAATTCATCGTATCTTAGTCTAGCATAAGGCCTAGCACTAAGATGCGTGCTCGACTCTCAATTACACATTGATTAAATAAATTAAATTTATTTCATTTATATATAAATTTGCAAGAGTCACAGCAATATGTACCAATAATCTGTAAAGAAAATTTTATATTAGTATTGTAATTGTTTAGAAATGTATTTTAGCATTGTAAAAAATTTGTTCAATTAATATTTATGATGAGAATAGGATAAAAAGTTTTTAGAATATGAAAACAAATCGATAAAGATTTGATAAAAAATTGCCGCCTTAAATTGTATTTTGGATGTGACAGTAATTGTCAATGTGACAGATTTTGATTACAATACCGAAGCAAAGTTTAAAAATGGTAAGGAATGTGTAAAAAAACTTTATTAAATTCGTGAAATATTTTATTTTGATAGTAACTTTGAATTATGTAAGGTATTTATAAAAGTATTACATATCTATAAATTGTATTGATCTTGAGTTTAATGTGGAAGTAATTTATTGGTTCAATAAGAATTGAGTAATATCACTAAGGTAATTTGCAAAATAAATAAAAGAGAATTTTTGAATTCAAATAAGATGTGGATGTGATTATCGGGAAATTAATCATTTTCTCAGATAATTACATTATATCAGTGCCAAAATAATCAGAGAGTGATAGAATACACGAATAAACATATAGAGAATTGAAGCAAAAGTGAATTGTAAAAATTTAAAAAAGAAAAGTTATAATACTATACAAATATACCAAGTACTCACCAATTTGGATTAAGAGACAAAGGAGGAAACAGGAAATTGTTCTTCTGGATTATTTTGTGTATCCAGAATCTTGAAGTTAATATTGAGATCAAGAATCCAGAGATGACTATCGACTTCTAGAATCCAGAGGTATTTATCGAATTGCAGAATCTAGAGGTATTTCAAGAGTTGCAGAGAATTTTCTGATACAGTACGTGTGAAAGAAAATAGCGGATTTCTTCTAGAAGGAAACCATTGACTTCCAGAATCCATAGGTTACGATCGAGTTGCAGAATCCATAGGTATATCAAGAGTTAGCTGAGAATTTTCTGATTCAGTACGTGTAATAGCAGATAGCGAATTTCATCAAGAAGGCAACTATTAACATCAAGAATTTCAAGACCCAGAATCCAGAGATACATCAGAAAGGAAGGCAAATATCTTCATAACCATCCGGAACGTAGGATTTATAGCTACAAGTAAAACATATTAAATACATGAAAGAATTCGAGTGACAACTGGACATATATTTTGAAAGGTCGTATAAAGTCTTGTAGTATACTAAGAATTTCAGGTAGTCAATGAAAAGACAAATTTAATTTATATTTAATTCTGTATTAAAGTCAAGTAATCATAAAATTACTGAATTCAATTATTCAAAGTTAGATAATTAACTATCCCAAAATAATAAATTTCATAATAGTAAACTAGTAAAGTTTGTAAACATCCTAACAATTTCTGTCATATTAAATTACTTACTTGGTAAAAAACGTCGTTTTTTAAAAGAAACTCATCCTAAATAGTCCTTTATATATTTGAACAAGTTTTATGAGTATCAAGAATAGATTTATTTATGATATATAATCCGGATCTTAATGTAAATATGTATATGTGTTATGGAAAAACGAATATATTGTTCTATTATAGCCAGTGTTATTTTTATCATCATTAAGGTTATGTAAAGAATTGACAGATCACATTCCTAAAAGAAATAAAGGAGACAAATTATAGATTTGGTAATAGAATATTAGATTGAGTTATAATTACCTGATGAGAAGTTCATGTTAATTTATAGTCATCAGATTTATTATATAGAATTTTAGAAGTGTAATTTATTATACTTAAAGTAAACGAAAACAGTTTGGTTTCAATAAGAGATAGAGTACCATTGAATTCAGAATACCAACTAAAAATATAAAAATACTATTACAAGTAAAAATTGCTACTGAAGGATCCAGGACCGGATTAAGTGCATCAAGTAGGTGTTTAATACAAATAATTTTAAAAGTGAGTCTCATGTTCTTATTGTTTTAAAAAAAATAGTCAGTAGATATTAGAAAATTATACTGAACTAGTCCGAGGCATTTTAAAATAAATATAATAGTACAAAAAGATAAAATACTTACCCTGAGATAAATAGTATAAAACATAACATTTTTATAATACAAAAATTTTATTATTGAGTTGCTAATTTGTGGGATATCTTAAGAAAGCTAGTATATCCACTTTAGTACAATATCTAAGTTTGAAGTTTTACATTTTTTGAGACATAACGACTGCGATATTCTTTAAAATATTGCTAATCCACGAACTTCCAAACTTTTCATTTAATGAATTTTTAAATTTTTATAAAAATTACTTATATGAAAAAAGAAAATATTAGAAGTATTTCTTCTCGTTTACTTTTAGTTATGCTATGTGTAATGTAAGTCATGACAACTCATATTTTTAAGTCGTAATCGGGTTTATTCAGATATAACACCCTATAACTTTTGCAATATCGCCCACAGGCGGAAGAAAATAGATATTTTTGAATAGTAAATTTTAAGATCTTTTCAATGGCATATTAATATACAGGGTGTTCTATTTAATTTTTTTTAGAATTTTTAACTTTCGCGAATGGCATGTAATTCTAAAGAACATGCGTAAATATGTCAAAATAAACATTACTTTCACGTACTGAAAAGGTATCTCTACTAATTGAGCCCATACAAAGTATGTCATCATCAGTCGTTATTTCATAGCAACTTCTCAAATGTTGCACAATTTTTACCGAAAAATCTCAGAAACAGTTGAAAATCGGCAAATACAAGTTGATGTCAGTTTAGTCAATCCTTTAAGGGCTATCATAAAATGTAAAAAAAAATTATAGCATTCTATTTAAGACTACATAAGTTTTTGTTGGTTCGTCGTTGTCGAACACTCTGTATAAATAAAAATATTTTTAAATTGTAGAGCATATCATTATCTACAATTTTTGTATTAAAAATTA
Organism: Amphimallon solstitiale; assembly: GCA_963170755.1. Lineage (NCBI taxonomy): Eukaryota > Metazoa > Arthropoda > Insecta > Coleoptera > Scarabaeidae > Amphimallon > Amphimallon solstitiale. The sequence goes on along the minus strand of OY720681.1, from coordinate 121,184,822 downwards.
TTCGCTATCTACATTATTAGATACCAATAATGGACTTTACCGCTACGCTGGGACACCTGTATATGTAACAAAATTCGTATAAAATAATATTGTTTAATTACATAATTTTGTAATTATTGTCTGGCAAATATGTTAACCAAACCTTCTTCTTATGAAAACCTTTTACAATAATTGTAAAAGCATCAAATAATTATTATTTTATGCTTAAAATACAATGAAATTAGAAATATTAATATTGATTATAATTTCAATACAAATGAATGAATATTCTTGAATTTAGATTTAGAAAATCAAATCCCTTGAGTTTGTATATGGTTATAAGAGGCTTTACGATATGTCAAAAAGTCAGTTTGATGTTCGGATATCTTCGAAAACTAATTTATCGGATGTCGTCCGAATCCGCCCGAATTGGTGGTAAATGGCGACTTTCTTAAATTTCTTATATCATCAAAATTTCGGCTTTCCTAGTAATACTGGCAATGTCTTCCTATGTAAAATCATTTTTTAATTTATTTATCACGTTATAGTGTTATTTTCTTGTTTGTAGATACGTATTTCTGGTAGAAATATTTATAAATTCGGACTGGCTTACTACTATGATATGTCAAAGTACTCGACGTAAAATCTCGCACTTGTTATACTAATCGCTAACTTTTTAGTGCTAATAAATTGAATCACTTGGAAAACAATATTTATAATCAGCGTACGCTACAATGGCTAACATCCAAGAGCCTCATAAGAAAGATATTTTTATATGTATCAGAGAAGAAAATAATAAAATAATTAACTGGATAGTTAAAGTGAAAAGGATAATAAATAATCAATCATTATTAAAGGCATCATTTAAAGTATATAAGTTCAACTTAATTTAAACACAGTTCATGTAAAATTAAAGGCATAAATTAAAAAATATTAAACAATGACTAATGTAAACTTGTAAATAAAGTTCTTTAAATCAGTATTCAATGTGCATCAGTGATAAGAAGTATTTTTAAATGAAAAACCATTGGAAATCAGGCATTTTAAAAATACAGCGCTGTATATATAAAGATCATCAATATTGACATGTGTTTTATAACGTACCTACGTATTTTATTGGTAAGTGAAAAAAAAAGAGATTAATTGGCAAAAAGAGATAGAAAACATTAAAGAGAGAAAATATTTAAAAACATTATTATCACTAAAATAAGTACATTAGCAAAAATTAATAATTAAATTCAAACGCTAATTTCCACAAAATTAACTTTTATAATAATAATTGGAATTCATACTTAAATTGAATTAACCAAAAAGAACACGTTTTGAAGCCGCCAAGATGCTAAAGGAAAGATAGCGATTCAAAATTGTCAACACCTATCTTAATATAAATAAATCCCATTAAGTAAACAAGATATTTAGCGTCCGAATCTGATACCGACTCCGTTTCAAAAATAATTTTTTCAAATTTAACTTCGAGTACATATGAATGCTTTAAAATTTTGTTTAAACTTAGTAGTTGAGGAAATATTGTAAAAGTCCGATTTTTACTTTCTATACATAGTATATACGGAAGTATTGTTATGATGAAAATTTTCGTCCTCGAGATTTTTGCAGATGTCTACGTTTTAAACTCCCCTGATACCAAAAAAGTGGTTTTTAAAAAATCCCTCTCTCTCTTTCTCTCTCTCTCTCTCTCTCTCTCTCTCTCTCTCTCTATGCGCGCGTGCGTGTGTGTGTGCGTGTGTGTGTGTGTGCGTGTGTGTGTGTGACCACGATAGCAGTCAAACCTCTATAGCTAGCAATTCCAAATTTTGTATTGACGAGTATAATCTCTCTGTTGAGAACTGATTAGATTTTCAGTAAAATAGGCAGACCGGAAGTAGTAGTTTACTTCAGTGAAAAAATCGAATTTTGCCAATATTTCGTAAATCACTAATTTTAAACAAATTTATAAAGAATTCATATATACTCAAAATTAAGTTTGAGAAGAACTTTATTATGAAAGTTTTTCAAAATTCCTACCGGAAGTAGGTCTTTTATTCTTATCAAAAATCAGTTTTTTACCAATATTTTGCAAGTCATGCTTTTTAGACGTGTACGTTGCGAGTATAACAGTATATAGATCTTAATTTTCAAGACCTTTACTCTTACCGAATACCGATTTTTTGCAAATATATGGTAAATTATGCATTCTATATATATTTGTCAAGAGTACAAAAGTATTTAGAGCTGGATTTGCAATATTCTTTGTATACATGAAATTTCAAAATTCGTACCGGAAGTAACACATTTACTCTTAGCGAGTAGCAGTTTTTTTCGAATATCTTGCAAAATATGCATTCTATAGAGATTTATTAAGACAATGAAAGTACTTACAATAAAATTTTGAATAACTTTTATATAAAACAATTCTTAAAATTGTATAGTTTGGAACGGTCGTACGTATAAGAAAGTCGTGTGATGGCCCCACCTAATTTTTTATTATTACTAATTGTCAAAGCAGTCATTTTAAAAAGGCTTGACAGATAGGTACTTAGTTTTGCGAATCAAAAAGTTTGTTTTAACTTTTTGGAGACATTTTGTATTACAATAAATTTAGATTTTAGGTCTTTATTTATGTTATTTTATAAATTAAAAAAGTAATCTAGTAATCACTGGTTTTATAATTATGCATTCATTATATTCCGCGCTCTAATAAAGTATATAAAAACAATTTCGGTATGAATATCACGCTTTATAAAGTAAGTGTAGTAGTGAAATGCATCATTTACGCCATGCAACCTGTATCCCAAAGCACACATACATACAGCAGACCGTCAGTTTGCGGTAGCTATTTCCTTCCGGTACCCTTTAGTATTTCAAACGCACCAATTCCCTTTACTTCTGCTTCACCCCTCTTGTCCCTCCCTGGCGAATGCATTGGTCGCTCACTTCGTATTTAGCGTTATCTTTGTCTTTTCCGCTATTGCTTTCTCTCGAACCTCAACCCCGAGGACGACTCGAGACGACTAGGTTACATCCTGCTTCGTGAGAATCCACCGCTACCCATCAGGCTGACTGTGCACGGACGAACTGTTGAATTTAACCGTGGGAACCCTCGGTCAAAAAAATACTTTGTTCTATCCTCTGTATTGTACATGTATGTATTTACTCGTATGCTATATTGCATACTTAAAAATTACGAAGTGGTATCCTTCCTTGTACTGTGTACCTAATATACCAATTGTTAGCCAAATATATGCCATAATTCTTGTTTTTATTGCTGATTGTTAATGTCTCACCTTTTAAATCTTCACATTCATTAATGTCTGTTGAAAATAATAATTATAATACAATAAAATCGTAATACATTTAAATATGGATTAAATAAATTCTTCATTCTAATTGACTGTGAATTATTAAAAAAGGGGCACGACATGACTTTATACATACCTAATTGCTGGCCGAATTTGTTATACAAAAACATTTCTAATTAAGGTCTATATACTACTATTGTCTTGATAAATCTGTATAGAATGCATAATTGGCGAAATATTTCCAAAAATTGCTTTCCGACAATTATAAAAATAATACGTGTGGTTAGAATTTTGAATTATTCTTACATAAAGCTATTCCAAATCAAGTTCTAAATACTTTTACACTAATAAATTTGCATGCCATAAACAGTTCGCCGTATATTTGCAAACAGCTGTATTTCAAGAGTAAGTGTTATTTCGGTCTAAATTTTTAAACAATCTTTTTATATAACGGCAGTTGTTCCAAATTAAGTTCTAAATGTTGTCATACTTTTTGTAAATCTGTAAAACTTTTTGTAAATGTGTGTTACATGTATAATTTGTGAAATATCTCCAGAAAACTGTTTTTTGTACTTAACGCTTCTGATTAGTTTCGTATTTGTATTGTAGTTAGGTCCATTCAGCCCGAATAAAATGTCGTCCTAATTCCTTTTATTTTCTTTCTAAATCTGTATAGAATCCATATTTGCAGAGAAACTGCTTTTCGATAAAAATTGCGATTGTTACTTACGGAACAAACTTTGAAAATGTTATTACAAATTAAGTTCTAAATGTTAATAAACAGTAAACTTACCTGAAAATTATAATTTCCAAGATGTTCGCAAAAATTTGTTTTGAGATAACGGTAAAAGATCTTCATCCGGTGGCAATATTCAAAAACCTTTTTTATAAATTACATTTATATTTTTTGAAAATTTGTCTAACCTTACGAGGTATGAAAAAAATATAATAAATAATTTTATTAGGAAGAAATCAACAGGCTTACATCAAATTTGAATTAATCTTCTTTAATGTAGTTTCCTCGGTTAGAGATGCATTTATACCAACGTTGATTCCATGATTTGAAGCATTTCTGGAAGGCTTCTTTGGGCAGTGCCTTCAGCTGCTTCATCGTGGCAGTCTCAATGACAGGAATGGTGTTTAAGATTAAGTGGTTGTTAATATAAGCAAAATTTTAATTTAAATTAATATTTAAGAGATTACAGAAGTACACCTAGAATTTTATATTGCAACTAAAATTAAATTGTCGAAATTTGAATCACTTAAGAATCACAACAAATTACCAAAAATTAAAGTTTAGTGTTATGTACGTAGATATTCAACACTACATTGAACGAAAAATTCCCTGGAACATGTAAGAAGTGTTATCCTGGGGGCCATATCTTGATGCAAAAATAGACTCACCCACTTTAACCCCCTGCTCTCGGAAGCTACATCCCTAAAAATCTTCAATGGAAAGGGGTATTGAGTAATACGTCATTTAAACGGTCTTTTGAAACAGTACATCTTGGCGTTTAAAAAAAAATATTTAGGTGTGTTTAATTAGTTGGTTTTTGTTTGAGACTTAAATACCTATTACTCAAACATACTTTAACTGCTTAATATGTTTTATTTTTATTTTTAAAGTTATTTAAGAATCCAAATTTTTTTTTTTTTAGAGAAATTTAATCCAATAATTGTTCAGAATATATTCCGTTGATCGCTAAAGAATGGTATAGCCATTGTTCAAAACTGCGGCGTACAATTTCAAAAACTTCTCTTTGAATTCCACGGCGGGTTGCATTAATCCTCTGACAAAGTTCTTATAAATTTTGATGTATAGGGGTAAATACAGCAGCTTCCATTTAAAACTTTTATCCGATTATGTTTTTCATTTGCAACAGATCCAATATGAGTAAATTTGTCAATAAGATTTAGGACATATCTATGAGATGTGATCTTATCCGGATGCCCTTCGTTAAATATTGCGGCAGTTCGTCGAGCACCTTGATTTTCGGGTCTATAAATTAACACAATTTCAACCCTTTCTTTCCGACTGTAAATCATTATTATTATTTTATTTAAATTACCTTGGGTTGATAACACTAAATAGCAATGCATTAAACATAACTAAAATGTTAAAGAACCATAAAATTATTTATTTTCCATGTTTTTGAAAAATTTATATATGTTATTAATATTGGCGTTTGTTCCAATGCTCCTAAAATAGATTGACTAGTTAGAAATACAAAACAAAGAAAACCAAAAGTATTTTTTAAAAATCTTCAAAACGAATCGATCAATTTCAAAAAATTAAACGCTAAAATGTACTGTTTTAAACGACCTTTAAAATGACGTATTACTTGATACGATGGTAAGTTTTGAAATATATATATATTATAAGTTAACAAGAAACCCCAACACAAAATTTAACTTAATTTCACCTCAAAATCAGAATTATCCATCATTCAAATGGTAAGTTAACGGAAATGGATTGTTTATACGATCATTAATTAAACTAAAATTTACTAATTTTACATAACCTTGAAACAGGTAGCAGAACACGAAATGGCAGGATTCTTGTTCAAAAATTAAACCTGTTTGCCAGATGCAGAACGGAAACAGGATGGCCGTCCACGTGACAGCAAAATTCCTCCAAGTAATCACTAATTATCCAGCTTCGTAATGGTAATCGTCCAACAAAAAGAAACACCTATTCAACGTTGACCGGAACCCACTTGATTGATGATCTGAAACACATCCAGTAATTTTCCAAAAAATTTAACTCCAACACAATGAATATCTAAGTCTTGTTTCTAATCTCAATTAATACGGTATTTTGTAATCACTACAAATCAGGTTATGCGAGAAGTACTAGGGACACTTCAAAATGATGTCTTCAATGATTAAACCATACTCCAAGCGTATAATCGATGATGCAGCGGGATTTACACAATTAAAAACAAAAGGAAAGAAATGAAATAAAGATTAAGAAAAGTCAAATATTAGTTAAATAAAGTTAGAAGCACAAGCCAAGCAGTAAGACGACTTATAACGCAAATATAAATATAATACAGAAATATGTCACTAAATGATCAAAAATTCAACTAATGGAAAACATTCTGTATTCAAATTAACGTACACGGCCTTCAAAGAATAAAAAAACAAACAATTATGCCCTAAAAATAACAAACAAGATTTAAAATGTAACATAATTATTACTACTATTACTATATTTTATTTTTGTGACAGTATTTCCTCGTTTGAATTGGACAATAAGAATTCAGACTCCAGAATTATTGCATTATATTCACTAGTAACATAACAGACTGACAGGCTTTTGTATAAGTTCACTGAATGCCGATGATTGAGCATCTGCTGGAGATGTAAATTGCATTCACTTTCTCTGAAGCACCCACTTCTTATTATTATTTTCAAAAATTCACCACACCCCTGTTCATAAAACGACATTTCGATGAGATGTTCTCAATATTAATTTAAGATAGTTGCCCACATTTCATTAGTCCACCCCTATACCGAGTTGCTACGTTTGATCGTCTTTCTAGACTATGTATTTCTCGCTAGTTTAATGATTTCCGCGCAATTACAATTCATTGTCCAGGGGACAGTTTAAGGGCTATGCTTCTGTGGTTTTGATGGGATGATAAATCTTTTATAATTGATTGAATAACCTGAACTGTTGGTAGCATCGGTGTACTCTTCTTCTTTCCTTTAAATATCTTTTTTAACCTATAAACATTCTATTACATTTTTTATTTGGTTTATTAAATTTGACAGAGTTATTTATTATAATCTAAACTTTTAAGTGCGTCACGAATATTAGATCCAAGCTCATTCACCAACCAAAGAGCGACAACGATTGGTACACACAGGACAACGAAACATAGTTTTAAATATGTAATGAAAATTTCCAAGACAATAAGTAACGTAGCTATTACTCCAATTACAATACATTATAAATATGTATCTATTACAGGACTAACAGAAGCAACTGTATATTATAATTAAATAATAGGAACAAATTATCGCTTAGATTTGACACTATTAGAATTTGATCTAAGTATATGTAAAAAAATTCTTCAAAATAGATAGTGTGGAAATTCTCTTTTTAAATGAATCTCATCCAATGTATAAAATCAACTGACTACCACGAAAAAATGAATTTATTTTAATTTAATTAATTTTAAAGAATGGTTTAAACAAGTATTACATAAATTTTCAAGTAATAGTAGTCATAAACAGTGTATCATATCATTCACGTAAAGTGGTAAGGCTACCTACAACCTACATACAAAAGATATGTAAGATGGAGTAATGGCAGACATCGTAGAACCATTTTTTTTTTTTTGTGATGGGCATAGTGATAGTGAAAGTGACTTATTATGGTCCACTGAATCATATTAATTACTGCAGCTAATTTTTGTATATTTGTAACTTCGAATTTGTATTTCTGATATAGTTTTATAATTAATTTTATAAAAAGTTTACATTTTACTTTAAATGTTACAATCAAGCCTCATATAAATATCAATAATTCACCATGTATGCACATATTACTTTCATATATAAAAGAAAATTTCATGAATTATTTATATGCTCGAGTTTAGACTTTATCAGAAAAAGTTATGTCAAACTTGACACTCAATCCTAATTTTCAGTAAATTTTATGTTATTATTCAAAAAGTAATTTTTGTGAAATACTTTTAGTAATATACATTTTTTGCAGTTACTAGAAAAATTAATAAAACACAAAATTGTTGACAAATTACTACATTCTCAATTGTTTATTTGTTATATTGTTTATTACATTTTAAGCTATGTGTTTCAAATCACTCCTTATTCTTAGTTCATGCCTGATACCATCATAATCGAGATCTTAATATTTCATACATAAGAAGTAATTCTCGATTTATTGCGATGGTGCAAAAATACTGTGGATATCCAAAAATTAGTTGCCTAGTGTCTTTGAAAAAAATACACCTTTTTCATTAAGACTTAAATGTTTTTCCAGCATCAAGGCATTCACTTAATCAAGATTTCTGGAATAAAGACAGTAAAATCTCAAGCCACAATAATTTTGTTTTACTATATTAACAAAAATAACGTTTTTTTATTATTATTAAATGACGTAAACAACTTGAAATTTTGATTTTTTTGATACTTTTGAAAATATTTAAAAATCTCAAATAATTTTGGTATCAAATTCATTTGTATAAATAAGTCAAGTTAGGTTATTATAATTTAAACAGGACTATCGTCAGGTCCTTAATGTTCAACTTTGGCCATTATTGTTGTCCTATATAGTCGTTATTTATTGAAACTCGTGGAAATCTACGGTAATAACAAACGCAATGAAATGTACCCATCAGTGTCATCAATCAATACTCCTAAACTTATGTATCATCGTATATATACATATATATTCCATAAGAACTCAATATCTTTGGGCCCTCGTAAGTGATAAAATTCATTCTAAAAATTTCCTCCGTATTCTCGCCCCTACGGTCATCAATAACCCAACCAAGTTCCCTAGTACGCATTTAGATCAACCAGAAGGAGAGAGATATGAGGGTGTATTATTGTTATCGTTTGAGCCGCAGTGATATCTGGTCTTGTCTAAGTTTGTATACCCAAGTACCAGAGTATACAATACTGTCAATTCATCCTGCTTCGCATCCTAATTTATCGTCTGATTTTACGATGTAGAAAGGAATAGTTATTATTAGATAAGTAATTTAATAGATTACTACATTGAACTAGGAAAGTAATTGCTAAAATATTTATTTTATTTTAACTTTGCCTTGGTCTCTTAAAATTATCAATATCTATTTGTTTGATATTCAAATTCATATTCAAATTTATTAATCATTGTAAAAAGGGACACAACAAAAACGTCAAAAATATATATTATACATATACAGCGTTAGTTTTAAATCGCGGTCCAATGTGCACGCAGTGACGAGAAATTAATTTTTCTTTTCTTGAGTCCGAGCCTGTCGCAGGTAATATACAAACATGATAATTTCCTGTAGAGGAATTTAAGTTTCGAAATAATATACTTTTATTTAACAAAAAAAAACATCGTAATGCACGAAGATTTTCCACCTTTTCCACATAAAGGCGTGTTATTCACAATGAAAAACATCTCTATAGAAAATCTTTTCAATTGCCATTCATCTCTAACAAAGGCTGTAACTATTTGCATTTTATCGTTTTTTTGGAAGAACCTTAAACTGGAATTACTAGTGGTATTTACCTAAATGCGTATAGGATAAACAAAGTTATGGACCGACTTTCACCACATTTTGGCCCTAAAAATGTAGAAAGTTTTGATGAGTTACATTTACATTAGGTATTTATACATTCTTCGGATTCGCATAGCGGGTTGACAATGTCTTCCTCGTGTCGATGTCGGTTGTTGTCCTCAAATCTGGAGATCTTCTGACAGAAGCTGCAAATGGTGGTCTATCATCTTGATGGTCTTCCGTTATTGTTTCTATCTCCAAGGATGTCCAACCTTATTCCTGGGCTACAACGTACTGACGAATACCCACAAGTCTGAATCACGTGTCTGCGGTTACTCTACATCGAAATGTATCCAATATTATCCTCTTTTTTGTTTATATATATATGATGTTCTTGATGTTCTCGCGGTCGATGGTGATACAATGGTTTCTCGGATTCTTGGCCGCATATGAGATATATCCTGAAATTTTGTAAACAATACCAAATCTAATTATTTGAAAATAAAGTCCTAGTAACATTTGCTGTTCACATTTAACCAATCTTTTAAATATTGCAATAAATAACAAGACGGTTGAAAATATATTTTATGTATTAAAAGATATTAATTTTAACAAACGCGACTACTTCTTTATTATTAAGTAAATTTATTCTACAAGAATTAGGAAAAACACAAATCCTAAGATCCATTTTTAGAATGACGCATTGTACTAATGGTACAAGCACTAGAGCTATCTACGTAGGTACTGGATTTTTAATTGACTTAAGATGGATGCGTTTACTGTTATTTATCGACATTTTCAGTAATATGTCGAATATGTTTTCTCATAACATTTTCATAGTTACAGGTATACTGTATTATACACTGTATATTTGTTCTTTTACGGATCCCTATAAAAGGAAACTAATTTTGTGATGTCCGACCCAGCAGGCTAGTCAATAGCCTCCATTTTTTAGCCACATCGCTGGGAATACTTCACTAAAATAAATAATAATATAATAAATAACAAATGTAGATTCAGCGTCTTGTTGCATCTACATCTTTTCCTAAATTTAGCAAAACATCTTCCAATATATATATATATATATCGGGTTACAACGTTTTACGTCTTCCGATTCCTAATCGCCATTCCCCTCTGTTCATCCACATGCCCTCCTCCAGATCCGTCTCTCGAATTTCCTTATCCACTCCGTCTCTCCAGCTTCTGCGCGGTCTTCCTCGTTTTCGGTTTCCTTGGGGGTTCCAGTTTAGTACTTTCTTTGGGATTCTGTGTTCTGGCATTCTTTGGACGTGCCCATACCATGTTAGCTGTTTAGTTATAATGTCATCAATAATGTCGTGTTGTATTCCCATTTCTTGTCTGATGGTTTCATTTGGGACTCTATCTCTTCTGGACTTTCCTACCGCTCTTCTCCAGAAGTCCATTTCTGTGGCTTTTATCTTTCTTTTTGTTGTTTCTTTTATCGGCCACACCTCCGAGCTATATGTTATTATGCTTTTCACGATGGAGTTGTAAATCCTTTTTTTATTTTCTTTTGTAATGGTCTTGTCCCATAGAATACTGTTCAGCATGGAAGTAGCTCTTCTTCCCTGTACGTTTCTGTCCGATATTGCCTCATCTAGTGTCCCATCCTTAGCTATTTTCATTCCGAGGTATTTGTATATATTGCAATGTTTGATGATCTGTCCCGTTGCTAGATGTAGGTCTTCTTGCTGTCCTCCTATGCACATATACTCCGTTTTTGTAATGTTGACGTCCAGGCCCCATTTTCCGTATTCCTCGATGAGCTTTCGGCTCATATATTCCATGTCATCTATATCTTGTGCAATAACTACTTGGTCATCCGCGAAAGAGAGGGTATATACTGTCGTGTCGGCATCCACCGGCATTCCCATACTATTGCATTTCCGTTTCCATGTCTTTAGTGCATATTCCAAGTATATTTTGAATAGTGTCGGAGATATACAGCAACCCTGTTTAAGACCCTTGGTTATTGTGAATCCAGATGTTAATCCTTCGTTGGTTTTGACTCTGGATGTGGAGCCCGCGTATAAAGACCTCACAGCTTTTATTATTTCCATGTTTATGTTGCTATGTTGAAGAGCCTCCCATAGTTTTACTAAAGGCACACTGTCGTAGGCCTTTTTCAGATCTACGTACAGCAGATGTACCTCTTGATTTCGTGCTGCTTTCTTTTCTAAAATTTGAGTTAGCGTAAACAGGTGGTCGACTGTGGATTTTCCTGCTCTGAAGCCTGCTTGTTCTTCTGCCTCCATATCGGCATATTCTTTCTCTATCCTGTTCTTTAAGATTTTCCCATAAACTCTACTTATAGCGCTTGTAACGGCTATTCCTCGATAATTGTCGCAGTTACTCTTGTCGCCTTTTTTGAATATCGTCGATAGGTATGATATCTTCCATTCCATGGGTACCTCGTGCCTGTTAAGGCATCTTTGGAATAAATTTCTTAATAGCTCGTATAGCTTATCGGTGCCGTATTTTAACAGTTCATTAGTAATATTACCTGGTCCTGGGGCTCTTCCGTTTTTTAAGTTTTTACAGACTTCTTTAACCTCCGCCACAGTTATTCTAATTGGGGATCCTTGTATAAATATGCCCTGGTTTTCGTTTTGGATGTCTTTAAATTGAGGTCTGTCTTCTGTCAACATCTCTTCAAAGTACTTGTTCCATTTTTCAGGTGTTATAGGTGAGATTATGTCCTTCGTTCGTCCTCCAATAATTACACTAAATGATTAATAAAAATAACTCATAAGCTTCTTCCTTAATACTGCTTTCAAATAAAGGCTGGGGTATCATCCAATCACCAAGAATGCCTCCCCATACATGCTCTACCTATACCGATAATTTATTTATTAGTGAAGTAAAAAAAAAATTGTTAATTATTCCGTTACTATGAAAAGCAGCTTCATCCGCAAATAACACACTATCAAAAATTTTGGCCGGGCATTTATTTTAATTACTGCCCATTGGCAGAACCGTCTTCTAGCTTTATAATGATGCGTGAATAACTCAATATTTAAATGTACACATTACGGATGATATTTATTTTATTTTGAGGTCATTGCAACGATGGTTTAGCTAATATCTAGCAAACGACTTTTTTTTATGGGTACTGATGTGTGGATTATCTGTTGTTGCCATAAAAATTCTTAATTGATATTTATCATTAACCACATATTTAGGATTCTTTGTAATGAAAGCATCCAATACTGTTCTAAAGGCATCTGTTTTGGAACATCTTCTCTCAGGGGAACGCTGCTGGTAAACTCTTTGGGCTGATAAATAATTTCTTTGGCATTCCTTCAGTACAAAAAGGGCGTATTAAAATAAAAATCATAAAGTTAGCAAAATTATATAAAATAACACAACAATAGCTCGGTAATGGTCACTTTTAAAATAATAACGTTTTACATGTTTTTGATGAGAAATTTAGTAAGCAATTCAAGCTGTTCTGTTTGAAAAAAATTTCCTTTTAGACAAAAATATGCAATGTAACTTTAATCCAGTTTTCTGCAAATTCAATTAGTATCAAAATCAAAAATCGAATATGTTTGTATTAAGACCTTCTATTGTGAACAACGCTACCAATAATTGTGGTCATCTATTACGTCGTTTTCGAGAAATATAATTATATAAAAACATTGAATTTTTCAAAAAAATGGTAATAAATCGAAAACTAAAAGTGTAATAATATATTTTGAATTAATATTCATTCTGTGACAGATATATGTTGTATGTACATAAGTGTAGTTCTCTAGATATACAGGCTGTCCAGAAACTCTCCTGACAAACGAAGACCGGAGATTCCTCAGATAATTTTAAGACAATTTAACTCAATTCACTCTAGTCCGAAAATGCTTCCTAAGGGAGCTAGAGCTCTTTGAAGATGGCGCCTTGTAATTATTTTTTTTAATATCTCCCGAACGCTTCTATTTAGAAAAACAAAAACTGGTAGGCTTATTTGTCCTCCAGAGATGAATCGATTCCATCAATTGCGAATTTCTAGTACCGGTCATAGGCGTCCGTTTTGGGTAGGTAAACGATTATTTTAACGCATAACTTTTTTGTCTTTAACTTTTAAGCATTTGTGACACTAGATTATTAAATTTTCAGGTATTCTAGTACTAAAAGGTACTCTTACTTTAAGTCGGTAGGATACACCGTTTTCTAGAAAAATCGATTTGAAAATTGTTCGTTTTTTAGTCATTAAAATTCAATTTATTATGTACCTACTTATTTTTAGCGACGAAGTTGGCTAGGACTATCAAGGCATGGATGAAAATTAATTTAATAAATCATCTTTTGTTTCAATAAATGCAGCACACAATTCGTAAAAGAAGTTTGGGAAAAGAAGCAAAAATCAATTTGAAACAAAATTTTAGCTGAAGGTTTTTAAAAACAAAGTATTTATTACAATGGAACGAAACTAACAAAAAAAGAACAAGTATCAAAGGTAGATAGTTACAAAAGATACTCGATGTGATTCCCATTAGTCTCTATGCATAAATTTACCCTTTTGCTTAGAGAACGCCGAATTCTTGCAAAAATTCCAAAGTTATTTCTAAATTCGTTGCAAGCATCTTGTATCCTTAGCCAGAGTTGTGCACGATTTTGTATCGGAACGGAATAAACAAATGCTTTTATGTATCCCCAAATACAATAATCGCAAGGATTCAAATCCGGCGACCTTGCTGGCCAAGCAACTGGACCGCCTCCTCCAATCCAATGGTCTTCGTAGTTATTATCTAGAAAGTCTCGTACATTCCTGCTAAAGTGGGCCGGACAGCCCTCCTGTAGAAACCATAAGTTTTGCCGAATATTTAAACGCACCTCATCTAACAAATCAGGTAAAATATTTTGCAGGAAATGTAAGTAATCAACACCATTTAAACGAGCAGGTAATTCCACAGGTCCAAATAGATAATCGTCAACTACTCCAATCCAGAGGTTTATGCTTAACCTATGCTGATGCTTAAATTCTTGAACAACGTGGGGATTGTCACCAACGTACGGAGAATAGTGTGCATTATGTACATTAAAAATTCCATTTTTTGAGAATGAAGCTTCGTCACCAAACAAAATGTACCTGAAAAAATCTTCATCTTGATTTATCTGATTTTGCAACCATCTAGCGAATTCTACACGAGCAGGAAAATCTCCTTCTAGCAGTGCTTGCACCTTTGTAAAATGAAAAGGATATAAATTTTCTTTGTGTAAGATATTTCCTACGGAAGATTTTGAAATTGTGGGGTACATGGCAGATAGTCTTCGAACGCTAATTTCTGGATTTTCCTCAACTTCCATTAAAATAACATCTTCATGTTCTTCTGTTACATCATTATGTCTCCCTGTTTCATTTTTTTTTGGGACCACTGAACCTGTTTCTCTTAATCGTTGATGAAGAGCTGTAAATGTTGAGTGAGTGGGATGCTCACGATTGGGATATTTTTCAGCGTATCTACGTTGCGCTGCTCGAGCGTTACACCTCATTTCGCCATAAACTAAATGCATATCGGCGTATTCTTCATTAGTAAAAACTATTTTTTTTTAAATTGAAATCGTTGTGTTTGAATGCTAGAAAGTAAAAAATTAAAAGATAAACTTCGCGAACTGACAACAATTTGACAATTAAAAACGTAGGTTTCATTTCTGTTGGCAGTTCAGAGCGAACTAGTGCAAAAAATAATAAATTGAATTTTAATGACGAAAAAACGAAAAATTTTCAAATCGATTTTTCTAGAAAACGGTGTATCCTACCGACTTAAAGTAAGAGTACCTTTTAGTACTAGAATACCTAAAAATGTAATAATCTAGTGTCACAAATGCTTAAAAGTGAAAGACAAAAAAGTTATGCGTTAAACTAACCGTTTACCTACCCAAAACGGACGCCTATGACCGGTACTAGAAATTCGCAATTGTTAGAATCGATTCATCTCTGGAGGATAAATAAGCATACCAGTTTTTGTTTTTCTAAATAGAAGCGGTCGGGAGATATTAAAAAAAACTAATTACAAGGCGCCATCTTCAAAGAGCTTTAGCTCCCTTAGGAAGCATTTTCGTACTAGGGTGAATTGGGATAAATTGTCTTAAAATTATCTGAGGAATCTCCGATCTTCGTTTGTCAGGAGAGTTTCTGGACACCCTGTATACAGATAAGTATTCATTCTTTTTTCCCTATATCTACTAACAAGCCTTTTCTTTTTAGGTTAGTATATTCAAATGAGTCCATACGTTATGTTCCCCAAATATTGGATTATTTATGGTAATTGAAAGATATTTTTGATGTTAACCTTTGCGTGACCAAGGGGGTCACTCTGTTACCCCAGTGGGTATTATTTTATAATAACTTTTTTGGGAGTTTTCGTTTTTTTGTAAAATCTTTGCTATTTGCATTTAAGTTAGTGATAAACACATTTCAGAATGAATTTGTAGATATAAATTTCTAGATAGTTATAAATTTTCTATTTTGAAGCCGTGGGGTAACTAGATTACCCCCTTGGTATTTCTTGGTTCGAAATGTTAACCATACTACGCGTGCGCTATCACAGCTGATGACTCTACAGCGCATCTCATAACTAGTGTGTGCTATATTGTTTCACGATTATCACCATTTTTCATCAAGATATCACAAAAATAATGTCAAAAAAAAGGTACTGTAATATCTAGAGTTTTTTTATCCATAAGTAGTATGGTTTCTGGTTTTCACATAGGTATACTGCAGAAGAACTAGAGGCCATACTCAATGCTGACGATGTAGAAGATTTACCACCTGAGGACAGAGACATGTACTTTGCAATAACTGAAAGTGATGTTGAGGATAATTTGTCTGAAAATAGTGACTATGACGATGAAATAGATCAACGTGATATTGATGTAGAATTGGACGATAACGAGACGCCTGTGTCACAATGTGATGTAGCCGAAAATATTACTTATAAAGGAAAGAACGGATGTGAGTGGAATTCTGTTCCTCCTAAAGGAAGCAAGAGAAATGTTCACAATATAGTTACTAGTAAACCTGGTGTAACAAGTACTACTAAAAATGTTGGAAATATCATTGACACTTTCTTTCTGTTTATACCACAAAATATGGCGGCACTAATTTGCGGGTATACTAATATACATGGTAAAATGATAACCCAACATTATAATGCAGAACATCCTTCAAATCAACGACAGTGGATTGACATATCTGTTGAGGAACTCAATGCTTTTATTGGAATTCTTATAGCAGCCGGTGTAACACATTCAGCAAAAGAATCGATTTTTGAGCTATGGACATCTGATCCAGCTTTCAGAATACCGTTTTTTTCGGCAACGATGTCTAGAACCCGATTTATTACAATTTCATCTGCACTACGATTTGATGATAGGAAGACTAGAGCTCAGAGAATTGAACAAACTGGGGATAAACTGGAAGCATTTAGAAAGGTTTTTGATACATTTGTTTCGGCTTGTCAGGCACATTTTAGCCCGTACGAATCTCTAACTGTTGATGAACGTCTTGCCGTGTTTAGAGGCCACTGTCCATTTCGTGTATATATGAAAAGTAAGCCAGGACGATATGGGATCAAAATATGGATCTGCGCGGATAGCAGTTCAGGGTATATTTGCAATTTACAAATTTATACTGGTATGAAAAACAATCAGCGAGAAGTGAATCAAAGCCAAAGAGTTGTAAAAGACATGACAAAACCCTTTTTTGGTACGGGAAGAGGAATTACTACAGACAACTTTTTTACCTCTGTTCCATTAGCCGAATTTTTGTTACAAAACAAATTGACTTTGACAGGCACTCTACGAGCAAATAAAGTTGAAATTCCCAAGGAATTTCTTCCTAATAAAACAAGAGAAGTTGACTCAAGCTTGTTTGGGTTTACCAAGAATATGACTTTAGTCTCTCATGTACCAAAGAAAGGTAAAGCCGTTATTCTTCTCTCCACGCAACATAATGATAAATCTATCGACAATGAAACCAAGAAACCTACAATCATTTTGGATTACAATAACACTAAAGGTGGTGTAGACGTGGGTGACAAAATGACTCGACAATACAGTTGCGTACGACAGACCAGAAGGTGGCCTTATCGTCTTTTCATGGAAGTCATTGACATGGCAGCACTCAATGCTTTCCTAATATGGAAAGAAAAAAATCCTGATTGGGAAAAAAAGAACAAATCTAACAGAAGAATGTTTTTGCAAAAATTAGCTCTAGAACTAGTACGGCCTCATATCAAGACTAGATATAGTAACCCTACAGGGATTCACCACTCGATAACTACGGCAATGGAAGCTGTTTGCCCAGACTTAAAAAATGAAGCAAGAAACGTTGCTGCTGCTGAACAGCCATCAAACTTATTGTCAGGCAAGCGATGTGAGTTTTGTTCAAGAGCGAAAGACAGAAAAACTAGAATTTGTTGTGCGGAGTGCAAAAAACCAGTATGTAAAAATCATCGCACAGAAATGATTTTGGCAAAATGTATTTCTTGCAATAGTCATTAATAGTTTTATAATTTCACAGTATTTTTTTACTCAATTAATGAATAAATGTTCAAAATTTACTGTTGTTTTATTTTCTTAACAAAACAGTATAAATAAATCTAAAAATATGTTATTAAAAGTATGGGGTAATCAGATTACCCCCTTGGTATTAAGCGTATAAAAAATACCTTGATAACGCAAAGGTTAATGTAATATTGCATTAAGTACTTAGCTACATTTGGTCAAGGTAATTTTACGTTACTATTATGTTATGTTCATCATTACTCATGTCCTTCCCTTCAGGTTAATTATAGGTTTGACGCTATTTATTTGATTTGTTTTGTAGATATGTTAAGAAACTTTTACGTTTACAACAACAAATATTTAGTCTAGAAACTACGTTTCAACTTTATGTCATGCACACCTTTGCATACCTGGACAGATTTTCAAATAAATTGTTTGTACTATCATTACGTTTTTTTCCCCTTTTACCTCCTGCATTATACATACATGAATCACAAACAAATAAAGAAGTCACTGAGCTAGATATAGAAAAAGATCACAATTTAAAAATTCTTCAGTAGAAGCAACATTAATCATAGCTGGAAAAAATAGCAAATATGCAGATAAAAATATCAAACACAATAATGTAAAGGGCAAAAGAAAGTGAAATTAAGTACTCGTCAATACTGTATAGAAGCACTTCGACAAAAGGACTTCTTTAGCCATTTAGTAAAATCGCATATATGTATAATAATACTATATTGCGTGTGCTGTTATCTTGATAATGTATAAATTTCCGTCCCACCTAAGAGAGCTGGACCATACGATATATTAGATACGGAAAAAAAGAAAATCGTAAGAAAACTATTCCCTTACTCAAAGAACGGAGCACAAGAATATAAAATCAGAGCGGATGGAGTATCACCATTTACTGCCACAGAATTGAAAGATATTGTGAACGGCATGAAATCAGGAAAAGCCCCACGACTGGATGGAATTCCCACAGAGCCATAAAGGAAGCAGGGAGGTCAGAGGTGGCTCTTGAAAGTGTTAAACAGACTCCTAAAAACGCAAACATTCCCAGGCAAATGGAAAGTGGCAAAAATCGTACTCACACAGGAACAAAGTAAAGCGGGACAACCTAAATCCTACAGACCGATATGTCTTTTGAACACCATAAGTAAATTATATGAATCTATGATACGACTCAGGTTGGAGGAGGAAATTGAAAGAAAGGGAAGTCTGGCAAAGCACCAGTATGGATTTAGAAAGGGACGATCAACGCTACAGGCACTGCAAATAATTAAAAACGTAGGCGAAAAAAATGAGAAAAAGTGGAATGTCCTAGTTATCTTGGACATCCAAAATGCTTTTAATACAGCCAGTTAGCACTTAATTCTGAAAAAAATGCAGGAAAGGAAAATATCCCAGTATCTCATAAATATTCTATCTGACTATCTGAGAAAAAGATATTTCCAAATAACAATGAGGGATATAATGGTAGTCCAAGCAGGTGTGCCGCAGGTTTCAGTTCTGGGTCCTACATTATGGAATATCTTGTACTACGATGTATTGGAGATTGCATTGCAGGGACGGGCAAGGAGCATTGCCTTCGCTGATGATTTGGCGCTGATAGTGACAGCGGACATTAAAGCAGCTCTAATGAGAATTACTAATAAAAACCTAAAACGAATACACACTGGATGAAGGAAAACAAACTAAAGCTTGCTCCAGAAAAGACAGAGGCGCTTATAATGACCAAGAAAAGAAAACAAGAAAGGTTAAGTTTCAAAATAGATACTGTGAATATTGTGCCAAAGAACAATACCAAATATCTGGGGATCTTCTTTGATACCAGGTGTAGCTTTGGCGAGCATGTACGAAAAGTTAAATATTGGAGGACCAGTAAGTTCCAAAATGGCAGTTCTTGCCGCGATAGTCCACTCCATACTACTGTATAGAGCACCGATATGGGTGGAAGCGTGTGTACTAGGAAAAACTTGCAATTGTTACGAAAGGCGCAGAGGAAGGTATTAATTAGAGTCGGTGCTTCATACAGAACCGCACCAACTGTGGTTCTTCAGGGAGGAAATACATCTATGAAGGAAAAGAAACAGGTAGGAATGTAAAAAACAAAACCTTGCTGCATGGCAGGATAGATGGAATAGGAACACGCTTAGAGGACAGTGGACCAAGGATCTCATACCGGACTTGAAGTAGATGATGGATTGCAAACACAGAAGTGTGGACTACTATCTCACATAGGTTTTGACAGGGCATGGCATTTTCAGGATATGTGCGAAGAGAATAAGTAAAGCTGCAGGATAGGAATGTGTGTACTGCGGCTGCATTGACATTGTAGAGCCACAATATTCAAATAAGTGAGATGGAGTGGGGTTAAGGCAAGAGGCAAATAGGAAGCTGGAGAAAGAAGTGACATTAAGAAAATTAATAGGAACGATGTTACGATGTAGAGAGCACTGGGATATATTACATCACATGATTAAGGCTATTATGAAAGCAAAGGAAGAAGAGGAAAGAAAACTGCAGAATGGGCAGTAGAAACTACTCAGCGATTTCGTGATGTACATATCAATATATGATGGTTCCATGAAATGCGCTAGGGGGAATAAGGTGGTTTTGGTGGGTAGACGGTTTAGACTAGTCCCACACTACCATGTTGTGTTACACCTAAGCACATGGTGTCCATTAAGGATTTCCACCTACCAATAAAAGAAAAAGAGAGCTGGAATTGTCACATTGTCTGCAAGCGTTAAATCAAAATGTTTATTTTGAAAGTTACGAAATGACAGATAACAGAAAACATAAGTATAACCTCTGACTTAAATTGACAATGATAACTATGATATTACTGAAAGCATACGCAAAGTTGTCTTTTACTGAATTCAGCTTTGTGCACAAGTTTAGATATCACGAGTTCATCGGTGAATTTGTAGATTTACACAGAAAATTTGATGTGGAATAAAGAAAACCCATGAAGACATAAACAAACGATATGAGTGCTGATTCCACTGGATTATTAACAGAAAAACTTGTAAACTTAACTGTAAAATAACTACCACGTGCTTATTGTTATATGCGAAATTACATTATTGAATATAAATACTGCTTGTGTTCATTTCGACTTACAGAAAAAAAATGCTCTATATACACAATCGAATATATTCAGGTATGTTTTATATATGTAAGGCGCTATTTTATTTCGACATATAGTTTAATTATTGTATTTAAGATTTAACTCTATGTAAGAATAAAACAGCACCTATTTTACATTTGTCTACGTGCATTATTCAGTATAATATTGGATAAGTTACGATGTAGAAAACATATTAAATTCCTATTGTGTTCTTTTTGTGTAAAGATATACACTGAAATATGAATGTTTTAACAAAGTTATGGAATTAATCAACATTACAATTTTGGGATTGAAGAATGGTCTTTTCATTATTGTTACCTATTTTATTTTTTTTAGTATATGTAACAACAATTCATAATCAATCTATTTTTTCTGATAATTATATCTGATAAACTAAGATAAATAGAAATTAAACTTTGCAAATAATTTAGATTGTTTCTAATAAAAAAAAGTATTTGATACAATAATTAAATCAATTTCTGTGTAAGAAATAAAAAATTAAATTTTAATTTATTTATGTTCACAATTCTATTTTGTATATACTTTCATAAAATTAGAACAAAAAGTCTATTTTATTGTAAAATATATTTGTATGGATTAAGAGATGAAGAAAATGATAAGAAAGATATATAGAGTATAACAGTATCATAGAAACAGGAATATTGTTTGAAGCTGTGCTTACAGTCACCTTGCCATTCATATCAACGCACTATTTACTTTCACAATATAACAAAAAATCCAAAAAAAAACGTATCACACACTGTCTTGGCAAAATCCAAAACGAATATTAGCTTTATATTGTACCATCTACAAGTTATTTTAAATAAAAATATATTTCATTGTAAATTTTATTACAAAGAACATTTTGATTACAATAAAATTTTACAAACACTTCACTATCTTATAAATAAAGTGTTAATCCTTTCAAGTTATTTTCACAATCATAGCATGAATTCCAATAACCGGTCAATTTTTCTTAAAATACTAAATCAATCTAAGGCATGTCAAAATTCCTCAACTTCGTGTGTTCCATATATTATTATCAGACATACATCAAAAAAATTAGGATATTATAGCTAAAAGAATGGTATGCGTCTCTTCTAAGAGACTTAATAGATGAATCTTTATTATAAGCAATTCAAATATTTTAATATGTAACATAGTAATGCAATTACCGAATTCATGTAAAAGTTACTGTGTTATTTCCGTACGTTGCTTCGATGTAAATGACAGTAATTCTAGAATACAAGAATACCATTATCTAATTCATTATTATTAATCTTGAATGTTGAGTTGATAAATTTTGGTGTTGTTCTTTTATTACAAATGATTGTACATAACCTATAGAGATGTATTTCTTTCTATTCACGATATCCCACCAGATCTTCAAAGTAACACAGTTTCAATGCAACCGATTAAAATATTTACTACAACATGACCACAATTCATACAACTTTTGATAAATATGTTTTTTCAGTATGATAGTTTGTTTGTCTATGATTTGCGTATAATACCGTAATTATAGTTCTTCATTCGTTAAGGGAAGTTAAATTATATTTCCACATCTACCAAGCCACAATAATTATAAAATGTTTGTCGATTTTTAAACTATTTATGCTTGTTTGACGATTTACAAACTTTAATTAAATATTCATAATAATAAATGTAAGTGACAAACATACAGACATAAAATAGTAAATTATTTGTTGTGCATGCCTAGTTTTGACAACGTGGCTCGAGAACAGCATGGTACTATGTTTTCTATTTCACTATGTTGGAGTGAAGTTTATATAGTAGTCTTTTATATACGCCTAAAACCAAATAAATTACTTATATTTATACAGGCTGTTTCGGAATTGCACGGCACTTTTGTAGGTACTTGTTCTCCAACATAAAATAAACAAAAAAGTCCATATAGACATATTGCTCTGTACTGTACCAGCAACATAATGTATAAAAATAATGATAATTTTTATTATATTTAATATATTCACTTATTTCTTAACAGTACGTACTTTCTGAGTACGCGTGAGTTCTATTAGTGTATTCAACCTTCTTTTCTCCTGGTAAATCTCTTGCTTATTTTTTTATAGGGATAAGGTTATAGTTTGTATTAAAGAAAAATCTGAGTCTATATAAAAACATTTTAAGAATTGATAGCATCGCTATACTATATCCACCCAAGAATTATAAAAGAAAACATAATTGAAAGAAAACATTTATACCGTATTCTCGGTTGTAATGTTTTGTAAAATAAATATATCTATAATGCTTAATCAAAAATAAAAATATTATCCTGTTTTAAAACAAAGAAAATTCAATTGAATATCAGTATTCTATTAATATTGTGTTAATTCTATTCTATCAGAAACATTATATTCGCACTTAATGCTCTGATAATCCTAGAACTTCGCAATGGTCAATGTTCGGAGAAAAAGCTTGAATTTGATCACTGGTAAGACCCATTCGCACGCATTGCAACCAGCGTCTCAAAATCCGCCACACAGAAACATTTCCCTTTTCTAAATGTCTATTTTAATTTTTAAATTTGATATCAAAAATGAATTGCGAGAATTAATAATGCTTAATAAAGTGCCAGAAGATATACATTCGCACGTTATATCCTCTTAACACCCAACACCATTAATAATCCTATTTGTGTTGTATATAAAAAAAACTAAAGAATTAATACTTTTACAGCACAATATCTATTATCCCTGCTGCCCAACGTTATACTCAATAAACATTTGCACATTGTATTCCATATACGCATACCAGCATTGATAAATCTCTGTATTAAAAACTTACTTTGTATCATCAAACATCTCTTCAAATTGTGCCATAGGCATCTCCATTTTTTTAAATACAAAAAATATTAACAAAGAAAATTTATTATAATGAATGAAAATTAGATAAAGTAAAATTAATATGCTAATACAAAAATGAGTTAATGTACATCTAATCGTGGTGTATCTGACCCTACGATTAATTTTTTTTTTAAGTCTTTATCTTTCGAAGTCGCAGTCAGTATCTCATCTTGTTCATTCCTGTCTTTGAATTTATACCTGGGAAAAAAATAGGTAACGACTGTTACGCCACCACCGAACTAAAATTTAGGTTGTCACTCTGCATCATCCGTAAAATCTCTGCCCCCAAGTTGCCGTCGTGACACCAACACACACGCTCTTATTGTCTTTGACAGTTCATTCACGTAAACGTCAACACACTGCAAATTGTTTGCTTATTTAAAAGTCTTATTCCCTAAACTATTCGGTATCTTCAAAAGTAGGTATATTTTTTTATTAATATAATTCTTCCTTGTATTTGTTTATGAACTTGTTGCCTTTTTCATCATTCGTTACATATCTTCTTTTTCCATTAACTAACACAATCCTTATTTTTCTTTTATTTATTTCAGTATTCGGTAAAATTGGAAATATATTATAAATAACAGGCATTCTTCTTCCAACATTATTCGTGCTATCACGATCCGTCTGGCCTGCTATTTCGTCGCTGGTTTCGACCCAAGACTTTTCCAATGGTGATATATTTATCTGTGAAAAACTACAAACAAAGTTTATACCATATTTTCTTTTTGTAGGTGTTCAAACCATACGAGTCTTTCTACAGTCTATGAAACATAGTGCTACACACACAAATTCATGAATGTTTATTTTGTTTGTTCAGCTGTCTTTTATATAAAAACATTATTGCTGATCGTTCCGTGTCAAGATATACTTATATCCTTTTTTTATCTATAGTTATAAGTGAAGGTAAATTTTATTCTTTAAGTATGATTTATATAAATCCCTCTTATAAAATTTTATTACATTGTGCACGTTTTCAAATTCATATAATTTATTCAACTATATTTTCTTCTCTTGAATAACGTATTTGATCTTGTTCGTATAGTTTTACTGCGTTTAAATGACTAATTCTCTTCACTGTTCCGTCCTTAAGCATAACCCTTTCTCGGTTGTTTGCTTTCATTGCCGTTTTATTTTTAAACAACGGTCCATTATTCAAAATGTTCAGTGCAGTTTTCACGCATTTTGAAAAGTTAGGTTGTTTTTCATTGTATACAAACCATACTTCTTGTTTATCTTTTCTATAAAAGAAATATATAGCTTAGATTTATCTCGTCTTTTATTTTTTTACCTATCTAATACTTAATTTGTTAAATACTTATCTAACTTTTCTTTTTTAATTGGAACCATAAATTCATTTTATGTTTGAATTTTCTATACCTAAATGTATGCAACTCATTATACTCTTATGTTATATGTATTGCAAACATAAACGAACTTAATATTGAAATCTTCAAATACAATAAAATCTGATTCTTTACTGTTTCTTTTATTTTTTATACTTAAATTAATTCTTAATGCTTTTCTTATTAGTTTTAATATGCAAGAGACCACGGCAATATGTCTGAAATTAATATATTACTAAGATATTGGAGCATAAAGATATTTATTGAACAATACAACATCCAAAAGAACTGTTTAAAGTGGCCAGCATTTTGTTGAATTCAGCATTCAGCACGACAAATTCATGCTTCTTTAGCACATCATACTGCATCAGGACATTCTTGATAGTTGCTGCGGCTTCTACGATGCGTTTACTAAACTCTGATGAATCCCGATCTCCCGATCTAACCGCGTTAGATCGGTAGTTTAGTAATCGCATCATGGACGCCTTAGAAACTGTCAAGGATCGTCCTGATGCTATACGAAGTGCCAAAGAAGAATGAATTTGTCGTTCTGAATGCAGCATTCAACAAAACGGTAGCCACTTTAAACAGTTCTTTTGGATGTTGTATTGTTAAATAAATATCTTTATGCTCCAATATCTTAGTAATAAATTAATTTGAGACATATGTTTATATGGCCTTTTTTGTTTATTTTATGCTGGAGAACAAGTACCTACAATAGTGCCGTGCAATTCCGAAACACCCTATATATCGGGATGTAAATAATAAAAAAGTGTACATCCTACATATTCAAGATGTTTTTGAAAAAGAGCATAGCTCATGACTCTTCATAAAGTTGAAACAAGCTATACAGGAAGCAAAAAGTTTCGTAGATAAATATCAAGGGCATTGTCAAAATATTTAGTTTAATAAAATGAGTTTTGCAAGAATGGCATTGTTCTAGGTTTCTAATCAATGTCATGGTTTTGTAAACAAAATACCCGTATGGCGTCACAGGATAATCCCCACTAAATAACACCATATACCAATAGAGGGTAATACATCCAGAGTAAAAGACAATTATTTATACCCCTGCTACAGTGATACGATGAATTCTTCAATACATAACATATTTTCGTTTAAACGATATCGTATCAATATGAGTATTCCACTTAAACCCAGTATCAACCCGTAGGCCCAATAATCTTATGGAATCTAAACGCCGGATATTTACATCGTTACAAGTTAGAGACAAATCGTTAAAAACAATGTAAATTTATTAACTTCAACCCAGTAAGTAATCTTATTTATTATGCACGCGGTCCTCTGTACAAGCTGTCTCAAAAAGGAATCCGTAACAATGATATTCGTATCGGTATCGAATATTTTATATTTTTGTTTATTTGAAACTGGCAAAATGTAAAATTACTGCTAGAAAACGTACAATACCAATTCTATTAGATGCATATGACATATATTATTATGTTTTTAATCTCATATCGTACAAATAGAAATTGTTTAATGTTGTGTAATCAATTCATGCTTCTCTTCCGGTCAAATAGTGATCTCAAAAATATGTAAAATGTAACAAATTAAAGCTACTTTGGTAAGTATGAACTTATGACAAATAGGGGTTTTGGTCAAGGGGAATGGAAAATACGTGGCTAAAGAAAACACAACTTGCAGAAAGAAATGGAGTATCGGATGAGCCATTTTTATAATTCTTCATGATTATCTTGGCATGACTAAGGTCCGCAAAAATAATCTGCAGAGAGTTCCCGTGCGTTTTTGGATATCTGTAATGAAGGCAATGATGGTATATTGGTTGAAATATTATTGAGGATGAACTTGGATTCATTATTAATCAAGACTCCATGCACTGGCATAAAAAAGGCACACCACTGCCCAAGAAGCTTAAGGTGTCAAAGTAGGCCAGAAAACTTATGACAACAGCTTCCTGGGACTTGTAAATTGATTATAAATATAAAGACGTAGTATTTTCTAGTTATATAGAAAATACTGCGTTTCAATCACACAAGAGTTGTGTTGCGTGTAAAGGCTGCGCTGCAAAAAGTAGGCTTCGATATTTTGAATCACTCACCGTGTAGTACAGATCTGGCTCCTAGCGTTTTTCTTGTTCCCTAAAATGAAAATGAGCCACGTGAGAAGAAATTTACGAGCGGTGAAGAAGTAAAGGAATCAGTTTCGGTGTATTTTTCAGAAAAAGACAAAAAGAGAACATTCTTTTATAAAGGCATGCACAAGGTAATTAAAAGTTATAAAAAGTATATAAAAGTTGCAGGTGTCCTTTGCAAAGCATTACAGCAGAATGGGTTCTGTGAGTCGGCTATCAACAAAGCAGCCAAACAAAAGCTAACTACACCACAAGAGAAAAAAGAAAAAAAATTCGAAACCTACTTACCCTATGTTAAAGGAACTACTGACAGAATATCCAAAATCCTACGAAGACACAAAAATGAAACGACATTCAAACCGGGCAGAAAAATGAGCACAGTCCTTCGAAATTCCAAAATAGAACAACATCTTTACATAACCAACGAGTTTATGAAATTCCGTACCTTAATTGTGAAAAAAATGTACACCGTAAGAAAAGGCGAGCAAATATCATCATTGGCCCAACATGTAAAAGAAACATCCTACACGATAGACTTCAATTATATCAAAGTGTTAGGTAACATCGAACATACGAAAACCAGAATTATTAGGAAAGGGATCGAAATTGAAAAACACCCGAACAATATGAATTCACGATAACCAGAGGTACCCATGGAAACCAGCATTAATAACAAAAGATATCAACAAGAAACACCAAACTAATACACCTACATCGCAAACCAGCCAATACACTTTAACCACGGGCCCAACGACACAGAACCATGCACACACTTGCTGGCAAAAAATCTTTTCACTTTTGAAAGGAGATAATAGTCTGCGGGAACCAAATCTAGTGAATACGCTGGATTTTCATGCAATTCGTACTTCGTTGAATGTTACCATTGTCAAAACTCTTGCACATGCATTATCTTGCTTTTAATGTTCTTTTTTCTTTAATAAGAAAAGATATCACCAAACTAATACACCTACATCGCAAACCAGACGATACACTCCAACCACGGGCCCAGCGACACAGAACCATGCACACACTCATCCAAGGGTAACCAACGAGAGTGCTAAACGACCGAGCCCCGACAACGTCAGTTTACGAATAACAAGAAGCAGAAGCAGCCAGTTATAGCAGACCAGAAGATAGCAAATGTGATTTTGCCGAAACGTCGTCAAGAAACCAGCACCGGTCTTTTCAAAGACCAAGCAATGGAAACGCGGAAGAAAACCCGAAATCCAGTGACAACACATACCCTTGCTAAACCAGAAACATCTAATTAACCCACATGATTAATACACAATATCCTAGTCATGTATTACATTACACCTATTCTTTTAATTTTACAGTTTACATCGATATTATTGTTTTGTGTTGCTAAATCCCTCATGTATTGATAAATCAATACGTTTAGTAATACTACATTAATAATATATACATATATACAGTGAGGACGCGCGGGTTGGAATAAATTCATTTAAAACTTTTGGTTTTGTTTTATGGAAAAACACTCGGATAGGTCGATTTTTATTTTTAGCTGCGGTTTTTCTGATGGTAAATTTATGTACAAAGGTGGTCCAAAAATAAGTAACGACCATCAATTTTTTTTTCAAATGGAGACGTATGTTTTTTATTTAATTTGTTAATTCTGCATCGAATTCTAAGTATGTTTCATGTACCATGTCCTATACCCAAACTCAACAGTTATCGAGAAATTTACAATTGAACATTCAATAACTGAGACCGTATCCTATAAATTTATTTCACTCTGTTGTCTGAAAGGGACCGATTTATTAAAGAAAACAGTTTGAACACTTAATTTGATTTGTTTTTCTGTTTTTTAATAAATCGGTCCTTTTCAGACAACAGAGTGAAATAAATTTTGTGGGATACGGTCTCAGTTATTGATATGTTCAATTGTAAATTTCTCGATAACTGTTGAGTTTGGGAATAGTACATAAAACACACTTAGAATTCGATGTAGAATTAACAAATTAAATAAAAAACATATGCTTCCATTTGGAAAGAAAATTGATGGTCGTAACTTATTTTTGGACCAGCTTTTGTACATCAATTTATCATCAGAAAATCCGCAGCTAAATATAAAAATCGACCTATCCGAGCGTTTTTCCATAAAACAAAACCAAAAATTTTAAATGAATTTATTCCAACCCGCGCATCCTCAATGTGTATATATATTAATTAATTTAATTTCTTGGACGATTTATAGGGCATACTAATTTTAAATTATTTTTAAAGCTAGTTTATAATTGCTAATTAGGTATTTTTTTTTTTAAATTACCCAGCATATATAATAATATTGTAACGAAATGTGTTTACATTAAATAAAAGAATCAGATCTCTCGTCGCGATAAAAACGAAATTGTCACACGCAAAAAAAGGGCAGACCGGGCAACGTATAAAAACGCTCTTATTTACACACCGCCATACATCATCTCTCTCTCGGCTGGTAAATATCGTAAATGCAGTGAGTCATCTCACAGATGTGCGACGTAAGCAAGAAGAAGTCTAGATTTCCACTGGTATATTGCCGAATTTACTGGTACTTTTCGAGAACATTTCATGAAAGTGTATATAAGGCGACTGGGTCACCGGGATTCATTCATTACGGGATTCATTGCGGAGATGTAATCGCGGAGTAATTCGGTAGTCTCGAGTGGTCTCGTGGGAACAGTGGAAACAAATAGTGGTAGCCGAATAAATAAATATAGTAGTACCGTCTTATATAAATAGTGTGATATAAATAAATACGGACATATTAGTAATAGAAATAAATACAAGTGTTAATATTAATTTATTAATAGTAGTTTAAGTGTGTTAAGTTAGTTTTATATTTTTATATTGTTATATAGTTTTAAGTATATAAATATACAGACTGTTTTAAATAAATAATTGCACGAGTTGTTTATTGGAACCCTAAAACGTTACAATATATAATTTAAGATTCTGCAGTCTTGTCAATCAAAAGTCATATTCGGAACTATCACATCAATAACTTCTTCTGGTTTACAATGTATGTATTTTTAAAGAATTTTATATTTTTCTAATGTTCACTGACATTTTACACTTTATGCTTTTGTTAATAATAAACGTCCTTTAAATTACTTTTTGTTTTTTTTTGTAATTTTTTAAAGGCATTTTAAAAATAGTTGCTCCGTTTCAGAAAGTAAAACGCTATTATCTCCAAACTATGAGAATGTGAAATTTCTAGTTTTTTTCTCTGCACCCTTTACTTACGAATTTTACTATTTAAACAAAAATCTGCCTGCGACACTATTAATTATAATAAGTTTAGTAATAAATCTATAATGTTAAGATTCCCAGAAGTGCTAACTAATTAAATAATAAGGCATTGGTTTATAGATCTCTCATATTGACAAGATATAATATTATATGTCTCGCAGAAAAATTAATAAATAACTTCAAATTATTTACAAGAGCCTAATAAAATATTATTTCCTTCCACATAAACTAATAGACTATAAGTTAGAGAATCTAAATATTTCTTAATTAAATTGATGGCACCCCTATAAGATAAGAGTCTCAGTTGTCTGAGAACCAACTGTAGTCATCAACTTGATGTGAAAATTTTGAAAGTGCTTTTAATAGACCTTAATAACAACACAACAATTTGTCCACACAGATTGAAGAGAACACGTTGCTCAGCTTTTCACTTTTAACGCTCTATAATAAAGCAAACATGTAATTTTCTCTATTAATTCGCCCGTGATATCAATTGTGTTTTATTAAAAATATCACCACATCGTTTCAGAATTATAATCGAATTAAGAGTAATTAATCAATTACCCTTCAATTAATTAAATCGACGCGACAACATCGCATCGTCGACAAACTACGGTCAATTTCTGTGAAAGCGCGCGGCCCGAAACCTTTCAAAATTAATTATCCGTTGACCTGACGTAGAGAAAAAGCGAGAAAAAAATAGAAGGAAACCTAAACGATCGCGCTGCGCTTCTCGTTCTTTCTCTTTTGCCGCCTGCCCGACACAGCCCACTCGATCCGCCGCTCACTCTCGAAACAAAACACAATCATCATGCTAAACGTAACAGAAGAAGAACGACGGCGTTGTTGCGAAGGGACAATAGCTGCCCAGCTTCGCCTAATCAACTCAGAAATTGGGGGATTCACTTAGCAGGGGTTAGCAATACGCTAACGCGAAAGGGAAACAAATATGTATGTACAGTATATCATAAAATTATTTCCTTACATGACGTTGTACTTGTGCACGGTAATATGTGTTTTATGTTTGTAGAAATACAATTAATTTTAGGCAAAAATACATTAAAAATGGTTTTTCTACTTTAGTAATAAATGTAATAAGTAGTAATAACTTTATTTATTATTACCCACAACAATTAATCCAAATGAAACAATACAATAACAAGAATATTGGTTAATACATTATGGTTACATATATAAATTATGTGAAATACACGAGGGTTGTCTGGACATTTCACGGCATAAAAATTAAATATTTTTTTAAATATGATCTTATAAAACTTCAATATATTTATGGGAACGTTTTTCCAGTAATTCAATATCATCATTAAACTGTGATTTCGGAAGGTCTGCAACTTACTGTGGTGTATTGTGGTATAAACGGAAACGTTTACAACGTGATGGCACAGTATTTAACAAATAGACAACTTTATGTCGATATAAAGAACAAAGATACTAAAAGATTTTCACAACCAACTTATCCAGAAGGTTACAATAATATTCAGAGTTCAGTGTTTTACTTTTGTATCATAAAACTGTTGCCAAAACCTTTTCTGCTGATGGAACTGTGTTTGACTTTTTTGGTGCGTTTCCAGTGTCTTCGATCCGGTATTTCGACCGTTCCATTTCCTCTGGTGTATTGAATTCACGTTTCATCAACAATTATGTAACTATGCTTGAAAACATTTTATTTTGTTTAAAACGATCAAAATTGAGAAATACGCATTCGAGTAAGATTTTTGCCAATTGCCAACAACTTGCACAACGCTTTTTCATACGTATTTCTCCGTGCAAAATGTTTCCAACTTGCTCTTTTGAGATGCAAATGTCTTCAGCTATTTCAAGCACATTCAGTCATCTAATTCCATATCATGGACTTGCTGAATGATTAGCAGTGTTATGCAACTTTGGGTTGATCTTCGCGTGGATCAATTTGTACGAACATATTTAAAAAGAGCAGTTCTTTCTTTGACAGTGGAAAATGAAGCATTCTTATACATTTTTAATAATTTTGTAGGAATGTTTATTGGTATTAAACCATTCGAAACAAAGAATTTATTGACGGCACGATATTCAACGTACTTTTACGCACTTAAACGATTAACACAGAACAGTTTTAGTCGAAATGTGGGAAATGGGTGAAGAAATGATCTGAGAAATTAGCAAATTTACAGCCAAAGCAAAAGTGTGGTGTCGTCGGAGTACTGTTTCCACGTGCTATAATTTTGGTTTTATCTCTTCCAATTGAAGGCAAGGCTCGAATAAAGATTTTAAAAATTGGCTTACGTATGCGAAATCATGCTGCATAGACCTTTTTCCCTGTAAGGAGGACATGTAGACTGTCTAATCGTCTGGACATAGACAAAATCCCAGTATTCTAAAAGAAGATCTGCCAGCATAAATGATGTCAAATGCACTTCAAAGTTAGGTTGATTAAAATGTACCAGGAAACGTCAGAACTGACGGTCAGTAAATCAGTCCAGGTTGTTAAATTTAATTTCAGGTTATGAACCATCAATGAGCGATCAATCAGTTTCAATCATTGAGAAAGAATAGGTAGAGAGACGACGTCACGTGATCAAGCCGGGTACAGGTCCGCCAAATTGATAACACACTTACGTCAAACAGGTAGTGTTGGTAAAAAGTGGACTGTTTGTTAAGTGTATCGTGTATTAGAGTTATATAATAAGTTAAATATTAAAAGACATTATGGTTTCTTGTGCTCTAAGTAGCTGCAACAGCAGAGACGGCGTTGATAAGAAGAATTCGTATGAAATAACATTTCGTAGGTTAGTGTAAACATGACATATGTGGGACGACAGATTATATATAGATATATTTTGAGTAGTCCGGACTAGGTGAGGTAGCCATATTTGTGCCACACTTAGCCCCGCCCAATGCTCCCGTTTTGAGAATACAGCAAAGATGCTTTACATCGTCTCCATAGTATTTTTCCTCAAAGGTTTCAATAGAATTGTACAAAATGCTGTCATATTAAAATCAATATGGCCGCCTGTAATCAAGTCAAATTCCTGTATCTAACATACTTATTGATCCCCTTATATGTAATATTTTTTGCTACAACAACGTGAATATTAATTCAGTTGATCGTGGTTTACTAGGATGTCGTGAATAAACACGTTTTCTTTTATTTTGTTTCTTTTATAAGTGTTTGTTCAGAAATGGGTGTACAACTTGCTGTGCTGTAAATTATGGAAGTATTAGTGTTTATATACGGCCTGGAACTTTCAGTACCATTGCAATCAAATTTTACAGTTTCTAACGATATCTATAAAAAGCAACTACGCAACTACCATTTTTTAAGCCGTCCGCTAGAACAGGGTATTGGATCGAGTTAATAAGATCATTTGTGAATAAGTTAAATTAAAGTGTGCAAAGATTCGAGCACTGTGACACCCCTGATGATGAAACACATTGAACGCATTTGAAGGCTTAGACGTAGTTCTAGCGGGTTGTCAAGTAAGATCCAAACACGCAAAGTAATGCCTTGTCGAAACGAAACGCGTTTAGTTAGTGTGAAATAATATTGAGTGATAGTTATTGCCAACAGCTTTAGAAAATTCAACCTCTACCCGCCCCAAATGTATCAGCTACAACTTGCAATAGTGTACATAAATTGGTGATAGCTGATCTTTAGGTGAAACCTGTTGGTGAACAAGTAAGGACAAGTTAGTGAAAGAGAATAATCGCTAGTAGATTAGCAACTCTAATACTTTTGCATTGACAGAAATAATAGGTATAGCGTGTCACTTCTTATGTCGAGCAGATCCTCGCTATCTTTCAAGCGTCTACTATTAAGTTTTCACAAAGTTTTACCATAAAATCTCTCAGTTATTTAAGATTTGAACTCGCAATATCTAACATGCTATAGCAAAAGATATAACAGAGATACTGGTGCAAATTCGAATTGCTTGAAATGAAGATTATAGTCTTATACATATATTTAATATATTTATATATATTTAAATAATCCAATTAGTAACACTTTATGAATATTTTAAAATATATTTGAAATCAATGAATATATTACTGTAATGTTAATTCCCATGTAGTCAGTATATAAACTATATTTCGTATGTGTAAGCATCGTGGCGCCCAAACATCCGTGTTTATTTAAGATTTGTGACGAGTTCACACGGTTACGTGACAGTCCATTTGTGTGTGAAAGAGCAAAAGGAATGCCCGGACTATTTAGAAAGCGGGGAATCACAGGCGTCCACCTATAAAGAGGAAAATGTGTGTGGCAATGATATGAGTCGGTTGCTAGACTTTAAGCAAGAAGTCGAAAAGCGAACTCCAAGCATAGACTCCTATAGTGGGTCGACAAGAGCCACAAGAGCTGTTGTTAAGTGAAATTTAAATAAAGACTCTACAAATAAGTTTTAAAAAGTGTATCGATAATCGATTGCAATAAGCATAAAAACAGCGGTTAAATAAAAGTATTTTTACAAGTAGAAACTTGTAAAGTTAGCCGTATATTGAGTATAGAGAATCCTTAAAATAAGGTATTTTAAACGATTATTGTATGTAATTGTATTTTGAAAATAAAGAATTAAATATTATAAATCAATTTCAAATAGAGACGAAAGAAGTAAACATATTTATCTAGGTGAGATCAATATGTTTGATAAATAAATAACGTCTTTAATGTAAAAACTAAAATGTAACTTGATACATTTTAGAGTTGTATATAAATATATATGAATGATGTATGTAGCCTAAGTTGTTATTTCTTGCTGTGTTTGTTTTCATTTGAATATAATGATAATGAATGATACATTTAAAATTTATTCAATGTAATCTTAGTAAAAATGTATTTAACCGATTTGTTAATTTGTTTCTTTTTCTGTTAAAAGCAGTATATTGTATAAGATTTTTCCTTGCCTGTAAAAAACATATAAAGTCATTGATTGCGAATATAATTATTATTTAAATTATAAAATGGTATTTTATTATATTAACACCCAATAATGTTTTAGGAACCTTTTAATTAATTATCTCTTTTACCCAATCGCTCTCGAGATTAAGACCTGAGTTAGATGGCAAATAGAATAATTTATTTCATTTCATTTTGAGATGTACCCTTTACATTATGACGCATCAACGAGGAGCAATAATCCTATCATATTATTATTATTAATTTAGTTTCAAATACTAGATCCATTTTAACCGATTTAACTAAACATTTAATCCGATCGTCAGATAAAGAAAAAAGATTGCAATTACTAAAAGTGTAAGTAATTATAATACAGTATACAACTTGCAACCCCAATATAAAATATGAAATCAAGCTTTGCTTCATATTGCTACGGATCTAGCGATAATCAAAAATATAAATATGCCATGCTTATTCAAATTAAATGCCCCTTAAGTTGAAACTAGCCAAATATACAAATGCTGAAATATTAAGAAGAATGATGAAAAATAAATGCGTAAAATATTTTTAAGTCACAATATAGAGCTACACACCTGCATTAGGTGAGTTAGCAGTGGTTCACCCTTTTAATTGTTTAGAATTATCCTTGTCCTTTGTTAATAAAACTTTGTCTTAGACTCCTACTCTCAGATGCAGAGCATCTACAAAACTCGCCTGCTTAGAAGTAAAAGTAAAATAAGTCAACTGATTCATTTATTATCGGTGATGTATTTCCAGATGTCGAGCATATCAGACGATAATAAGCGAATCAGTTTTGTCAACTCTCTCTAAACGAAATCACCAGCCGCTACTGCCTTGTACGTAGGTGCAGGGTAAAAAATACACAGAGTCACATTCCTTTTACTACTAGTTATTAAAGTCCGAATTCTCGTTGCGAAAATTAGTAAAAGTCTTGTTTTCTGTCTACAGTGGAAACAAGTAAAACCATTTTTATTCTAGAACTTAGGTTTCAGTATTACGAAAATAAATAATGATACGGCATCACGTCATGATATTCCTTTTATAAAATGGAGTTACATCTTTACAATTGTGATGTTTATATAAATAAACGCTCATTAAATATAAAAAATGAGGTTTGATATAATAAACGAAACTAGAAGGAAAATATCTTTAGAGTAAGTGAAAATGTTTTACGTTAATATTTACACATAGTATAACCTTACTTCATTTTAATACAATTAACAAACCAATATAACATTTTAAATTGTACATCTTTTTGATGTAAGCTAATGCATTTAAAAGCTATAAATTTAATTTAACATGCAGCATTTTTTAATTTTTTTGTTGCGGTTTTAGCATAGAATAGTATAGAAAATGAAATCAAAAGAATATAAACAAGAAGAAACCAAAAACGAGCAGTAAAAATATGGAAACACTCCAGAAAATGTAAATGAATGTAAACTCAACACTTAGATGTTTAGTTGATAGATAGTTATGTCACACTTTATCTTGCCAAATGTCTGAGTAAGCCAAAATCTTGCACTTTTGCAGTCATTAAATGTAAAATCCTGATAATTGTGCCGTCACGTAGCCTGCCCCTAGTGTTTAGAATGTGTGTTCCTGTTAACATTGCTGCATAATATAGAATAATCAGTGCTCTGCCAACGCATGCCTTAAAATCTGGTTGAGTTTCTACTAGTTCAAAAAGATCATCTTTTACCTTTGATCTAGGAAATTTGTAAAAATGTCATCTTGTCATTTATATAAGTCACTGTCATATAATGTTATATTTTTGATGTTTGTCAATCCCATAATATTTTATCTTATGTCCTAGTGTGGTAATTGTAAGATAATTAATAGCTTACTTAACAGTTGTCCCTAATGTAATTACTTTATTCCATTTGACAACACAAGAACTATGTCGAAATCTCAACATTTGAATACTAGAAATATAAGGGAAGCTATGAAAATAGAAAAACGGCCCAACAGTATGAACAAACGTGATGATGCGCAGCGACTACCAGCTACATGGAAACCTCTACTCACGGCAAGACGGATTTCGTTTCTGACACATTCGACGATCTAACTCCAATCGAAGAATATACTCCTGAAGAAGATGAAGAAGTATTCATTGAAACCTCGAGTATCTACCAATCCAGCTTTTAACACGGATTCACTTCAGACGTGGGATACAACCCAAGAAAACAATTTTTCATATATATATGTATGTATATCTAGAGAGAGAGAGAGAGAGAAATTATCGCGGAGACACAAAATACAAGAAAAAGAAAAATATCGGGTAAATTCCGCTGTAGAGCAACCGTAGACACATGTTTCTGACTCATTGGTCGTCTTCAGTACGGTGTAGCAAAGGAATAAGGTGGGAAAACTTTGGAGATGTAAGCTACACGGAAGACCATCAGGTGACAGACCGCCATTTCTAGCTTCGGTTAGAAGAACCTCGGTTTTGGGGATTAACATCCAACCTCGCCACGAGGAAGATAATGTCAACCTGCGTGCCATCCGAGACCCAGGAAAGATAAATCATAGAGAAAGAAATTATCGCGTATACATATAATATAAGAAAAAGAAAAATATCGGGTAAATTCCGCTGTAGAGCAACCGTAGGCACGTGTTTCTGACCCATTGGTCATCGTCAGTACGGTGTAGCCAAGGAATAAGGTGGGATAACCTAGGCAATGTAAGCTAGGTTGCTCTACAGAGGAATATATAAAATTCGATATTGGATTTTTAAGTAATTACTGTATATTTAAAAAGCCACTTCAAAACATATTCTCCTATTCTCATACAATATTAATTTATGTAACAGGTATTACGCAATTCTTTTTGGTACGATTATTTAAGTAGTTTTCAATATACTTAAGTAAATTATCCCTAGTACCACACCATCAATTCGAATTAAATTGAATTTGATGCGTTTTCATTACTCTTTATAAACATATGCCCCATAAACCGATAGTGGAAAAAGAACAACGCATTAATTACAAGCGCCGTAAAATCAGTAACTATCAGTGAATTTATAATGTTATAGCGAAAATTGATAAAGGAAATGATAACGTGATCCCTATCTAATCTTTCCAAAATCAATACGACGGTAATACGCATTTGGAAACACTTAATATAAATTTAGGGTCATAAAATCGACAATGCAAGTGCAAATCATCCCATCGGAAACAAATGAAATCATAGTCACTTCTGGAAAATTGCGCTAGAGTGAGAGAGAGAACCGTTTTTCTGCACGTACTTAAAAAAAGAGCCAAGTGCTAAAAGTTTAGCATTGAAAAAAGACCGAACACACTTGCTAGTAGTAGAGATTGTGGAGAAACAATGATTAGAGAGAGAGTTGACATGCTGATAAGTACGGATATCCCCGTTTTGCGGGGTGTACAAAGCGCAAATGCAAGGGTACATACAACGCTAGGGATAAGCGTAGTCGATCCGGAATGGAAGAGGAGGGTTAGCACCCCTAAATCATCTGCTCGTCACCCGCCAAGCAGCTGGCGACGTAGCTACCGTCTGGTGACGCATACACCACAACATATATAATATAAAACAAATAATATTATATTTAAAAAATCAGCTCGTCATTAATTCGAAAGACATTCATTTACGTATCTCAATACTTCGTAATTCATTTTGGTTTTTATTTGTCCAAAGGTTGGTTGAAATAATGATGGTAACAATACACACAGGCAATGAGTATCATCAGTAACTAATATAACACAAAACGCTGTATATTTGCGACCAGGCATAAATAAAATCCAAGTTAGTTCTTGCAAATAATATCGTCAATAAACAGTTAAAGATGCGAGTAAAAAATAAGCGTCCAGCACTTGATTAATTATCTTCTTTAATTTTATGCAAGCCTGGAAATGACTATAAATACTACGCAGTAGCTCATCATAACTACAATTCTTTGCGCACATATAAAATCACTTTCATATGATAAAAAATGTGTTTAACAATCTGAGTTGAAAAACAATTTCAATAAAGGCCCAGATTTTGGAAACAATTGCAAAATTTTGAAGCACTCCTAACCTTGGCAGATTCTAGTTTTCTGCTTTATATAAATCATACTGATATTTAAATCAATAAATCAAAGCGTTATCTAAAATTATAATTCGACGAAACTACTTATTTATAAATAGGAAGCCTTGAAACTTTTTAACAACCCGAAATATGAATATAAACAAGAATTTATTTCACTGGTCATGAATGAAAATATATACATAATTATTTTATATCTAAAAAAATAAAAACTTACACCAAAATTCAAAATCAATCTAATTAAACAAACAAAATTAATTAAATTAAAGATGGCCAACACCAAATATAAATTATAAAAAATAAAATATATACAAGTTATAACGGGGAAAGTGCTACTTCAAAAGCATCCCTTAAGCAGAGATCGCAGAAAAACCTTTATGAATTTTATCCTAATACCTACCCAGTCACTGTACAGTCTTACAGATATAATAATAAACATTTTAATGGCAATTATAGTAATTTATAGCTCTTTTGAACCTTCGTATGTTTATATACTCTTTCATTTTACATCTCAAGAAATTGCTTTTGATTCAGCAACATAATATTTCTATAAATTTATTAATCAATTTAGAATATTAAAAATACTCTAAAGAATTCCAAGCATCTAGATTCAAAAATTGAAATAAATACATATTTAAATCCACATAAATTCAAGCCTATCAAAAGGATAATCATTTATTTCAAAAGATTAATAACGAATAAAATAGATGGAAGTTATTTTGAATAACATTAAGAATATAAATTAGGTTATGTTCATATAATACAGAGTTGTCCAAGATGTTGTCAAATTAAAATCAATATAGTCACTTGTAACCATGCTATGAAAGTTCATATATGCAGTATAATTAGTGATTCACTTTTAAGTAAAACTACTACAATAAGGATGTCTTAAATAAACGTGTTTTAATCTATTTTGCTTCTTTTATAAGTGTTTCTTTGGGAAGGACATCCGCAACGTGCTGTGTTGTAAATTGTAGAAATACCAGTCATCTCTATGTTATTAAATTATTTAAAATACGTCGAGAACTGCATTTTCCATATAAAGTAAGTTGGAATGTACCTACAAATAGAAATCGAGCTAACAATTTAGCCTTTACTTAGTGAAACTTATTTTATTTATCACATATGTGTGTATAAAATTCTATTTATTATTCTTTGGAAACTATTGCAAGCCTACAATTTCCAGCATTAAATAGAAGCTATAAGATATGACCAGTTACTACTATGTCATATCGATTATCCTTAGTGTAAAATGTTTTATAAGGGCAGTCCGTGGTTCTCTTGAGCCAAAATAAAGGAAACAACATATCCAGTAACTAATACTAAAAATTTCGTCTTTAAATTCTGTTCCAAGGCCTTTATTTTTCATTCAACACTATATGGATTTCTTTTAAACGGACTCGATTTCGCTTTGTCACTTAATAATAATAATAACAACGTTTATTTCCAATGCTATATATAATACTAGATGGCCCGGCAGACGTTGTTCTACCGTTCCCAGTAGTTAGTGCGATGTTATTAATAACTCGACCACAACGCCACCTAACGGGTCAAAGTTTTGTGATTTTCTTTTTTGGTACTAAACCAACATACATTGTGAATCTGAGTCATTTTGATCCATAAATATAAAGTTTGTCAATAACTGGACTACAGCGCCACCTATTGGATTTTAGCATAACTATGAACTTTCGTTTCGACAAAACAAAATTACACGATCACTAACAGATGCACCAACGATTATACAGGGTGAGTTTTTTTGAATGTTTAGCATTGGGATCTCAGAAACTACTGGAGATAGAAAAACGCTTAAATGGGGAAAGATGCGCAGTTTTACGAATTTGATTTAAAACTGCTTTTGTTTCTCCGATAACTTTCATGGCTTATTAGATATTCAAAGAAAACTAAATTTTACGTTTTTCTTTAAACATGCTTAGCATCGTTAATAGTAATTTTAGAGAAAAAGTGTTCAGACAAAAGTTTTAGATAATTTTACGCCAAATAAAACTATGTAGCTAATATTTTTTTTCGTTCGCCATTATCGAGTTATGACACAAACTTGTGTTTTTTTAAATGGAAACCATAGTTGGTTTTGACATCATTAAAAAGCTTATTTTTTGCTGATTACAATGATATAAGGTTTGATATGGTTATTTTAAAAAATAAAGAGGATATAGACATTTTTATGGTTTTTATGGAAAACAATTGAATTTCGAACTGATAAAATACAAACCAAACGAAAACTTATTTTGAAATCTTATGTAGTAATAAAATGAAAACTATAAGAACTTTTATTAAGGGCACACAACATTATTAATGTTCAAAGATACCTCCATTATTATTAATACACAAATTGCATCTCTTCACAACAGAATTTGTAGCATTGCGTACTTTACGCCTACCAATGTTATTAAAAGCAACTAAGACAGCTTCTCTTAAATCGTCGATTGTTTCATATGTTCTTTTGTATACTGTGTCCTTTAGTACACCCCACAAGAAAAAATCCAAAACTGATAAATCAGGGGATCTAGCCGGCCATTCAATGGGTGCATTTCGTACTATCCATTGATTACGGAAGTTCAAATTTAAATAATTTATAACATTCAGTTGATTGTGCGGAGGCGCTCCGTTATGTTGAAACCATTGCATTGCTCGGGTTCTTAAATTTA
Source organism: Amphimallon solstitiale (assembly GCA_963170755.1). NCBI lineage: Eukaryota > Metazoa > Arthropoda > Insecta > Coleoptera > Scarabaeidae > Amphimallon > Amphimallon solstitiale. The sequence continues at coordinate 121,142,434 of OY720681.1, read as the reverse complement.
AATTATCTAACATTTCCTCGAAATCTTGTAAAAAATTAAGATAACGATTGCCAGTTAGTGATCCATCAAAAATAAAAGGAGGAAGAACAGTTGATCCTATAACACCACCCCAAACATTAAACCCAAATTTAATTTGTGGTCTCCTATGTTCAACGTGAAGCGGATTTGTTTGAGACCATATTATGTGCTCATTGTGCCTATTAAACATTCCACAATTTGTGAAACGAAATTCATCAGTCCATAATATTTTCATTGAGCAGTGTGGATCGTTTTGACACTGTTCTTTAAACCATCTACAAAAAGCTATTCGTCTGATGTTATCACCTTCATGTAAAGTTTGTGATACTGATAATTTGTAGGGACGAAATTTATGCTTCTTCAACACTCTGACAATAGTGCGTTGAGAGGAGCCCATTTCTGTTAAAATTTGTCGGGTCGATATAGATGGATTCTGAGCGACACATGCTAATATGTTTATTTCTCTATCTTCATCCATCCCTTTTTTTGATTTTGGTTTAACGAACGAACCATAATCTGCTAAATTATCCCATAATCTCTTAAAAGTAGGTAGCCACGGCTGACATCGATCAAAATAATTTTTAAAATAAACTTCAGCAGCTCTAGTAGAATTTCTCTGGCAATGAATGTAACATTCAACCATATCACGCTTTTCTACGTTAGAAAATTCCATAGCCAATGCAAACTTATGATTAACTTAACTATAAGCGGTGTAAACGGCCGTTAATCATAAGTTTGCATTGGCTATGGAATTTTCTAACGTAGAAAAGCGTGATATGGTTGAATGTTACATTCATTGCCAGAGAAATTCTACTAGAGCTGCTGAAGTTTATTTTAAAAATTATTTTGATCGATGTCAGCCGTGGCTACCTACTTTTAAGAGATTATGGGATAATTTAGCAGATTATGGTTCGTTCGTTAAACCAAAATCAAAAAAAGGGATGGATGAAGATAGAGAAATAAACATATTAGCATGTGTCGCTCAGAATCCATCTATATCGACCCGACAAATTTTAACAGAAATGGGCTCCTCTCAACGCACTATTGTCAGAGTGTTGAAGAAGCATAAATTTCGTCCCTACAAATTATCAGTATCACAAACTTTACATGAAGGTGATAACATCAGACGAATAGCTTTTTGTAGATGGTTTAAAGATCAGTGTCAAAACGATCCACACTGCTCAATGAAAATATTATGGACTGATGAATTTCGTTTCACAAATTGTGGAATGTTTAATAGGCACAATGAGCACATAATATGGTCTCAAACAAATCCGCTTCACGTTGAACATAGGAGACCACAAATTAAATTTGGGTTTAATGTTTGGGGTGGTGTTATAGGATCAACTGTTCTTCCTCCTTTTATTTTTGATGGATCACTAACTGGCAATCGTTATCTTAATTTTTTACAAGATTTCGAGGAAATGATAGATAATTTAAATTTAAGAACCCGAGCAATGCAATGGTTTCAACATAACGGAGCGCCTCCGCACAATCAACTGAATGTTATAAATTATTTAAATTTGAACTTCCGTAATCAATGGATAGTACGAAATGCACCCATTGAATGGCCGGCTAGATCCCCTGATTTATCAGTTTTGGATTTTTTCTTGTGGGGTGTACTAAAGGACATAGTATACAAAAGAACATATGAAACAATCGACGATTTAAGAGAAGCTGTCTTAGTTGCTTTTAATAACATTGGTAGGCGTAAAGTACGCAATGCTACAAATTCTGTTGTGAAGAGATGCAATTTGTGTATTAATAATAATGGAGGTATCTTTGAACATTAATAATGTTGTGTGCCCTTAATAAAAGTTCTTATAGTTTTCATTTTATTACTACATAAGATTTCAAAATAAGTTTTCGTTTGGTTTGTATTTTATCAGTTCGAAATTCAATTGTTTTCCATAAAAACCATAAAAATGTCTATATCCTCTTTATTTTTTAAAATAACCATATCAAACCTTATATCATTGTAATCAGCAAAAAATAAGCTTTTTAATGATGTCAAAACCAACTATGGTTTCCATTTAAAAAAACATAAGTTTGTGTCATAACTCGATAATGGCGAACGAAAAAAAAATATTAGCTACATAGTTTTATTTGGCGTAAAATTATCTAAAACTTTTGTCTGAACACTTTTTCTCTAAAATTACTATTAACGATGCTAAGCATGTTTAAAGAAAAACGTAAAATTTAGTTTTCTTTGAATATCTAATAAGCCATGAAAGTTATCGGAGAAACAAAAGCAGTTTTAAATCAAATTCGTAAAACTGCGCATCTTTCCCCATTTAAGCGTTTTTCTATCTCCAGTAGTTTCTGAGATCCCAATGCTAAACATTCAAAAAAACTCACCCTGTATATATATATATATATATATATATATATAATTAATATTTTATATGTGATTAATGTATATATTAAACACATATAATCTTGTTTCTTTGCCGTATATATATTTAAATATGAAGAGAATTTTCTTGAATTAGCGGCATTTTAAATTAATTGATGACAATTACTTGCATTATTTTAATAATTAATGATTTTAAAGAAAAGAAACACACCACCCCGAGGACTAACACATATGCATCAGTTTCGTTAACCACTACAACGTGAACACTCGTCAGCCCGGTCTGTAATGTGTTCATTTTCCTATCCTCCGAAATTTAATTAATTTAAATTGCCGCTAATTCAAGAAAATTCTCTTCATATTTATATATATATATATATATATATAAGATATACTAGAAATTCGTCAAGAATAAGTACTTGAACTAAATAAGAATTTTAGAAAATCATCCAAACAATAGCAGGAAATCCCAAGTAGATATCCCCTCAACGACCATTTGAATACAATAAAATTAGAAATACCTCTAACACAATGGAGAAGCAACCAATGCCCAGGACTGCTATTTTTGCTAAATTTAGAGAGATCTATAGGTACTTTGCAGAAACGCTTAAATTTTAGAACCTCTTAACTTGTTTACAAAATATGTACTAACATATACCACATACTGAATAGCAGTATTTCAATATATAGTGGACGTGATAAAATCAATAATTTGTATATCTACATATGCCAACATAAGTATACTACTATATTTTGATTTTTATTGATAAACATTATAATATTTCATAATTAGGTAATTAAAGTATAGCATTTACCTACCTTCAATCAGAATTTTCATTTCTTCTCCAAACTCTTACAATAACAGTAAACACTAATTACAGTAAACATTTTAAACAGTTTAAACTCAATGAACCTCTACTCTGAGATTAATGAGTGAGATACAAAATGACTACCGAACTATAGGCAACAGCTTATAGACCAATCGACAAAATTACGCACACTATACCGTTCCATTTATCTACATTATTATAGAGTTTACTACAAAGTAAATTGTGTATCAAGTTTATAAACCTCATTTTGTTACGGCTTTTATTAATGACGAGCGAAGGCTAGCGGAATGAGTGTTTAGTAAGACGAGTTTATAAAACGAGTTTCAGATTATACTTTTTCTACGACAGCAAATAAACAAATTAATACAACATTACTTGTCTGTTTTAACCCCGCCTCTGGTTATTTTGAGAGATTAATGACAAGGGTTAACCAATTTTATTGACTTTCAGTTGATTTTTGCAATTAAAAAACCTAGAACTAACTTCAAGCTATGACTGAAGAACCCGTTGCTAAGTTCACTCCATGACTAAAGAGCACAGTAACAGCTTCGCTCCATCACTTACCTGTCGTCATGGAAACATATGCGATAAATGGCATTTAAAGATGTAAATAGAAAAACATAATTATCTATTTATAACGCCATATAACTGCACTTATTAGTTTTCAATTTTAATTCATATACGTAGATAACGGCTCGATATAATCATATGCTTATAATATAAATAGTAGTGGCCCTAAATTGGAGCCTTGTGGAGGATATGGAATAGAAGTCAAACGATTTAAGCCGTTATAATAAATATAAATATATATTTATTTAATCAATACAGAATTTAATGGGGTAACTCCGCTGAAAATGCAATTGCGGACACGTGTTTCGAACTACTTGGTTCCGTCAGCGCAGTGTAGCCAAGGAATAGGATGGGATAACCTGTGATTGATGTTTTTCAGGTCCAAGGTTATCCCATCCTATTCCTTGGCTACACTGCGCTGACGAGAACCAAGTAGTTCGGAACACGTGTCCGCAGTGGCATTTTTAGCGGAGTTACCCCAATAAATTCTGTATTGATTATTCTATGACCCGCAATATTTATTTCCTTTATATTTATTTATATATATCTTTGTGTTAAGTAAAATAATAGCATCAGATCTACGTTAATACCGGAAGTCGTTAGAGTAGAAGCAAATGTGCTCTGTAAGATCTATATAAATCTGTATGACTTATGCCATGTAAGCTAATGAATTGTGTTGATATGACAAATTTGTAAACATTAATATATTTTCAAACTAATATTATACAACCATGTTTCAAAATATACAAAGTGGTATGAATATATCTACTAGGACGACATTGTACTTAAGAAATTTCATTATATCCAATTTACAGGAGTATTGTAAGAAATGTAGCATATTTTGTATACTGGGGGTTTTTATAACTTGGATAAAAGCATATAGATGTAAATATAAACTTACTCTTAAAATATGTATATTATTACTCTAAAAACACTATCCTGCGGATTTTTTATATATATTCTATTGATTTTTTACATACACTTTATTACGCTTTATTATTCTTTTTGATTAATTATATGTAATGTCAAAAGTCATGCACCCAAACTTCTACACCCTGTATAAAAGTAAAAAAATGTATAAAAAAAAATATACGAAAATATTAAAGATATTCGATGTTCAAAATTTATACACTCGAATATTAAAATGAAATACTGTTTGCTTAAATATTTCTTTATTTATATAATTTAATATGTACACAAACATAAACTATATCTTAAAGGCATTACATTATCGCAGTTTTAATTTGACCTGACGACAGTTACGGTCATTCGCGGTCATTGTTACCAACATTAATTCTACTTTGCAAATAGAATAGAACCGAGCGAGCGTGTGCATTCTCTGATACCAAATATTCCAAGCACCGGTTAATAAGTATCATGATCTAGATAGCAATTGCGAGTTCTTGAATTTTTGCACCTTCCAGCGCCTGTGACATAAATAGACGTTGTTATGTCTTCCCACCAAACGTTCCACTAAACGTTAACAAGCTAACACTATTGTTTAGGAATTTTAGGCAGTATAATGTGAAATTTGGAGAAAGCGATTTTCACAGTTCTCGATAAATTATTGATAAGTATGTACGTCTTTTCAAAAATTAAGCGCAGATAATTAATTAAAGAAATATAAATAAAAATCAAAACAAATAAGCTAGCTCTTTCTAAGTTAAATTAAATAATGCTATTTTCTCAAATGGAGCTGGATCATTAGTCGTATGGTTAAGTAAACTTATCAAGACAACTGAAGCTATCTTAATGTATCCTATCATTATGCTGTAAAGTGTATTTGATTATATTGCTTCATCTCGACGCCATGAAAGTGGTGAAATCATATATGTAATACTACTATATCGCGTGTAGACAAGGAAAACTTCGCTCCAACATTGTGAAATAAAACATGTGGTGCTATGCCGTTTTAGAGTCGCATTGTACAAACTGCGCATGGGTTACAAATAATTTTTCAAATGTAGGTCTGTTTGTTTATCAGATAGATTTATTACTATAAATATTTGATTAAAGTGTGTAAATCGTCAAACAAGCATAAATAGTTTTAAAATCGACAAACCTCTTCTTAATTAACTTTTTAAATGTGGAAAAATAATTGAATTTCCCTTAATGAATGAAGAAATATCGTAGTGGCATCATGGGCAAATCGTAGACAAACAAACGAACCGCAGAAATATATTTGTCAAAAATTGTACGAATTGTGGTTATGTTATAGTAAAAATTGTAAACTAATTAACTAAAACTCGCAGTCAGTTCATTACAATTGTGTTTCTTTGAAGATATCGTGGGATATCGTGAATAGAAAGAAAAACACCTCTATAGGTACAATAATTTGTGATATACTAACAGCACTAAAATTATTCAACTCAACATGCAAGAATATTAAAGAAGTAGATAATGTGGTATTCTTGTATTCTAGAATTACTGTCATATACATCGGAGAAATGTACGCAAACAACACAGTAAATTGTACTTGAATTAGGTAATTGTATTACTATGTTACATATTAAAATATTTGAATTGCTCATATGTAATAAATAGGCTTTTATTAAACCTTACAGAGTTGCACACCCATCTTTTTGCCATAACCTTCTATTTTTTTTGGTATATGTCTAATAGAACATACATGTGTTCATAGAAAGTTGAAAAATTTTGATATGTCCACCACGGGATCCACAGATCCCATATGATATGAGATAATAATATGCCGAAATTGGGTATTTTCAGAAGAGATTGGACCGGTTATTGGAATTTATGCTATGATGCATCTCTGATTGTAAAAATAAATTGAAGGATGAACACATTATTTATAAGATAGTGCAGTGTTTTTTTTTAATTTGTACTTTGCTAAATGTGTATCGTAATTTGTGTCACTAAATTGTAATCAAGCACACATACATAGAATGTATTTTATATTTAAATTTACAATAAAATATGTTTTAGTTTAAAACAACTTTTAGATGGTACAGTATAAAGATAATAATCATTTTGGATTTTGCCAAGACAATGTGTGATGAGTTCTTCTGAACTTTTCCCAACATTGTAGAAGTAAATTCTGCAGTGTTATGAACGGCAAGGTAGGCACGGCATCAAACAGTATTCCTGTTTTTATTATATTGTTACAATCTCTAAATCTTTTTTTTCATTTTATAAATTTGTAGGTATCTCTTAATTCATACAAATATTTATATTTCATAATAATTTTGATGTTTTAATTCCAAGAAAGTATAAACAAAATAGATTTCCGAACATAAATAAAATAAAATTTAATTTTTTACTTCGTAAGTAGAAATTGAACTTTGATGTAATTATAGAATCAAATACAACATCAACATACCTTTTTTACAAGCAATAATATAAATTATTTGCAAGTCTCACTTCTTCTCATCTCAGTTTATGAGACATAGACATCAAGAAAAATGTATTGATTATGAATGTGCTATTAGATACACTACAGAAATTCAAGTGTATCAGAGTAATTGTTTGTTTATATTCTTTGCTACCATATGGGCGTAAATTACGCTTCATTACGTTTTTATTTTCATGAATGGCTTAATCATTCTAAATTTAAAAAAAAAAGTTAACAACAATAAAAATTATATTCAATCACAAAAGTGTAATGCTGATTAATTCCACAACTTTTTCTAACACATGCATGTTTCAGTGTATATTTCGACACACAATTAAATAAAGAAACACAACAGGAATTTAATTTTTTACATTGTTAATTACGCAACATTATATTGAATAATGTACGTAGACAAATATAAAATAGATGTTTTTTTTATTCTTATATATATATATAGCCAAAATACTAAATACAGTAATTTAAGTAATTTTATTTGCATTCTTAAGTTTAAAATACATAGCAAAATTCTATGTTGAAATATAATAGAATCTGACTTATATAAAACATATCTGAATCTATTCGATTATGTATGTAAAACATTAATTTATGCGTTTTCTGTAAATCAAAATGAAAGAAGCAGTATTTATATTCAATAATTTCACATACACCAATAAGCATATACAAATCAATGTACACAAGATTTTCTGTTCAAAATCTTTTTAATAAGACGAAATGAAACGATCGGTATTTACATTTAATAATATAATTTCACATATACTAATAAACACGTATAAATCAAGGTATTAGTTGTAAGATCATAAGTTTTTCTGTTAATCAAAATGAAACGATCGGTATTTACATTTAATAATATAATTTCACATATTCCAGTAAGCACGTATAAATCAACGCAGAAGTTATAACTTCACAAATTTTTCTGTTAATAATTCACTGGAATCAGTCTTCATATCGTTTATTTATTTTACCGCGTATTTTCTGGGTAATTCTACAAATTCACCGATGAACTAAACTTGCACAAAACTGAATTCAATAAAAAAAAACAACCTTGCGCATGCTTTCAGTAATATCATAGTTATAGATGTCAATTAAAATCAGAGGTTATAATTAAGTTTTCTGTTTATCTGTCATTTCGTAAATTTCAAAATGGACAGTTTGAGTTGACGCATGCGCAGAACATGCAATGTGACCAATTCTATCTCTCTTAGTTGGGACGAAAAATTACACATTATCAAGATACAACACACGCAATATAGTAGTATTATATACCTATATGGGTGAAATTGTAGAGTAAGTCTTTGACAGCTGTGAAGCAGATATCCTTTCTCGCGCCAACAGATTTTTTCAATGTGCCACCTTGGCACTAACAATAACATCCACACTGGTGGCCCAAAATTTTGGAAAGTTTGAAATTTGAAACGCATACCCCCTAATGTTTTTCATTAGGACCTAAAAACATCCTACAATAAATTTCAGCCAAATTCAAAGGCATTAACCCATGCCGATGTGAACTTAAACATTTACCATTCCAAATAACACCCAATTCAATGTGTTTTTGCATTCAAATTTACGTACCGATTTTTATCGAATTATTCTCTTAGTAATCCTAAATGTTAGGTGAAGCAATTGCAACTAATTTTATTATATTTTCTTTTAGGTTATAAAAAGTAAGTGCTCAACGTATTTAAGAAAAAAAATTTTTTGTACAAACTATAACACCTGTGCTACACTAATGAATAAATTATTCGGGGTATTTTCTTCTCAGTGTCTTTTTAGTGCAATCGAGAAACAGCTTCCTGTGCTCCGTTACACATTGTCAACTAAATTGTTTCTGCTCTTCATTTTCAGTAAGTAGTCTATTATACTCTTCAATTAATTTAACTGCTCACTCAGCTATGTCGTTAACACAAACCAACGTTCCCACAGTCTTTTGGCCTTGATGAATTCTTGATTTTCATTTCATTTTGAGGGGTTTGTTGCGAAAAAAACCTGTATCAATTCCCAAACGCTTCAACAATTTGATACTGTGTACTGTTTTATCTAAAAGTAGAGCAAAAGAGATAGAAATTATTTCTATTTGTAACCAAATGAATGCAGGATAAAACTGGTCAACATCATATCTGTTCTAGCTCAGCATCGAAAGCGACCTGATTTTCTTTGATTAATTAAAAACGTCTTATCTTCTTCGATCTTGTTCATTTCCATTGCCTCTGCATGCGCGATGTCCAAAAGATTTCAAAATTTTAGTTCAAAGTCCCTCTCACGTTTCCGATACATTTCTCCGTCCTTTGTCAAATTTCTCTGACATTCTCTCTATTTTGTATCTAAATGTTTGAACTTGTTAATGACAAGCGGAGTTCTCGTCGCAAAGGTGGTAGATATTTCTGCTATGATGCACTACAGGTAAAACATTTTTAGAATAGTTATATTCCCTTATAGCATGATTTTAGCGCAAAACCGCAAAAACACGTGAAATTAAATGTTATTCCGAATGGCAAATGTTTAAGTCCACTTCGGCATGGGTTAATATCCTCGAATTTGCCTGAAAATTTTTGTAAGATGTTCTTAAGTCCTAAGGAAGAAAATTAGGAGGTATGCGCTTCAAATTTCAAACTTTTTCAAATTTTGGGCCACCCAAACCCACACTGACCATAACATTAGTTTAGAATAGAATTTATAATATCATGATGCTACTTTACCCTGACACTGTATGTATTAGTTTATATTTTTTTAACTATAAACAAATAAATCCACTTTACACAGACATTTAACAAAGCTTAAGCTCCATGATCGCAAAACATGAATTTTTCTAATAGTTTCCAAGTACCTTCTTTCAGATGCATAACGCAGTGTCTAATATCAACTATTTTTATAAATGATATGATCTTCTAATATATAATAATTGTCTATTAATTACTTCGTTTATCGGTAACTTGTAATGTACAAAATTATTATTATTATTAACTTTAATAAAACATTATTTTCTGGGTTACAATTAATACCAAAACATATTCGGCATGTTAAAAAAATACTGTCAGAAATAGTTTGTGCAAAACGTGCACCTTACCGGCCATAGTAGCAGCTCGACTACCCGATACAGCTGACGATTCTTGAGTACAATTTGAAATAAGAAATTTTTCAAAATATTTGTATTATGTAAGGTACTAGCTGAATACGACTTGAAACCCCTATTATTTATTGATGAATATTTTCCATTTTAAAAGTTATTATACAACAAACTAGTGATATATATATATGCTTAATCTGGCACACAATAAACATTTTTATAAACATATATATATACAGTATATTCTTATTCTAACTTAAGCTAATCTTACCTATAGGCTTAATTTAACATAAAATCTATTATGATCTCGACTAGCATTAGTTAGCAGAGCAATATGTTATACATTTGTGGAAATCTAATTTGCCAATAAATTTAGTTAGTACATTATCTTAAAAATATGAAACATACTTAAAATGTGTGTATATAATAGCCAGGCCAGACAGACAATCTTTTTATATCCCTCTATACTTCCATGTAAAATATACACTGAACGTTTCTTACCTTCCTTCCGATTGACCCTGTATCCCCATTGCGGTAAAGCGTATAAGCAAAACGAAGACAGCAATAGGAAATAGCAACAGCTTTATTCGTGGATAAGTTGCGCGTATGTGCGTCAGAAACATTGAAATTCAATAAGCCTAGCATGATATATATTTACACATATAGAGAGACACATATTCTTCACCCCGATTTATATTGATGCGCAGAAGGGAGAGGGTGTCTTAAGGGTCTTCATTTTAACAAAGGAAATACGCTTGGAAGCCAAGAGCATCTTTATTTTGATACTAATAAATCGCATTATATGTTTACAATCATATGTTTCAAAACAAGTCCTTCCTCCTGAATTTTCATGTACTTTCAAATTCGTCCAGAAAATATGAAAAAACAAGTAGAAAACTTCTGCAATAGGATTAATGAAGTGACTAAATTGGAATTATTTTATATATCTGTACTTCTGCATCTCATAATATTTCGCCTTATTTAACAATTTAGAGTTAATTAAATAATAAACGTTTAATGTCTTTCGATTTCGTTTGTGAATTTGTGCTTGTGCTCGATTTTTAGGTATTATGACTCTCAAGTATTCAAATTATTCCACCTGATCTATTTTGGTTGCTCGCATTTATATTTTTATTCTGGTGGATTTTGAGTTATATATCTATTTATTTTGATCTTACATATCTAACATTGTATTACAATTATTCAGATCAAGGAAGTCTTTGGCTTTCTTATACGTAGTATAATAAACTATAATTGAGACAAACTTGCTCGCAGAATGCCTCACCATAGAACAGCAACTCAGTTACTGTTTAAATTTGTTGCATTTCTTTATATAAACTAGAATAAATCACCAACGGTTGCATCAGTAACACACAGTACACCAATAATCTTACCGCAATAATAAATTACAAGGTGTTACATATATGTACTGAAACGTTTGCATCTATGAATGTAATATGTTTCTTTCTGTTCTCTCAATGAGTTTATGCAACAGCAATATTTATTTATGTACGTTGTAAATACAGTATTATTTGAAATACATTTTATCTAGTGCATTCTCTATTTGACTAATAACATTTTGTTTCATGCTAGTGTCTCTATCTCTTTCATATACCAACATAGGAAAAGTAAATCCTTTAGTTGGTTTATTTAGGTTTTTTTAGTGTTATGTTTAATCAGTGCGGTATAATGGGAAATAATTTAAAACACTATTTAGAATTAGAGAAATATAGAAAAGTACACAAATACATGAAACTTTACCTTTTGCAAATATTTCGTTAACTACCAATTTTAAACAAATTTATAAAGAATTCATATGTATGTACTCAAAATTAGAAGAATTTTATTCTGAAAGTTTTTCGAAATTCCTACCGGAAGTAGGTCCTTTACTCTTATCAAAAATCAGTTTTATGCAAATATTTTGAAAGTTATGCTTTTCAGACATGTACGTTACGAGTATAAAAATACTTGGAACTTAATATTCAATAACTATTATATAAAAAAAATTCAAAATTCGGACCGGAAGTAAACTTTTACTCTTATTGAATAGCGATTTTTTGCATATATGTCGTAAATTATGCATTCTCTATATATTTATCAAAAGTACAAAAATATTTAGAGTTCGATCTGCAACATTTTTTGTATGCATAAAATGTAAAAATTCGGGCCGGAAGTAACACTTTTACTCTTAGCGAGTAACCCTTTTTTTCGAATATCTCGCAAAGTACGCATTTTATAAAGAATTATTAAGAGAATAGAAGTACTTAGAATAAGATTATGAATAATTTTTGTATAAAAAATTTCTTAAAAATGTATAATTTGAAACACTCATACGTATAAGAAAATCGTGTGGTGGCCACACCTCATTATTTTATATTGTACAGACCGCGCTTCGCGAAATTTTGAGATTAGTTTCGATTTAGATGTTTGTTCAGGTGTTATTCATTGAATTTTTCAGTGGTTATGTTGGTACATTCATCGCATGAATCATTTTAAAGATACAGTCCAACTATTTCTACTCTTTACTGATAAGAGTAAATTATTAAAATTTCATTTAATATACTTGATAGTGATGACAATTAAATGTCAAAATATTACATACTTAATTGCTAATAAAATTAACTTTTAGATGATGTGTCATATTCAAGAATAAGTAACCGTATAATTAAAAATCAACCTGTTGTGTTTCATTTTTGGTGTCGCACCCAATAGTAGTAGTATATAGTGGTATAGTGTAAAAGTATAGAAATATGTAGAAATAGATGCAAACTTAATGGATATCAAATAAAGAAGAGAATGAAGAAGAATAAGAAACAGACGAAGGATATTTATTCAAAAAAGATTCACAAACACACATATTTTAAAACATCATAACTGTAAGTAGTTATTCGATTATTGTTGAAAATTGCAAAATTAAATATATTTGTAAAATTAGAAAAAGAAAAGCATTGGGTATAATCCGCTGTAGAGCAACCGTAGACACGTGTTTCTGACTAATTGGTCGTCATCAGTACGGTGTGGCCAAGGAATAAGGTGGGATAACCTTGGAGATGTAAGCCAAACGGAAGACCATCAGGTGACAGACGACCATTTGTAGCTTCAGCAAGAAGATCCTCGGTTTTGAGGACAACAACTAACGTCACCACGAGGAAGACAATGTCAACCTGCGTGCCATCCGAGACCCAGGAAATGTAAATCAAAGAATAAGAAATTATCGCGGATACATAAAATATCAGAAAAAGAACAGTATTGGGTATAATCCGCTGTAGAGCAACCGTAGACACGTGTTTCTGACTAATTGGATTATACCCAATACTTTTCTTTTATGTATCCGCGATAATTGCTTATTCTTTGATTTACATTTCCTGGGTCTCGAATGGCACGCAGGTTGACATTGTCTTCCTCGTGGCGACGTTAGTTGTTGTCCTCAAAACCGAGGATCTTCTAGCTGAAGCTACAAATGGTCGTCTGTCACCTGATGGTCTTCCGTTTAGCTTACATCTCCAAGGTTATCCCACCTTATTCCTTGGCTACACCGTACTCATGACGACCAATTAGTCAGAAACACGTGTCTACGGTTGCTCTACAGCGGATTATACCCAATACTTTTCTTTTTCTGATATTTTATGTATCCGCGATAATTCCTTATTCTTTGATTTGTAAAATTATATATGAGAGTTGGCGTAATTGAGGAATGGAAAGGTAGTGGCAGAGCTCTTTATGTCGTAATGTGCTCAGCGACTCATTATTAGTAAAAGTACAAAGTTTTAATACAATTGCGTCAGTAAGGTTTAATCTATCGTCGACCAAGCAACTTAATCGGGAAAAAGTGGAGTATCAAGTTCCTTACAAAATAGGAAATCCAAAGCCTAAACCATACAGGATCAGATATCATCAGTTTACGGGGATTCTTGCTCGGAAAAAAGTATGATTTTTAAGTGGCACAGTCGCTTTAAGCAATATAGGAAGTCATTTGAATACGACCAACACCCGAGACGGGTTATAGAAGTGAGCATTCCAGAACTTGCTAAAATAGTCGAAAAATTAATAATGGAAGATATTTAGCTAAAGAATACACAACTCACAGGAGTGACTTGAGCATCTGATAAAACCATTTTTAAAATTCTTTATGATTATCTTGGCATGCCTAAAGTCAGTGCAAGATGAGTACCGAAAATGTTCACGCTGTCGCAAAAACAATACTCTGTGGAATGTTTCCACCCGTTTTTTGACCTCGGTAATAAAGGCAGGGATTGTGTATTAAGTTGAACTTTTACTGGCAATGTATCTTGGGTTCATCATTATGCACCTGAGTCCAAGGAAGCCCCCATGAATTGGCATTAAAGTAGCACACCACCTTCCAAAAAGTTTATGGTATCACAGTAGGCTACTGTTTTCTTGAACTTAGAGGGAATCGTGATAATCGATTAGAAAGATGAAAGCTTTTCCATAATTGGAGAATACTGCGCTTCAACCCTGGAACGTTTAAAGGAAGACGTTAAGAAAAAAGACAACAACGCTTCCGTCCACGAGAGTCCTGTTGTGCTGGATGTCCAGCATAAAGTAGGCTTCGATATTTTGAATCACGCACCCTGTAGTCCAGACCTGGCTCCTAGCAATTTTTACCTCTACCCTAAAATGACAAAAGAGATACCTGGGAAGAAATTTACAAGCGATGAAGAAGTATGGGGTACGGTATCGGCGTATTTTTTCAGAAAAATATAGAACATTTTATTATGAAGGCATTCACAAGTTAATTGAAGGATCTGAAAAGTGTATTAAGGTTGAAGTTGAATATAATGACAACAAAAATACTTTTGTGTTTTTATTTTCTCTCGTTTTCCCACATTCTTTGATCATTTATTTTTATTCATTCTTAAGGACACCTATAATGACAGTATATAAAAATATAACATTACGAAGAGTATATTTGTTACTCCATGCTTCTTACAAAAATTCAAGTTTTATCAAAATTACTGTACTTTTAATAATCATTTTAATTGCCTAACTTGATGATAAATGTTCATGATACTGTCACTCTCTAAATAAAAGGCCATTGACTTACAACTTTTGAAGTTTTTATACATACATGAAATTAAATCCTCCTCAAGTCTCCAAAATACACGTATAAAACTGATAGTTATTTGTTTGTGTAAAAAAACAAACATAAGAAGTACCAAATTATTATCTTTCTCCACCTTGCCAAATCGCAATTTTGACGGTATTACTAAACGCGCACACATGTTTCACTTAAAGTGCTACGTGTTCGTTTTTTAGGACGAGATAACGTAAGTTCCGGTCCACAAAACGTATATTAAAAGACAATGCGTTAACTCGCAATAGTTATCGCAAAGTCCATATCAGAAATACATGCACAAAAAGAAATCAGAAACACAGAAACAATACACGCTCATTGACAATTTCATTTCTCACGTGTTGGACTCTTACACGAAGACCCGTTAGATAACATAGAAAACGTGAAGAAACGTAGAGTAATTAGAAACTTCCTATACTAAGTTGATGAGACATTTAAATTAAATTTTACAAATCTAACATTAAAAGCTGATGTTACGTCAACAGGACGTATTAATTTATAGACGTTATTAAAATTACCATTGAACAAGATATGCTACAATAAAAAACAAAACAAAACTTAATCGACGGTTAATTTTATGGCGTTGTAAAATTCACAAAACTGAAGTTGACGCGCATAATCTCTGTTAAATATAATTATAATAGAGGACAATTATGACCGATTAATGACAATTTAAATTATCTGTTGGCTTCGGTTATCATTTTATTTCAAAAATAAACATTTTAATAACTCAATTGACAAGATTAGTGGAATCGGTATCGCCAGGGATTTGTTTATTAGATTTAATGTATATTACTTAACATCAAAAAATTAAGGACAGTCTCAAAAAAAAAATATATAATTGATTTGTTTCTAGAGTATCACTAAAAAGTTTGAAATATTGATGCGGGTTCTTTTATAATTAGTATACTTAGGTTAATTTTGAAATTAATTTTTCGACAAGGTTGGTATCTGATGAGTCTGCAATCGCACTGTCTGGGTTACTCAGGAGGTCAAGATATTTTAAAGGAGCTACACTGTATTACCAAATAATGGAAAACAGATCGTTAAGATAAATAATTTTAATTCATCAGCATGTTCGTCACCATCAAATATTGTACAGGGAGTTCCACAGGGATCAGTTTTGGGTCCGCTGTTGTTTTTGGTCTATGTTAATGATCTGCATACTGGCTTTAATATCAACGACATTTATCAATTTGCGGATGACACAACTGTTTTAATATCGGGTAAGAACGTTGATGAAACAACGGAAATTGGCAATATGTACACTAATAACATGTTGGAGTGGTGTGGTTGTAATGGATTAAAGTTAAACCACTCGAAAACTAACCTTATATCATTTTCATCTTCTAGACGTGAGTCTGACCACTCATTGTTGGTAAGGCTGAATTCCAAGTCTATACCTAATGGATCCAGTACTAAATTTCTGGGTTGTACTATTGATAACTTGTTAACGTGGGAATGCCACATGCATCCCCTTTTATAGGGCTCAACAAATGCAAAACGCCTTATTTTGTTTTTAAATTTAAATTGTTTTCTATTTGAATTTTCCTCTACTGCGCCCTCCGTGTTGATTTTTGTAACTATTCGATGTTTTGTGATCACACGACAGTGTGTCAGCCATCTTACATTTGTTATTGTTTACATTTTTCGTACCTGCATTTTTAAACAGTATAAATTGATTTTTCTTGATTGGTAAGTACCTTTTAATTTATTCTAATATCTAAATTATCGTGTGTTTTTATTGTATTGAGGTTACCTCGAATTTGCGTTGTATTTATATATATATTCATTGCTTTCTTTGTTGTTTTTGATATATATTCTCTTCTTGTTGATTAATTTGATTCTAACATTTCTTTTCTTATTTGTAGGAATAGGTAATATTGGATATACGTTACATATCACCTTTATTTCTTTATTTTGGTTTAAAGGGTCCTTTTCGTTTGGATATTTCTGCTCTTCTTCCTCGAGGTCATCGAACCATTTCTTCGTATTCGGAGAATTTTTTAAATCCGTTAACCTTTAATCAAGTTTTATCGGTGTAAGTACTTTTCTAATCTATTATTTTATGCTTTCTAATTTTGTGTTTGTTTTTTAAGCTTTGGAATCCTACAGAGTATTTTATATGAAGAGAGATATACCAATCGTACATTTAAATATGTATTTAATGATGCCTTATGCAGAGGAAAAATACAAGTGAATTTTAATAGTGATTAATACAAATGGAGTATGCTTATTTACATATAAAAGCTTTTACTTTTACAATATGTTAATCATTATGGCAATATGTTGAAACGTAGGCTTCAATTCATTGCGTTTCACCCCTTATGGAACCTAGTGTTTCCCTCTTCATGCAATCTTATTTCTTGTAAGTGATTTACTCTTGTGACGGAACCATCCTTTAACATGATCCTTTCTCTGTTTTTAGTGTTCATTGTTTTCTTTTCCTTGATTTGTTGCCTTCTTATGAGTATTTGCAGTGCTACGTGCACTGCGGCTTTATAGTCAGGTTCTTCATTTTTGTACTCAATTCATTGTAGCTCAGGATTTTCCTGCCAGTAATTGGAAATTGAATTGTTATATAAAATTGTATCCTTTTATGTTTTCTAATCAAGGTTAATGTTTTTAACGTTGTTTTGTATAATATGTTATTCTTATTTGAATTTTTTTATTTTTATTTTTGGCGGGTATGCAACCCACATTACATTAATGTCTATTGTATTGCATGTCCATCAGTTAAACATATTCACTGTGTCATACGACCATTTAAACAAGATATATATTAGTCAATGGATTATTTTATGCGTCTATATTTGATGAAATATTAAATTGTAACTAGTGTACCAAATATCTATATACATTTATTTATTTATAATAAATTATGCTGAAGTTTATTTTTGTTTTTATTTATTTATTTAATTTTTTTATATTATGTTATCCATATATTTACTTGTATCTGGTTATATCCACTTATATTCACTCTTATCAACTTATATCTAGTTTTATCTTTGTTTTTATATATATAAATTTTGAATATCTCTGCACTGGTTATATCCAGTTTTCATTTTTTATTATTTTTTTTATATTTTTCTTATTTATATTTACAAATATTGAAAAATACCACAGCAATATGTATTAAAGTATTTAATAAGATGCCAACTAGTATAACGGGTATTGCTAGTGTTAGGTTGTTTGGGTTGACACTTAAAAGATTTCTAATAAACAATTGTGTTTATAGTGTCAGGGATTTTCTTGTTGGTGGCATTGTTGTTGTCCACTGGTTGCCTTGTATGTATGATATTGTTTGTGTGCATGTTGGAGTATATGTGCTCTATTAATATGATATATGATGTATTATGGTTCTGTTATATATTATTCTTTCCTAGTATATTTTTGACAATGGCCCATATCATATGATCAGTGGCAAATAAAGTATATTATTATTATTATTATTATTATTATTATTATTATTATTATTATTATTATTATTATTATAGGTATCAAGTAACAGACTTTACCACCTGTAGTTGCGTTACCCAAATTTGTGGGAGTTTTATTCTACCACGCGAAGGAAGTCTCTTCTTGTAGAGAATACTAAACGACATTTTAAATTCTGAGGATATAAACAGTAAAATATGGTCCGTTAGAGAAAAATTTACAAGTAACCAGCGGTAGCCGAGAAAAATATTTCCTAAATTAACGATAATTGTTTGATAAATGATCCTATTAAAGTTGCTGATAAATTTAACAGCTTTATTATTGAGGAGCTAATCAACATTGTATCTGGTGTTAATACTACTATACAGGATACCATTACTGTTAGTGGTAGTTGTAATTCCATCTGTGTCCTTGCCTTGTTTGAACATGATATGGTTAATATAATAAAAAGATTAAAAAATACAGAAGTTGGGCCTAGATCATGTACTTTGCAAATTGCTGCGTCGCGCCTTCTTTTCTAAAGTCCTTAAAGCGTCAGATATTAATTCAACTCATAAGAGAAACTCTACACGTGAATTGTCCAATTATCGCCCAATAGCACTAAGCTCGAACTTCTCAAACCTATTTTAGTATGCAATGTTGAATAGGTTATTGGGTCACTTAAACAAGAACAGCATAATTACATATAGACAATTTGGTTTCAGAGAGGGTTTTTTCAACTATAGCTACCGTAACAGCATTTATTAACAAGGTAGTTCATGGTTTAGATCGTGGAGAGTACGCTGCTGGAGTTTTTTGTGACCTAACACGCACTTTCGATTACGCCAATGATCAGCTTTTGCTTGGCAAGCTGTGTAACTACGGTATATGACGCATATTATCCGAGTGGTTTGTATACTATTTGTCTGAACGAATAGAGTATATTAGGATGTCCTACATGCAGAACATTTTAGAGGTTTGTATAAATACTATACACATCATATATCTTTTATTTTGTTCAGTTTCTATTGTTTCTGTTTTGAAGCTGTATAAATGGGGCATGATGAAAGTGGCAAGATGATGATTCGTCATCTTGCTCCACTACTTGTCATCTTGCCCCAGTGATTTATGATGCTAAGAAGCTGATAATGTTTTATATAAAGACAGCTGAACAAACAAAATAAAACATCCATGAATTTGTGTGTGTAGCACTATGTTTCATAAACTGTAGAAAGACTCGTATGGTTTGATGACCTACAAAAAGAAAATATGGTATAAACTTTGTGTGTAGTTTTTTACAGATAAATATATCACCATTGGAAAAGACCTGGTTCGAAAGCAGCGACGAAATGGCAGGCTGGACGGATCGTGATAGTGCGAGTGGTGTTGGAAGAAGAATACCTGTTATTTATAATACATTTCCAATTTTGCCGAATACTGAAATAAATAAAACAAAAGTAAGGATAGTGTTAATTAATGAAAAAAAAAATTTGTGACAAATGATGAAAAAGGCAACAAGTTCATAAACAAATGCATCAAAACATCTGTTGTGTTTGTAATAAGATACAGCAACTCGAAATTGTAATTCATTCAAATAAGGTTGATCTTCTAATGTTAACTGAGCATTGCAAATCGGAGTATCAACTAAAGCAACTTTCACTTAATAATCTTTATTTAAAAAGCTTCAATTGCCGTCCTCAGCGTCGGCATGGGGGGGTGTTGCGATTTTTGCAAATAATTTATTGCAACTGAATCCCAGAGATGACATTACATGTCTATCGATTATGAATATTTTTGAAATTTGCGCGGTTGAAATTCAATCTGAAATTAACATCATTGTAATTGCAATTTATCGCCCACCCCAGGCTGACTTTGATATGTTTGTTGGCAGTCTCGCGAGTTTGCTTGATTTGATTTCTAGTGAAAATAAGTATATAATTTTAGGTGGAGATTTTAACGTAAACTTTGCTGTGGCATCGGCGAACTTGCGAGCTTTTATTGATGTGAATAGTTTTAGTTTGGATGCGACGGTTGATGTACCCACTAGAGTTTGTAATACATCGTCCTCTTGAATTGCTAATTTTGTGACTAATTTGCCGCTTGACTATTACAGCTCTTCTTGTTTGGATAACTGTTTGTCCGATCATTTTAGTCAATTTTTTAATGTTAAATCGGATCTAAAAACAAGTGCTGCTGATTATATTTATAAACGAAAAGTTTATATATCAGTTCCTTAATTTTGTTCAATGATTACCTGGAAAAGGAAACTTGGTTATCAATATACCAATGTTCGAATCGAGATACTAGTTTTTCAACCTTCCTAGAGATATTTGCTTACTATATGAGTATATGCTTGCCGTTGGTTAAGTACCACGTTCGTAATGGCACGGGAAATGGGTGGATTGATCAAGAAGTCTTGGACGCAAAGGATAAACTAACATTCTTAAGAGATATGAGTAAAAAAATTCCTATATTTAAAGCTGATTTTCTCAAATATGAAAAATTTTATAAACAATTTATCATTGACAGAGAAAAACAATACAATAACCGTTTTAAACTGCAATCAAAAAATAAAAACAAAGCCATTTGGGTGCTGATAAAAAATAAATGCCCAACACATCAACATAAAACAGTTCTTCCAGATTATAGTATGTATCGGAAAAATACTTCTACATATTTCAACAATTATTTTGCAACATTGGCTTCCAATCTAGTTAATACAAATTTTAATCAAACTAATATTGATTTTCATTCAATTGACACACATATTG
Organism: Amphimallon solstitiale; assembly: GCA_963170755.1. NCBI lineage: Eukaryota > Metazoa > Arthropoda > Insecta > Coleoptera > Scarabaeidae > Amphimallon > Amphimallon solstitiale. The sequence continues at coordinate 121,120,946 of OY720681.1, read as the reverse complement.
GACTAGTTAATAACTCGTTTTTCATGCCGAAAATAGACGAAAATGATATTGAAATTGCAGTTGGTAAGTTAAATGCAGACTCCTCAGCGGGATATGACTGTTATTGGCTAATTATTGAGCCTCTTATATACTCATTTAATTTGTCGATTAATCATGGGATCTTTCCATCAACTCTAAAAGTAGCACTGATATAACCACTTCATAAAAAGGGAGACTGCAATGATTTTGCAAATTATAGACCAATAAGTGTTGCGTCAGTCTTCTCAAAGATTTTTGAAATAATTGTTACTACTAAATTAACTGAGTACTTTAAAAACTTTGATTTATTTTCTGATGATCAGCATAGATTTCATCCTAGTTATTCTACGAATACTGCCTTGTTTCGATGCCTTACGAGGGCCATTACTAGTGTAGATTCTAATTTGCCATGTTTAGCAATGCGCATTGATTTGTCAAAGGCTTTTGATTGTATAAATCACTCAATTCTTCTTTATAAACTGCATAGATATGGTATTCGTGGTATGGTGAACAAATGGTTTGAGTCTTATCTCCGGGATAGAAGGCAGGGGGTTACATGTTATGGAGAAATATCAGTTGAGAGAGAGATAACAGTGGGGGTCCCACAAGGCTCAGCAATGGGTCCCATATTGTTCTTAATTTACATTAATGATCTGCCAAAGCTTATAAAACCATTGGCCACAGTCTCTCTCTATGCGGATGATATTTATATAAACATTGATGCTAATGACTCATTAGATCTAAAATCTAAAGCACACAGGACCTACACACAGATAAAAGATTGGATGTCAGTCAATAAGCTATTAGTTAATGATACAAAAACCAAATGTATTTTATTTAAAAATTAATTAAAGTTTAGGGAAACAAAAATTAACCTACATCAAACTTCTGTGGACTTGGTTAGTTCATTCTGGGTATTAGGGGTTGTGTTGGATGGGTCTTTGACTTGGTCCGCCCATATTGATGTTTTGTGCAGTGAGCTGAGTAGGGCTTGCTATGCAATATATAATCTGCGGAATTCTTGCAGTTTTGAAGTCTTGAAGACATACTACTACTCGAATGTGTTTTGCAGAATTCGATATGGTATAATTCATTGGGGTCATTACAGAGATGCCCAGAGGGTATTTTTGATTCAAAAAAAAAGCGGTAAGTTACATAAATCACCTGAGATTGCAAGAGCCCTGTAGACCTGCTTTTAGAAAAGGAAGAATTCTAACCTTCTTTGACATATACATATTGGAAGTAGTGTCATTTGTTCATGAAAACAAGTCATCCATCTTTCACTTCCAGTATATACCACAAATACAGTACACGGCAAAACAATTACCTGCTGCCATTTCAGCATAGAACAGCACTTTTTCAAAGAAATCTTCTTTATAGTGGTTATAAACTATACAATAAACTCCCATCCGAGATAAAACAGGAAGGTTTAAAAAAATTTAAACTCAAAGTTAAGGACTTTCTATTAACATTAAATTGTTACTCCTGTGAGGACTTCTTGTGATTTGTTACCTATATTTTGTAGTTTTAATTTTTGACGTTTTCACACATGTATGTTTTCTTTGCATGTACACATGTCTCTGAAATAAATTCTATTATTATTATTATTATTATTATTATTATTATTATTATTATTATTATTATTATTATTATTATTATAAGAAGAAGAGGAAACCAGTCAGAAAACAACTTAATATCAGTAATAACTACTGTTGAACATAAAACGGGCGAGCAAAATAGAAAACTCCGTGATAGTGGGGTAGATTTAAAAACACTTTCAGTGCTGCATGAAAAGAATACTTTGTTAATCATATCAAAGAGTTAAACAGCCGAGCACTTGGTCTTACCTCAATAGAATGTAGAAGGCTTTTGCATGAATTTGCTAAAAATACAAAATTCATCAATTTAATAAAGCTATTGAAATGGCCTGGAAAGATTGATTAACATCCTCCGTGAATTAGTTCAAGAACACCAGGATCGACATCATTGAGACGCTGAGGGGAAAAACACCAGTGTCGTTTGTATTTACTGTTACTTGGTAAGTATTTGTTTCACGATAAGTATTTTGATTTGCGTGTGAAAAATATGAAACCTGGATTTATCATACCCTCGATACGTTCCTGAAATTAATGTCATGTAAACTTGACTTCCGATTCCTATTTATGCAACAAGTATATCAGGGGATGGCCACTATTCGTAAACGTCACACTTAAATCGGCATTGTTCCTCATATCTTGTCTTCTAACGGGGGGGGGGGGGATCATAATAGATATCACCACAAGTCGGGGGGCACAAAATATTTTTTTGCAGAATTAGCTTAGTTCGCTGATACAGTTTTTTGAATAATTTTCTCTTTATTTGCATTTCCTGACTTCTTACTTCTGTTTTTTTTTTTTTTTCTTTAGGCTGTTTCAAATTGAGAGTGCTGGTTATAACTGAAGCTCTTTACCTCTTTTTTGCTGATAAGGGTGATTGTATTTTGAACGTGGCTTTATTTCTATTAAAGGTCTAATTTCGTTTTGGAACTCACTCGAAGTGGATGTCTTTGGTGAGAGTTCTTAATGCTCTACTTTTTCGCGTATTTTCACTTCCTGAAAGGCAGTCTAGAGACGCATCATCATCGAACGAGTCTACATCCTTTGAGTTTTACTGTACTATAGAGACAACAATAATGTCTATTATTGTCTAGTACATTGTCCCGCCCACGTACAATAGCTGATGCAAAGTAACGTCTTCAAGCGCTGCAATTTCTTTGTCTGTAATTGATGACCCGGGGTAATTTATTAGATAATTCTCCAAAGGTTGGTTGTAAAATGTTTTCAAGTGCCTAAAAATCCACATCTAAAGCCTTAATCGGTGGCTCATATGTCGAGGCCGTACCATCATAACGATTCCACTGTCCCTGCTTAAATTTACTGCTTCAAGAGAACAATGTTTTGACTGATTATCAATTGGTTTTCTTATAACTATCACAAGTATACATATATACATTTAAACGTAAACGTATATGCACATATGTACGTGTTGAGATACACAACATACACTTAGGTGTCATTACCAACAGCGAACGCACAGACACGTGTTTCGGCTTTTGAGGCCTCTTCAGTGTACGTGGTACTGTTAGCAATGATCCACAACTAAAATCGTGTCTTATGTCCGTTGAACCGCAAAATGCCGGTGAGAATATCTCAGCGACATCTTCCATCTAAGCGCGACACCGAACACGACAGTTTCATCTTTCCGCACTGTGGTAAAGACAAAACCTGTATACTAAATGTGTATCTCCGCATATAAGGCCAATAGGTGGCACCACCATATCACAAATAGAGGATATGAAATACTTGAATGTGTAACGTACATACATTAACGGATAAATAACTATCACAAGTATACATATATACATTTATACGTAAACGTATAAGCACATACGTACACTAGAAGAAAAAAGAATGCGTCCAGCTCGAGAGATATTGTTGGGATGGACGTTTGCCGAGTCAGACCGAACGTTAAGCGTCTCACCTCGCCCCCCGCACACGCTGTACCTGAACTACCTGATCATAGCTCGTGCACATTACTTCGCATAAATATTTCTCTTATATAATAAAGATGTATTTCTCACTTAGCCTTTATATGCATAGATGTAGATTCTTAGATTGATTTGTGTTACGCTTTTAAATACAAGAGTTGCAGACAGATTATTTAATTTGATTTACATAATTATTAATTTCAAATATGAGTAGGTATATATTTGAAATGTTGGTGATTATAACCAACAGAACATGCATTTTCCATAGAGGATAATAAATACGCAAAAAAAATAATATTGCACACTTATAAATCAGACAGAATGCTTAATATTCGTCGTTTTCATTGCAAACGCTGCAAAAAGCATTGTTTGGATTATTTTATTTTATATTATTAGAAATGATGATAATTCAATAGAGTTTTATAAGATTTATAATTAAATCTAGCAATTCTCTGTCTTGAAACTAGAAAGTAGACACTTATTATTTTTGTGATAGCACTTAACATTAGAATTTTGTATTTATGAAACATTGGTGTATATTAAAGGCATTCACTTATTTAGATCTTAATTCTTTTTTAGAAGGTTTAGATATTTCATTAACTTCAACGTTTTTCCAATATGAAGATAAGTACTATAAACAAATATATAGATGTGCTATGGGTGCACCAATATCAAGTGTTATAGCACAATTACTAATGGAAGATCTTGAAGAAACAATTACATCAAAAATTAATTTTGAAATTCCATTTTATAAAAGATATGTTGATGACTGTATTCTTGCAATACCTGAAAACAAAATAGATCTAATAGATACATTTTTTACAACAAAACAATCAAAACTTAAATAATAAACAAATTAAATATTTATCTATCCCATATGTTCCAAAATTATCAGAACAATTAACTAAAATGTTTAGTACATAAAAATTATAATAATGTAAAGTTTATCAATACTCCTTTTTTAAAAAAAAGCCCACACTGTTTATAGTATCCCATGTAATAATTGTAACAAAATATACATTGGACAATCAATGCAATATTAGAAGAAAGAATTAAAGGTCATAAATATTGTAAAAATTCAACTGCTTTAAAAAAACATTGTCAACAATTTAAACGTAATTTTAATTTTGATAACACTAAAATTCTAAATATTGAAATTAACAATAAATCTCGATCAATATTAGAACTCGTCCAAATTAAGAAAAATGAATCAGTTTGTGTAAATACCCGAAGTTTCTTTCAAAAATTTATTTTTCATTACTTACATAAACAAATATTTTCCCTTCTATATTTTCAAAAATCAGTTCTTTTAATATTGATTGATACTTACATTGTAAAAATTTTGTAATGACATTAATATTTATTATTTGAGTATGTTAATAATTTTAAATTGTTAATCTAGAAATCATATGCTGACATTTATAATTATATTTGATATTGTCAATTCTTTTCTTGACAACATTTTAAAAGAATTATTTTATTTATAGATTTTGGTTGTTTCTTTGAGATACTTTGGAATAATTTAGGACAGAATTGGAACAGCCGTCACAATTTCAATTTGCTGATTTCATGCTTTCGAATTTCGGCTGCTACCATCTTTTGTCTAGAAGAAATACGCGTCTGAAATGTTGGAACAGTGTTTAGAACAATCAGGAATAACAGAACATCATTTTCATTTTTGAAAAAAGGGAACCTGGGTAAAGAATTTGTTTTTGTTTCTATTTGTTCGGCCGAATTACCACCCAAAACATATCTCACTTACCGTTTGTATGGATAGTTGTAAATGTGCCCGATTGCTTAATATTCGTGTTTTTCAATGCAAACGCTGCAAAAGGCATTGTTTGGATTATTTAAATTAATTTATGGTATTTAAAATGATGATGATAATAATTAGGTATAAGAAATACAACAATAAGTCAAATAGTGTTTCCAAAAAATTGTGTATAATTATAATTAAATCTAATAATTCTCCGTATCGAAATTAGAGAATACACACTGATATTCTTTTTTGTAATAGCACATAAAATTGCGACCATTTTTTTGCTTATGTTCTACTACGTATTGTTGTGACTTTTACTTTATTCTTAAATAGTTTAACCAAAGTAGATTTTTGCTATATTTTTAATTATAAGCTTTGTTTTCTTCTCCTGGTTTTCAACAGTGGTTTACAATCTTTTCTTACCTTTATTAGCTTAAGAGCATCTCTCTCTCCTTCTTTCACTCTCTTATTTATATGATCTGGGATAGGATTAGCAAATCAAAGTCAAAATTTCAGATACACTATATAAATATAGACACAAAAACCGTAATATTATTATTAATAAGTAAACTCCGAACCAAATAAAACTCTGAAAACATGTGCAATATCATGAAACCAAATAAAAAAATATTATAAAAAATCGGCAAAATGCTTTGTCTGAATTATCATTTATTTGCTTTCTTTTATTAGCATTATACAGTAGTAATACTTAAAAATAAATAAACATTTGCCAGATTTTTGAATTATGCATTAGTTGTTTTTTATAATATTTTTTTATTTGGTTTCATGATATTGCACATGTTTCCAGAGTTTTATTTGGTTCGGAGTTTACTTATTAATAATAATATTACGGTTTTTGTGTCTATATTTATATAGTGTAGCTGAAATTTTGACTTTGATTTGCTAATCCTATCCCAGATCATATAAATAAGAGTGAAAGAAGGAGAGAGAGATGCCCTTAAGCTAATAAGGTAAGAAAAGATTGTAAACCACTATTGAAAACCAGGAGAAGAAAGCAAAGCTGTAACTTTATAATTAAAAATATAGCAAAAATCTACTTTAGTTAAACTATTTAAGAATAAAGTAAAAGTCACAACAATACGTAGTAGAACATAAGCAAAAAAATGGTAGCAATTTTATGTGCTATTACAAAAAAGAATATCAGTGTGTATTCTATAATATCGATGCGGAGAATTATTAGATTTAATTATAATTATACACAATTTTTGTTCCAACATTTCAGACGCGTATCTCTTCTAGACAAAGGATGGTAGAAAACGAAATTCGAAAGTATGAATTGAAAATTGAAATTGTGAGGGCTGTTCCAATTCTGTCCTAAATAATTCCAAAGTAACTCAAAGAAACAACCAAAACCTGGAGAAAGAAGTTCTTTCTGGCCGTTTTGTCAAAGATCGTAATTCTGCATAAATTGACATTTGTTTTACATTTATCCCAAGTATTTCAAACACTCGAAAAAACAACCTTCACTCAGTTCTCTTCTTCCAAAATTCTATTTATCATTCTATCTGTATACGACAATACCGAGGACAATACACATCAAATGACAATAATTTACATTATTTGAATTTAAAGAATACTATTTACTGCAATTAATTACTACATTAATACATTAGGTATGCATTCACATATTGCTGTGACTCTTTCAAATTTACATATAAATAAAATAAATTTAATTTACTTAATTAAAGCGTAACTGAGAGTCAAGCACGCATCCTAGTGCTAGGCCTTATGCTAGACTAAGATACGGTGAACTTTCTGCTGAAAGGTAGGTTAAGCAAAGCATTTTACATGCAACTAGCTCAGTTTGAAAATAAATAGTTCTCTCAGGGGCAGAAAATATGACTTGATTCTCCTTCTCTTTAATCATCTCCAGGTCAGGTAAAGAAATAAAATACAAAATAAATCTTAATATCTAATTTATTAAAATAAAATAATTCTAAATAAATTCAAAAGTTTTAATCTACAAATATTTACACATCCAAAATCAATATTTGGTCATAATTCAGATTTATACATCATAAACAATAAAATATTACAAGAAATAAAGAATAAATGAAATCATCATGTCGTGCAAGCTTATATCTAAAATGTGAACGTGATTATTATTATTAATATTTGTCATAGATACATGTAAACAATCAAAAATTAAAAATAAATTAACCGTGATGAATTGTACTGGAATGTAAATTGAAGAAAATAAAATTGTGCGGTCTACTATTTGATAACAAAATATAGACATTAAGGAAGTGGCTTTGCCCTAATTAGTCCTGTCCGGCGCCTTTTCTCGCTCCCAACACAGTACCATCAGTAACAAATTCACACAGAAAAGTATCCCAAAGTTCCACCCTACGAGCATGTCATTTTCAGCTCGTCGGACGCAACCCGAACATACATCATCATGTGCACACCCCTTAAGGAATATATATATTTTAATTAAATAAATAAAATGAAATAAAACAATGTCTCTGCGTATTCAATAAATTAACTCAGCCCTGATTAGTTCTGCCTGGTGCCTTTTCTCGCTCCCAAACGCAGTACCACCAAGACCAATTCGTGTATTTCAAATTCACCAGGACTCCATGCTATGAATTAAATAATGACATAATTCATTTCACACATCCCTGATGTATTATTCAACACGTTAATATTGAACACCCAAATACAACAAAATATACTTAATTCTCATATCAAAAGAAATAATATATATATATATATTAAAAGAAAATAAACTTTACCTTTTTCACGAAATTCCAATACAAAAACACCACTACAAATAAAGAATTTTGAGACGCCACTATACACACATTTATAACAAATATTGTTTAATCACCTTAATTCTTCATACATCGTATTAAACTCATCCATAATTTTCAATAAAAGATTTTGTTCACTTAATATATATATAACCTATATACACATAAACAAAATTATTAGTTTCAAATATCCTTTGTAGGATGAATAAATTTAAAAGAAAAATAAATTATACGGAAAAGAAAATGATTATGTTATTCAAAGTTATCATTACAAATGCTAGAAAGTTTTGTCATAACGTACGGCATAGTACCCTACATGCAAAACAAAAACCTCTAGAAAGAAAAAAAAAATAAAATGAAATTAAATAAATTCAAACACCGAGTTCATAGAAATAAAAGTATTTCATACATAGGTAGTTATTCGAATACATCTAAACATTTTAATGTAATACGCGCAGCATGTTAAAAATAGAATTATTATAAGTGTAGAATCTTGTAAAAATTTTATAAGTATTGAAAATCTCAGAAATTATTCTAAGTCCAGATTTTAAAATAATCCTATTAAAGAAGAGGGAGGAAGTAGTTTTCACCTACTTTTAGACTTGCTAATATTGCGGTTTTCACCAGCAATTTCCGAAATTTTTATCTGTCCGCGCTTTTATTCGTAAATTTCCTTACAAAAACGTACGGCAACTTTCGTTAAGCACGAATCCATCTCCCAAAATTGTATGTCGACGGTGCTGCTCTTATCGGTTGCATGAGGAAACAGCGTATTAATAATCCTTGCGAGAGGTAAACAAACATGTGACCATAAATCCGTCTATACATTATGACTCAGCCGAGCACCTGATAAACAATACTTTTTGTACCGGTCAGTCCTTGCCAATGCCAGACGTGTTTGTGCGAAAAACACCTGCTCGATCCTTTTCTCGTAGCATTTAATACGTCTTAAAATTATAACCTTATAAAAATTTTATTAAGATTCTTTTACTGTTTTACTTAAATAAAAATAAAGTTTTCATAATTATTAATACAGTAAATATTTATACACATCATGGTGAAAATGAATAAAGTGAAAATTAATTTAAATAAAACTTGGAATGATACGTCTGCATTTGTTAAAATGTTAAAATTGATATTGATGTGAGCAATAGTGAAATACAGACATAATACACAGGATGCTATCTATCAAACATTGGCCTGGTAAGTAAATAACATTATTTACAACTTTTAAATATAACTTAAAGTTCATTGCCACATCCTTATTATGTTATAAATTTCTTGATTGTTGTTTACTTCATTCTTGAACCATCTCTTTGTATTATTGGGAAGTTTTATTCGTATTTTCTTTGTCTTGCTTACATTCGGAAATAAAGGGAAAACATTCATGATCGTCGGTATGCGTTGGTTAAATTTATCATGAACCCCTTTTACCTTTCCAATTTCTAATGATGATGTATTGTTGACAGGTGGATTATCATACGCGTTCACCCAGCTTATCGTTCCTGGTGATTGACATCTTAAATTGAAGTATAAATGTTGTATCAGTTATTTGATCATCATACAGATTATACGAGGACAATCAAGAAATACACATATAGACGAGTACAGACATAGACATCCAAGAGTACAAAGTGAAATTAAGTGAAGCATTACTTGAACTCAAAGTTATTGTATACTGCTACCCTCTTCGGCCTCGACGGAGGCCCCTTAACACTGCTTAACAGGCCGGATCATGCCTTCCGCAGCCATCCTACACGCTGTTTCGTTCGATACGCGAACTACGGACCCATCTAACAGCATGACCCGCTGTCTCCGTCGAGCCTTGCGACAGGGTACCCCGAGCGTCAAACTATCCCGGCCCAAGATAGAAAAGGCCCGACGCACCGAGGCACAGAAGTCGGGCGAATCCCTCACGTCCGGGAATACATTCCTCTGCTCTTCTGGCCTATAACAGATTCCATTCTCTACATAACCTGGTTACCAATTACATGTACTCCAAGTTATCCCTATTGATTGCTTACTTGCGTAAAATTTATTTATTCAGTTACTAAATTTATACAGATCACGTTTACATTACCTAATTTATTATTGTTCATGAGGAATTTGTAAACTTAAATAAATAAATACCAATGTACATATAGATATAAATATAAATAAATATAAATCAAGAAAAATTCTTACCTTTATTAAGCACTTATGTATATAATATGAACGCACACAATAAGAAATCCTTACTTAACTAAACATAAAATTGCAAGTGATCTAAAATTCATTTATTTACATATTATTATTTATTCAAGATCACTGCATAAATATCCCTATGGGAATATCTGTAATTTATAAGCGAGAATCGCTAATGTCAATGGTATAAATTCAAGATTTCCCATAAATACCAATTAATATACTTATAGATAGCTTATCATATATTTAATATTAAACATAAATATCTGTGAATAAATTTAATTTATTCCTGCATTATCTTCGAGATCATAATCATATAATTTTGAGACATGAAGTCTGCCTTTGATGCGCTCATTATCCACTTCTGTTACCTCATAGGTCGTGTCATTTATCGCTCTACCTACACGATAAGGTCCATCAAAAGGAAGGTCTAATTTAGCACATTTATTATGGTCTCTCCGACCTAATCGATAATTTCTTATTACTATCATATCCTCCCTATTAAAGACTTTACGATTTTTAATCTTCGCATTCTCTTCCTCGGTATATTTTCGAGCTCTAGCACGTTGTCGCTCTCGTCCACGGTCTATTACCTCTTCTAAATTTTCCACAGGAGGAGTTTCTTGTCTCCATGGACGTGGTGGATATCTACCGAACATCAGTAGATATGGGCTAAGATTAGTGGTCACACTGGGTAAAAAGTTCATTGTATTTTCAACTTCCGTCAAATGCCTCACCCAGCCCACATGATTCTCATGAGTTCGCATTCTCAAGTGTTTTATAACTTCTTGTATGTATCTCTCACAAGGGTTCCCTTCAGGATGTCTCACTGAAGAAAAATTTACTTGCACATTCATATAATTTAATTCTTGAATGAAGCGATCATTATTGAAATAACTGGCATTATCTACTAAAAGTCTTTGAAATTGACCTATTTCTTCTATAAATTGATTAATGCAAATTACCGCTATGTCGGTATTATATTTTCTGGTAGGATAAAGTTTCACATATTTCGTAAAAATATCTACCATCACAAATACATTCCTATATCCTAAATGTCCAGGTATTAAATTACCTAGGAAATCTGCCGCAACTAAATCTAACTTATTTTCTACCCTAATACTATGTACAACATTTTTATTTACACGATTTTTATATTTACCTAATAAACATAGTTCACATTGTTTATTCCATCTTTCAACGAGACGTTTGTCTTGTTTAGCATAAAATTGCTCCCTAAAGACTAAGAATGTCTTCCTATTTCCAGGGTGTCCCAACCTCCTATGAATATCTAACATAACATTCTTTGCCAATTCACTTCCCAATACTAACAAATCATTGTCCCCTATTCTTTTATATAAAATATTATTTACTACTCTAAATCCTCTGTAATTGGGTTCTTGAAGTGCCTTTCTTTTTATATCTTGCACATCATCTTCTCCTTGACTACGTTCTACATTTTCTCTACTATATAACTCAGGAGCTACTTCAAAATTATAAGCATTGATCTGATATGATCCTGATTGCTTAGTATGACCAAAGGCTCGACTAAATGCATCTGCAACAATATTATCTTTTCCTTTTCTATGTCTAATTTTGAAATTATATTCACTTAAAAATAAAGACCATCTATATAGTCGTGCATTAGAAAACCTTGTTTTCATTAAGAAAATCAAAGATAAATGATCAGTTTCTATTGTAAAGAAATTTCCCATCAAATAGTACTTGAGCTTAGAGACCCCATGTACCACTGACAATAGTTCTTTCTCTGAAACCGTATAATGACTCTCGTACCCCTTTAATATTCTTGAAATAAAGCAGATTGGTATCTCTTTACCATCTCTGACTTGGAAAAGTTCAGCAGCAATGGCATGATCTGAAGCATCACACCGTAAAATAAATTCTTCCTCAAATCGAGGCAGATTTAAAACTAACGCCTTATAAAATTCTTGCTTGATTTCTTCAAAAGCTTCTATTCTTTCAGGAGTCCATTTAAATTTTACACCCTTCTTTATCATTTTAAAAAGAGTTACAGTCTTATCTGATATCTTAGGAATAAAGTGCTTATAATAGTTCACTATACCTAAAAATCCCCTTAACATCTTTATATTTTTAGGTCTTGGGTAATTTCTTACTGCTTCCAACTTCTTTTCCTCTATTGATACAGTTTTACCATCTATCATATACCCTAAATAACTAACCCTATTCTTAACAAATTCACATTTCTCTAAATTAATTTTTAGACCATTACTTTCTAATGTACTTAAAATAATTTTAACAGCTTTTAAATGACTCTCTAAATCTACATTAAATATTAAAATATCATCTACATAATGCGATACATATTCCTCATATGGATCCAGTATTTGTTGCATGGCCCTTACTAGTGCAGCTGTGGCCGTTGATAAACCGAAAGGTACAACCTTAAAGGAATATACTAGAGAATTCATTAAAAATGAGCAATATTTTCTAGAATCCTTGTGTAAAGGTACCAACCAGAAAGAGCTCTTTAAATCCAATTTTGTAAACCACTTAGCATTCGTACATTTTGCCAATAAAGTCTCTATGCTCTGTGGGGCTTCAAACTGTGCTTTGGTGCGACTATTGAGCATTCTAGCGTCAAGGCATAAACGTAGTTTCATCTCTTTTCGGTCATCTTCACTTTTTTTAACTACTACCACAATGGGATTAATGAAACTAGACTCTGATCGTTCTATTACACCATCCCTTAACATGTTCTTTATTTCTATTTTTACCTGTTGTTGATACTTATATGGAATTGGATAATTTCTTACTTTAAACGGCTGACTCTCATCAACTTCTAATTTATGTTCATAACCTTTCGCTAGACCTGGGCTATTATCAAATAATTTTGTATGTACTGCAAGAAGATTTTTTACCTTACTTACATATAGCTCATTACAATTCAAGTTAATGTCACCCATATTTATTTCCCGGTGTGAACATTTATTTATTATGTCACCCATATATTTCGTGGCGTCTTTCTTTTGAAGACCCTCCACATGGTGTGTACATTTATTATTTATGTCACCCGTGGCAAATGTGGCCTCTCCTTTTTGAAGAGTATCCACCTGGCGTGCATTCCTTTCCTCGTTTTTTAAACTAATATTTTCAGGATGTATATCGAAATCCTCATCATACATTTTACTACTTAAATTATTAACTACAATTTCATCTTCCTGCAGATCTTTGTTCCATGATATAATTGCCCTTTTAATGTGAAAAGTTTTATCTTCCATGTTTAATTTTGTACTATACTGAGTCAAAAAATCCATTCCAAGTATACAATTATAATTTAAATTAGGTACAATAACAAATTCAGTTAAAAATTCTAAATTACCTATTCTTACATTTACGTAAAATATCTTATCTATAGCTATTACTAATTTTTTTGTGGCAGTAAATAAATTTATTTTTTTTATGGACGTATAATGACCTGAATTTTCTAGTTGCTTATCTACTAAACTATTATCTAAAAGAGACAATTGCGCACCTGTATCAATTAATGCATCTACCTCTATTTGGCCTATGTTTATTTTTATTACTGGTAGCTCTGTGGTTATTTTTTTAATATTCTCAAAGTCGGTCACCCTTTGAGAATCCTCTTCCTTTCTGATTGGTTCTATTAAAAATCCAGAGATGTAGCACCTCCTACTGAGTTGTGTAACCATCCGTTTTCTACCGGAGTTGCACCTCTTATCTCCTTCTTTATCGCTCCTTTTGATACATCTTTCGTTACAGCTTCTGTTTTATTTTCTTTATTTTCTATAATTATGTTATTAAATCCTCGGGTATCTTCTGTTTCATTTTTTCCATATTTTCTTGTTACATGACCCTCCTGTCTCCAATTATTATTATTATTATTACTACTACTACTATTATTACCCATGTTCTTGTTGTTACCATTCTCCACCCTTCCTCCCTGGTAACTATTATTCTGATACCGATTACCATTGTTTCTTTGTTGGTTATTACCATTATATCTTTGCTGAGGATTATAATAGTTACCATTGTTACCTGTTTTATACCCATTCTTATTCTGAGGTACACTCCTATCTTCCACGTCGTCCAGACGCTTTACCAACTCCAAGAGTTGCTCAACGGTGTCTATACCCTGTAAAGCAACTGCTTGTACTACCTCATGCTCAAAATGATTAGCTAATTGGGTAACAATGTCACACTCCTGGATCACAGGTTGTATATGTTTCAAGAAAGAATATTTCCGAATAACATAGTTTTCTCTAGACGTGATAGAACGATATTTTCCAAAGGTAAGGTCATGTCTAATGCGTCTTTGCTGAGTTTGTCCCCAGTACTGCCTAATAAACATATTCTCTAATTCTTCGTACGTCTGTACCTCATCAATTACCATATCATACCATAATAATGCATAATCTCTAAGACACCCTCTCATGAAATGTAATTTTGACATATCATCATTAATACCACGAATGTATGTCTTAATGGTTTTAAGAAATGCCATTGGGTTGTCTTTGTTGTATCCAGAAAACTTAGGTATGTTTTCTGTACCAATAGATATCTGTTGTGGTACAACACCGGGTGTAATTGTACCTTGTTCAACTCTTGTTTTTAAATTCTTAATTGTATCTTGACAATTTAATGTCATATCCTGTAGCTTTAAAAGAGAGTCTGTGCATGCACCATATTTAACTTTACAATCCTCAAATTTATTTGTTAAATTCAGATCCAAGGATTGTATTTTTTCATCTTGTCCTCCAATCCTTTCTTCTATCAGTCTAAAATTTTCTCTTACTACACCGGCCCTCTGATTCATTTCATCTATTAAAAAATTACTGTTATCCTTGCACTTCTTTTCATTTGCTTCAATTTTTTCATTGATCTGTGTAACACTCTGTTTCACATCTTCTTTTAATTTATAGTTCATTGTAGACATTTCCATTCTACAAGCTTTAATCCTTTCATCAATCTTCTCATTCATCGACTTTACTACAGCTTGTATCTCTATTTTATTCTCATCCATTTTCTTGTTCATTTCCTTTTTGTTTCTATTCATCTCTTCTTTGTTTTCTTTAAACTTCTCATTCATTTCAGCTTTCATTTCTATTTTATCACATTCCAATTTACGGAAAAGTTTTTCAAATAAAATATCAAATCTGTCTCCGCCTGGCATTTCTTTCGTTTCAATTTTTACATTTTCAGTTACAATTTCATCCTCATCAAGAGGTAGCGTCTTCTCTGAATCTGTCACAGAGGAAATGCCTTGTGGTTCCCTGTACGTTTCAAATAAATAATTGGTATCCATACCACTTTCAGGATTTTCACCCTCACCTTTATACTCAGACATATTTACTTTATCTGTCCTGGCACTTAAAGAGACTTGTTTGTGGAGAAAAATAAATCAAAACTTGACAAAATTTACTTGTGAATTATATTTATTAATTATTCAAATGCACTTAAAGGTGAAAATACCTCCCTTTAATTACACAGCTATTTGAATATTAAATAATCAATTAATTTTTATCTAAACAGTTTAAAATGTAAAAGCTTTGCCCCACTACGTTGGGTGCCATATATATGATATGGAACGGCAAATCTTTTACACCATGAACATTGGGCATTATATGAATAATATGGAAATGTGAAATTGCTAGTAAATTGTAAATATATATGAAATGTAAATGCAAATGTTTTGCCCCACGACGTTGTGCGCCATATATATGCTGTGACTCTTTCAAATTTACATATAAATAAAATAAATTTAATTTACTTAATTAAAGCGTAACTGAGAGTCAAGCACGCATCCTAGTGCTAGGCCTTATGCTAGACTAAGATACGGTGAACTTTCTGCTGAAAGGTAGGTTAAGCAAAGCATTTTACATGCAACTAGCTCAGTTTGAAAATAAATAGTTCTCTCAGGGGCAGAAAATATGACTTGATTCTCCTTCTCTTTAATCATCTCCAGGTCAGGTAAAGAAATAAAATACAAAATAAATCTTAATATCTAATTTATTAAAATAAAATAATTCTAAATAAATTCAAAAGTTTTAATCTACAAATATTTACACATCCAAAATCAATATTTGGTCATAATTCAGATTTATACATCATAAACAATAAAATATTACAAGAAATAAAGAATAAATGAAATCATCATGTCGTGCAAGCTTATATCTAAAATGTGAACGTGATTATTATTATTAATATTTGTCATAGATACATGTAAACAATCAAAAATTAAAAATAAATTAACCGTGATGAATTGTACTGGAATGTAAATTGAAGAAAATAAAATTGTGCGGTCTACTATTTGATAACAAAATATAGACATTAAGGAAGTGGCTTTGCCCTAATTAGTCCTGTCCGGCGCCTTTTCTCGCTCCCAACACAGTACCATCAGTAACAAATTCACACAGAAAAGTATCCCAAAGTTCCACCCTACGAGCATGTCATTTTCAGCTCGTCGGACGCAACCCGAACATACATCATCATGTGCACACCCCTTAAGGAATATATATATTTTAATTAAATAAATAAAATGAAATAAAACAATGTCTCTGCGTATTCAATAAAATAACTCAGCCCTGATTAGTTCTGCCTGGTGCCTTTTCTCGCTCCCAAACGCAGTACCACCAAGACCAATTCGTGTATTTCAAATTCACCAGGACTCCATGCTATGAATTAAATAATGACATAATTCATTTCACACATCCCTGATGTATTATTCAACACGTTAATATTGAACACCCAAATACAACAAAATATACTTAATTCTCATATCAAAAGAAATAATATATATATATATATTAAAAGAAAATAAACTTTACCTTTTTCACGAAATTCCAATACAAAAACACCACTACAAATAAAGAATTTTGAGACGCCACTATACACACATTTATAACAAATATTGTTTAATCACCTTAATTCTTCATACATCGTATTAAACTCATCCATAATTTTCAATAAAAGATTTTGTTCACTTAATATATATATAACCTATATACACATAAACAAAATTATTAGTTTCAAATATCCTTTGTAGGATGAATAAATTTAAAAGAAAAATAAATTATACGGAAAAGAAAATGATTATGTTATTCAAAGTTATCATTACAAATGCTAGAAAGTTTTGTCATAACGTACGGCATAGTACCCTACATGCAAAACAAAAACCTCTAGAAAGAAAAAAAAATAAAATGAAATTAAATAAATTCAAACACCGAGTTCATAGAAATAAAAGTATTTCATACATAGGTAGTTATTCGAATACATCTAAACATTTTAATGTAATACGCGCAGCATGTTAAAAATAGAATTATTATAAGTGTAGAATCTTGTAAAAATTTTATAAGTATTGAAAATCTCAGAAATTATTCTAAGTCCAGATTTTAAAATAATCCTATTAAAGAAGAGGGAGGAAGTAGTTTTCACCTACTTTTAGACTTGCTAATATTGCGGTTTTCACCAGCAATTTCCGAAATTTTTATCTGTCCGCGCTTTTATTCGTAAATTTCCTTACAAAAACGTACGGCAACTTTCGTTAAGCACGAATCCATCTCCCAAAATTGTATGTCGACGGTGCTGCTCTTATCGGTTGCATGAGGAAACAGCGTATTAATAATCCTTGCGAGAGGTAAACAAACATGTGACCATAAATCCGTCTATACATTATGACTCAGCCGAGCACCTGATAAACAATACTTTTTGTACCGGTCAGTCCTTGCCAATGCCAGACGTGTTTGTGCGAAAAACACCTGCTCGATCCTTTTCTCGTAGCATTTAATACGTCTTAAAATTATAACCTTATAAAAATTTTATTAAGATTCTTTTACTGTTTTACTTAAATAAAAATAAAGTTTTCATAATTATTAATACAGTAAATATTTATACACATCATGGTGAAAATGAATAAAGTGAAAATTAATTTAAATAAAACTTGGAATGATACGTCTGCATTTGTTAAAATGTTAAAATTGATATTGATGTGAGCAATAGTGAAATACAGACATAATACACAGGATGCTATCTATCAAACATTGGCCTGGTAAGTAAATAACATTATTTACAACTTTTAAATATAACTTAAAGTTCATTGCCACATCCTTATTATGTTATAAATTTCTTGATTGTTGTTTACTTCATTCTTGAACCATCTCTTTGTATTATTGGGAAGTTTTATTCGTATTTTCTTTGTCTTGCTTACATTCGGAAATAAAGGGAAAACATTCATGATCGTCGGTATGCGTTGGTTAAATTTATCATGAACCCCTTTTACCTTTCCAATTTCTAATGATGATGTATTGTTGACAGGTGGATTATCATACGCGTTCACCCAGCTTATCGTTCCTGGTGATTGACATCTTAAATTGAAGTATAAATGTTGTATCAGTTATTTGATCATCATACAGATTATACGAGGACAATCAAGAAATACACATATAGACGAGTACAGACATAGACATCCAAGAGTACAAAGTGAAATTAAGTGAAGCATTACTTGAACTCAAAGTTATTGTATACTGCTACCCTCTTCGGCCTCGACGGAGGCCCCTTAACACTGCTTAACAGGCCGGATCATGCCTTCCGCAGCCATCCTACACGCTGTTTCGTTCGATACGCGAACTACGGACCCATCTAACAGCATGACCCGCTGTCTCCGTCGAGCCTTGCGACAGGGTACCCCGAGCGTCAAACTATCCCGGCCCAAGATAGAAAAGGCCCGACGCACCGAGGCACAGAAGTCGGGCGAATCCCTCACGTCCGGGAATACATTCCTCTGCTCTTCTGGCCTATAACAGATTCCATTCTCTACATAACCTGGTTACCAATTACATGTACTCCAAGTTATCCCTATTGATTGCTTACTTGCGTAAAATTTATTTATTCAGTTACTAAATTTATACAGATCACGTTTACATTACCTAATTTATTATTGTTCATGAGGAATTTGTAAACTTAAATAAATAAATACCAATGTACATATAGATATAAATATAAATAAATATAAATCAAGAAAAATTCTTACCTTTATTAAGCACTTATGTATATAATATGAACGCACACAATAAGAAATCCTTACTTAACTAAACATAAAATTGCAAGTGATCTAAAATTCATTTATTTACATATTATTATTTATTCAAGATCACTGCAATATGTAGTTATAAATACAAGAAAAATGCAACTGCAGGTGTTTTAAAAAAACAAATGCCTGCTGTCTAGTTTTGAGATGAATAAGAAACAGATTTATTTATTATAAATCACTCTGTATACGTCTATATATAAAACTCTTGGTATTTAGGCCGTTATGGAAAAAGATACAACAAAATGCTAAGTTTACGTTTCGACATATTTAATACAATGTCTTCATCAGAATACTGAAATTATAAGTATAAATAACAAATGATGCTTCAAAATTAATAAAATATAAAATTACTTACGTTAAAAATATGTATAATAACTAAAATTGTATAAATAAAATACTTCTTTTAAAATGTTGTCAAAAAAAGAATTGACAATATCAAATATAATTATAAATATCAGCATATGATTTCTAGATTAACAATTTAAAATTATTAACATACTCAAATAATAAATATTAATGTCATTACAAAATTTTTACAATGTAAGTATCAAATAAATATTAAAAGAACTGATTTTTGAAAATGTAGAAGGGAAAATATTTGTTTATGTAAGTAATGAAAAATAAATTTTTAAAAGAGCCTTAATTTCACTTACACACATTTTTGTTAATTTGGATGAGTTCTAATATTGATCGAGATTTATTGTTAATTTCAATATTTAGAATTTTAGTGTTATCAAAATTAAAATTACGTTTAAATTGTTGACAATGTTTTTTTAAAGCAGTTGAATTTTTACAATATTTATGACCTTTAATTCTTTCTTCTAATATTGCATTGATTGTCCAATGTATATTTTGTTACAATTATTACATGGAATATTATAAACAGTGTGGGATTTTTTTTTAAAAAGGAGTTTTAGATTAAATATGAGTATTGATAAACTTTACATTATTATAATTTTTATGTACTAAACATTTTAGTTAATTGTTCTGATAATTTTGGAACATATGGGATAGATAAATATTTAATTTGTTTATTATTTAAATTTTGATTGTTTTGTTGTAAAAAATGTACCTATTAGATATATTTTGTTTTCAGGTATTGCAAGAATACAGTCATCAACATATCTTTTATAAAATGGAATTTCAAAATTAATTTTTGATGTAATTGTTTCTTCAAGATCTTCCATTACTAATTGTGCTATAACACTTGATATTGGTGCACCCATAGCACATCCATATATTTGTTTATAGTACTTATCTTTATATTGGAAAAACGTTGAAGTTAATGAAATATCTAAACCTTCTAAGAAAAAATTAAGATCTAAATAAGTGAATTCCTTTAATTTACACCAATGTTTCTTAATAATGATCGTTGATTCACCTTGTATATTATTCACATACCTACATATGCAGCAATCATAAATACAAAATTCTAATGTTAAGTGCTATCACAAAAATAATCAGTATCTACTTTCTAGTTTCAAGACAGAGAATTGCTAGATTTAATTATAAATCTTATAAAACTCTATTGAATTATCATCATTTCTAATAATATAAAATAAAATAATCCAAACAATGCTTTTTGCAGCGTTTGCATTGAAAACGACGAATATTAAGCATTCTGTCTGATTTATAAGTGTGCAATATTATTTTTTTTTGCGTATTTATTATCCTCTATGGAAAATGCATGTTCTGTTGGTTATAATCACCAACATTTCAAATATATACCTACTCATATTTGAAATTAATAATTATGTAAATCAAATTAAATAATCTGTGTGCAGCTCTTGTATTTAAAAGCGTAACACAAATCAATCTATGAATCTACATCTATGCATATAAAGGCTAAGTGAGAAATACATCTTTATATAAGAGAAATATTTATGCCAAGTAATGTGCACGAGCTACGATCAGGTAGTTCAGGTACAGCGTGTGCGGGGGGCGAGGTGAGACGCCTAACGTTCGGTCTGACTCGGCAAACGTCCATCCCAACAATATCTCTCGAGCTGGACGCATTCTTTTTTCTTCTAGTGTACGTCTTGAGATACACAACATACACTTAGGTGTCATTACCAACGGCTATTGGTAATGACACCTAAGTGAATGTTGTATATTTCAACGTAGACCCACAAAACAAGAAATTTTATGATGATTTATTTTTGTCTTTTGCTTGAACAACTTACCAAGAAGATTATTGCGACAATGAAGTCAATAACAGTGGCTACGAAGATAGGATTTAATGTTTAAAAAATATACTGAATAAATTTTTTATTCAAGAATTTTCTTAGTTTAATTTCTTTGTGTTAATTACTTATTCTTTTTATTAAAGTATGTAATCTTGCTCTAATATTACCTAATAAAGCAATCAATTTTTTTTGTTTAATTTTTTGTATTTTCTGAGAAAAACGTCACTTGTTCACCAATTTGTTGAGTTCCTTTCAAACACTGTTAGCACAAATGGCAGTACAAAAGCTAATCTTTATTATGTGAATATTAGGTAAAGCACGCCCCAAAGCAGAATCTTCTAAACAAATTACACAAACCACTTAATAACATTTATTGCTTTACCCAAAAAAGTCTTTTTTGGACTTACGCGGTTTTTACGATAAGCTCGTCAATTTGTGCATCATATGAGTATTAAACCAAACGAACTTCCAAAGTGAAAACGCCTTTATTCTAAACTTCGTTGCTTGCTTTGTTTATGAAACAAATAATTGTAAACACTTTCAAATATGAGGACAAACAGGTCGCAATCTAGAATGGTCGGCGAAGGATGGAATCGGTAGTGGCAGTTAGAAGGACAGAGACAGGTTAAAGCGATAGTCACATGCACATGACCGTCGTCTGGCGCCTTCGATATTCTCATAGTTCTCCATACATCTCCGCTTAGAACCACTACTACGGGAATGACGTTAGGAAAAAGTTTTAGTTTCTTATCTATTCTCTCCTTCTTTTCACTATCACCATCCAGCTTCTCTCTTACAATATATGTGTACCATCGACCATTTTATTCAATAAGACTAGACACAATTAAGGTCCTGTTCAGTGTGTGTACGAGATGTGTTTATGTGAGTGAAATAGTTACATGTATACGTACTTACCAGCGAACACATACTCGTACTCGTACTGTCTGTTGCTCTGCTTTGTAAAGGGAATTACAACGGAGGGCGTGGGAGTGCTAGCGATTAAAGTTCCAATTAAATATTATATATGACGTTTTCACGTGATTACCTCGCTGCCGCCTTTTTCTTTTTCGTCGTCTGCCGTGTCTTAAATTGGTTAACAATGTAGTACGATGGCCATATGCATTCGATATTGAATATTGTGTGATGGCGGGCGGTTGTTGTTTACTTATTGTACAAGGACGATTATAAGAAAATTCACCTAGTTTACGTGACCGTACTGACAAATGTAATAATCCAAAGAGGTTTATATTTAATAATATTATCAGATGTTTTGTACAACATCCAAAACTTTTAAGCCGAATACCATTTTCCGGAATAATGAATAATAGCACAAGTCTGCATTGAAAAAATTAAAAGTAATTAACATTTTTTGGATGGCCAGCAAAAGAATTGTGTCTGTTAAGGGTATCTATGGGTTACTACCGTGCTTTGTAGGGTATTTAAAGCCATCGCGTCGGTCCTGTCTTTTTCAGTGGACGTTAAGCCATGTTATGGGGCGCATTAATAATAATAATAGTTCATTCGTTGTAATTACCATTACAAGAAAGTCAGTAAATTAATTAAAAATGCACAGTTAGCTGTATATGACAATAAAACAAACAATAACAACAAAGCAATAATGTGTATATAATGCATTAATGTATTTAAAAGCCATGAATGTTCTAAGTCACACTTTAAGAACTCTTCTATTGAATAAAAACTGTGATAATTGAAAATATCCTCCACTTTTTTTATGAATAATTTGTCCCTCTCTTCAATAAGGTTCTTGATTTTGTTATACAGTTTGGGCCTCCAATAGTCTACGTAGCGCTGTGTCGTTTGCAGGCGGTGATATGGGATTTGGAACTCTTCTCTGTGGCGAGTTTCGTAATTATGATGCCCTCCATTCAATATATACTTTTCTTGTTTTTTTCTAACGTATTCTATACATGTAAGTATAAATAGGCAAGGCAAGGTCAGTATTCTTTCTTGCTTAAAATGTTCCTTACAACCATCCGTGTATTTCAGATTACAAAGAGCTCTAATCGCTTTTTTTTGCAAGCAGAAGATTCTTGTTGCTGCAGGTGATGTGCCCCACAACAAAATTCCGTAGTTTATCCTACTGTGAAAGTTCGCAAAATAGGCAAATTTTGATGCGGAATGGGTAGCAATAGTCTTCAGTCTTCTTATAGGATATACCAGGTGTCAACGGGATCAGCCCGCCATTTATTTATTAGTTAAAATAAAACTTCGAAATTCGGACCGTATATATGAGTGATTGATGGGCTTCTTCAGGTACACTCAGTTTTTCTATAGCACTTCCGGTGAAACCGGAAGTGACGTTAATTTTAAATTTTTAGATGCAACATTTATTGTTTCTGTTCATATTCTGTTTCTTCTGAAAATTTGCCATCTAGTGCAGGTTAACTTTCGACATTTCTGTCAAAGATAGCGATATCTGTTAGAATTATCCATTAAAGTGAAACTGCTTCGCAACAATTGTCGAAATGCAAAAACCATCAAAGTTAGCTTTGAAAACAATTAAGAAACATATTTTTCACATTTACACGCATTGGCGGAGGAAACATGTATTTCACGTTGAAATTACTAAAGAAAATAATTTTTTTTCACTTTCAAATGACAGGTACTCTTTTTTTTTTGTAAATAGTAACACCTATTTTTTATTGCAGTGCCATATTGGCATAATTTTTAGCTGTCAAGTGATATAAAATATGCTGTGGTTTAGTGGTAGACGGGTAGTACAAAATATAAAATGTTTTAAAAGTAGTCTAATTCCAAAGCAACAGAACAATTACATTTCAAATGGAAAAAACACAGTTAGCATAGGAGATAAACAACTTCCATAAATTTAATCAACTACTAGATATTAAACAAAGATACACACATGTTCAATGTTTGCATTAAAACTATTAGTAACACAACAATAGCGAAAACAGTAACTTACAAAATCTATGTTATGAGTATTATTGAAAGGAGCTAGATGTAAGTTATTATTGTTTAGGTATTTATTATAAATGTTCAAAATGTCGCCTTTCCTGATCTCTACATAAATTAACACATCGTATAAATTCCCTTACACAATTATGTAACTGGTGCCTGGTTATATTATTTATTGCTTGCCTCACTCGTGCTTCCAGTTCTTCGCGAGTAGCAGATTGTACAGTGTATACTTTTTCATTCAAATATGGCCAGATATGGAAATCTAAGAGTGTTAAATCCGGTGATCTAGGAGGCCACCTGACTGGCCCATTGGTACCAATCCAGCAGTGACGGCTCGTGATTTTTTGGGACGGGAGGGCACCGGGGGATCTGAGTTTTTAATATCAAAAATTAAGCACAGACAAAAAATAAACTCAATATGCTATTTAATTAACTTGTTTGAAAACGAAATCCATCCGCCGTTCTTTACGATGAGCAAAATGATTAATAACTAATTCATTGAAGTTTGGTGTTGATGTCAGTAATTGTTTGTCAATGGAACACATTGCTAAGGCACATAGTCTGCTTTTCCGCATGGTATTTCTAGAAAATGTTTTTATTCTCTTCAAAGTAGAAAAACACCGTTCAGTTTCAGCTGTTGTCATCAATATGGTGCAAATTATTTTCAATAATTTGACAGATTCGGCAAAATTAGTTGTTAAATTATTTTCATAGAAACATTGCAGTAATGTTAGAGCAGATGAAGCAGTCCCAAAATCTGGTCTATTATACAAAACTACCAATTCGTATCGAACTATAAAAGCTAACTGGGAAAATGTAGCCGAATCTGTCGTCTCGTCTGCTTGTATAGCGATATAATGGGCTTTGTTAATTTCGTCTAGAATCAAAGTGCGAGAAAGGTCGTAGATACTGTTCAGCAATTCATTTTGAATGATTTTTCACAAACCCATAAAAACTCTATTATTATACTTGTGAATGTGGTCCTTGAGGGTGGTGTCAATTCCTACCAATAA
The DNA here is from genome assembly GCA_963170755.1 of Amphimallon solstitiale. NCBI lineage: Eukaryota > Metazoa > Arthropoda > Insecta > Coleoptera > Scarabaeidae > Amphimallon > Amphimallon solstitiale. The sequence goes on along the minus strand of OY720681.1, from coordinate 121,095,458 downwards.
ATTAATTAAAGAATCCACGAAAAATCCCCGGATTCGCACTGTGTTTCGTCATGGCCCCTTAAAGCGATTTCAAACATGACACAATACTTATTGCAGTTTATTAATTTTCCAAGAGTATGTCTGTTTTTACTGACGTTTTCATTGTGCTGAATTATATTTAATCTATATGCAGTGTTCAGCTGACACATTATAGGTATTTACCTTTCCCAAAACTGAATATTCTATCATGTTATTATAAGATATTTTTCACTTACTTTATGTCTTTTTACTTTCTGACCAAAGAGTTTTAAATCCCTAATACCATTAGAAGTCTAGACAGGGTCGCTTTGTGGAGAATTCCTAATTAAGCACACATAACAAAAAATGGTATATTAAACTACAAGTTTCATAACACATGATTTTTGCGCACGCGTTTATGTTAAGAACAAGAACAAGTGTGCAAAATGTGTTATGAAACGTGTATTTTATACTATTTTTTCTATTTTGGTTATTAAAAGTTCAAAAAAGCTTAAAATGAGAGACATGTTTCATTCGAACATTTTAAATATTTGAATATAGGCGGTGTTATATGTAATTATGGTTAAAACGTCTATGGAAACTGTAACTTCGTACGAGTTCGGATGTCTTCGGAATGTCAGTGGTGGCCTTGCTTTGACTTCGGCTAACTTCGTATGGGTTCGGACGTCTTCGGAATGTCGGTGAAGGCTTTGTCTTGGCTTCGACAAACTTCGTTTGTGTTCGGACGTCTTCGGAATATCGGTGAGGGCCTTGCCTTGTCTTCGGCCAACTGAACATTTTAAATATTTGAATATAGGCAGTGTTATATGTAATTATGATTAAAATTCAGACTGATTTATGCAATAAATTATTTCAAATCACCAACAAAGAGGACGAAATAATTAATTGCACGCCCTCAGAGATTCGCAAAATAGCAGAAGACAATTTACAAAATATTTTGCCAACATAGTTTCGACATATTATCAAAAATAAACTTGTATAACAGTTGTACTATTCAACATTGGAAGTAAATTTCAATAGTAACATCAGAAAACTTATCATCAACTCTGCTTAACAATTTACATTGTTAATTAGTAAATAAAATGTTAGCATGTGTGCTTTTAATTCTTTGTACAACTTCTATTGCACATATTTGTTACATTAAAGGCTTACATTTTGACATTTAAATATAACTTGGTTCCATTTTTTTTCTTTATTACCAACGTCAAAACAACAAAATTAGCGTGCGATAAAGTAATACTTTTGCAACCAACACGGGTGTCGTAAAGTGAACTTTATAGCACCGAAATAGCAAAAAGCATTTTGCACATTACACCCACACAACCAGTCTGATAAACTGTAAGAGCTTCTCTCTCGTCACGGTTTTATTAGTTTTCTATCTTAATGTCATAGCTCAGTGTGTTATTTTCTATCACTTCGATTATGTTACTAACGCAATTTATAGTTGCATTTGCATCGATAGAAATTACAACATACACTCACCGCTATATATCACATACTGGACCGCCACGCGGCAACATAGAGGAGTGCCCCACCGCTGACGTATATCTGCGCGCCACCTGCGCCAGTTTCATCGCTCGATTTCTAATACAGAGGGGCGCGAGATTCCCCGGAGCCTACGTCAGACTGCAATTTTTAAACGCGCTGAAAAGACGGACTGTTACTTCCGAAAACATATTATTTGTTATCAAACAAATCAGAAAAATTACATACAAATTACGTATTTATAATTAATTTGTCTGTTAAAAGAAATTTGTCATTGGGAAATTTGTCACAGCGGGACATTGCCCCGTTGCCCTCCCTGCAGCAGCCGCCACTGCAATCCAGAGGTCACCAAAAGTTTGATTTAAGTAATCCCTAACGAGTTTTGAATTATGAGGTGGTGCGCCGTCCTGCTGAAAAAATACAGCATATCTTTGCTCCCTTAGTAAATAATTTAAAGAGTCATTAATTTCATTATTTAAAAAATCCAAATATCTTTCGGAAGTTAGATGTACGTCAAACATTATAGGAGGCAAAAGAACGTCCCCAATCAATCCCAGCCAAACATTAAAACCAAACCTCACTTGATGGTTACCTTGTCTGTATGAGCCCCAGATATCGAATGGTGTGGGATGACTCTTCATTTCTTGCTGAGAAACAGAGATGCTGTGTTTTCTCTTCATTTAATTTTAGTACATTATGTAGTAAATGTCCATTTTGTAAAGGATTAGAATGGAAAAACACAGTAATATTACTATCCTCTTTTATTCTTTACAAAGGGTATCAGTTTACTCCGAGTACTCGGAGTAAATTGATACCCTTTGTAAAGAATAAAAGAGGATAGTAATATTACTGTGTTTTTCCATTAGTACATTATCTTGGAACTATTTTGTGATTTCTTCCATTACCCGTTTGCTCTCTTTTCCAATTTCGTCAATCGACTTTCCAGTTACTACGTAGGATGTATCATCAGCATTGAGACAGCTTTGTTTAGGTGTTATATTTTTTGGGATATCATTAACGTACATCACAAATAAAATTGGTCCCAATATCGATCCTTGTGGTACCCCATTATGAATTGGTCTGGTATTCTTTATTTAAAAACGAAAAACCCCAAAAGGCATTCGCTATTTATTTATTTAATTATCTATTTTACTAAAAATCTACTTAAAAGCTGTCTTGAAAATATATTTTGCAACTGTGGAAGAAACGTCGCCACTACGCTTAATCCAACGCCATGTGTGTGTTAAGCATGCTCTGTTCACTACAAGGAAATTTACCAAGCTTTGCCCTCCCTGGCTGACTGGCACTTTGAAATTGATGATGTCATTGAGAAATAAAGCCAAGTTTTGTAGGTCACGTGAGCCGGGAGATTAGGATTACTATAAGTTTTTGAGGAACCTCACTACCAACACTACTCGACTGAAATTAAGTTGGTAGCGCATACAGTTGATCTTCCCACCCATTTACACGATGTCAGTGACATAAATAATTACTTTGTCAATTGAATGATGATATTTCTCGTGTTAAACTTCTTTATGAAAGTGCTTCCATCTAAATTTGAATTTTATGTGTGTTGAGTATTCAACGTGTGAAGATCACGATAATATAAATATAACTATGATACGGATGTTGTGCCCAACTATTTTACCACAGCTGACACATGTAGATAAGATAGATTTCTATATTTTTGACTCTGTACCCTTTGATTGTTGGAAATTTGCGGTGGTCTGTTTTTCGCCAAAGAACAATCGTCCTGAACAGCAACCTTTATCATTAAATGAGAATTAAGTCAGATGTTTATAATCTTGCCACGAGGTTTCGTGGATTAGTATCTCCTCCAGCGCATATAACAGCACTATATAGAAGCTCGTGCACTTATCTAATATACTAACCAGGTGTCCTCCGAAGTTGATGTCTAAGTTGAAACGCACGCTCAATGCAAAATTTTTGAATGTTGCCCACATCTAATTTTTTTTCCATAGGGTACTTACTCAGATTATTGTTCTTTTTTAACTTTTTTGTGTAGTATGTCAGTATGTTCTCTGTTTTCGTTTTCATAATGCAGTGTTAGTTGCACTTAGTCGAATGCTTTAGAATAGGCACCATTATTTAATTATTTTGTTTGTGTTAGGAGGGTTAATTTTAGCAGTTATCACTGATATTCGCCTTGCAGTTTGCAATTTTATTTTTGATTAAATCTTTAATGTAACTTCCATTTTATTGCAATTTATTATAATCATGTTATTTTTTTGTTGTTGTTAGTCTGTTCTATGTATACCATTATTTATTTTTCAATAAAATCAATTATTATTATTATTACTCTAATTCAAAAACCATGTTCTACAATTTAGCAACGGCGGCCAAAGACTGGAACTTACATTAATAGACATCCAATAAAAAATTGTCTGGAATTATTGTTTCTTATATTTCTACTTCTAGTAGTATAAGGAAGTACTGTAATGAGTAAAGTTCGGATTATATGCTAAGTGCATATTTTTAAATGTGCATTCTCCTGCATATTTGTGAAGAAGTTGTTCATTTTGGTTTAAGCCTTGTCTAATTCTTCGTGCAAGTTTTGGTGAAAATATGAATAGACCTTTTTATTACCTTCTTGGTGCCTGGGTTGAAATCGCATCGTCGTTTCTGCTTTTACTGCCTTTACGTTTATATTTTTCGCGGAAGAGAAACAGCAATGATATTTGTAAATAAGTGAAAGTAAGATAAAAGACCAATGCGTGTCCCTATTGTACAATTTTTTTAAATTTTGCTGTCGCGCTGCCACCATTTACGTTAATTTAAAAATCAGTTTTTTCGAAAGTAACTATACATATTGCAAGGTTAGTTAAGTTTTTGTTAATTTCAGCGTTGATGTTATATTTAAACTCTTCTAGTTAACAGAGTAAACCCTTTGATTATAACTCCAATATGTTATGTGCTGACCAGCTGACAGTAAGAGAAACTGCGCATTTCTACATACTCTTAGTATTATTATGCTCAAACTTGCTTCTATTCGTTTTTCAGCTTCTTTTACGGAATTAATCGCCTCTTACCTTGAGAACAGATCGAGTTATGTGCACTACAATGATTACAGTTCCAACGAATTCACGATAACATAATGGGTACCTCCAAGATCCAATCTATTATTCAATGTGTACATTAATGATCTATTAAATAGATTGGATTGGGGGTACTACCTGACGCCGATGACTTGAAATTATTCTCGAAAATTAACTACTTCTCCGATTGCCGTCAATTACAAAGAAACCTTTCTATTATTAACAACTGTTGTCCGGAAAACAAAATTAAGCTAAGTATTAATAAATGTGCAGTTGTGACATTCTCAAGAATTAACAAAGCGGTCTTATATGACTACTCCCTCGACTTAGTAATTATAGCTAGACAGACCAACATTAAAGATCTAGGTGTGTTATTTGATTCCCGCTTGGACTTTACTAGCCATATACAATCAATTTGCTCTTCTACTTCACGCACGTTTGGCTTTTTAATAAGGTCATGTAGAGGCTTTTCGAATCTCTCAACATTTACCACCCTATAGTATACAATGGTTTGTCCAAAATTGGAGTACGCATGAATAATATGGTATCCCTGCTATGTGTACCAGCAACTAGCTTTGGAGGGAGTGCAGAAGCGATTTTTAAAATATGTATCATTTAGAATGAGCGCCGTTAAACCCCACCCCGCGTGGTATTGATTATAGTGCACTCTTAAATACCCGTAATTTCATAAGCTTGACTTCAACGAGGAAGATAGCCAGTGCGGGGTATTTAAGAAAATTAATTAATGATAAAATTGACTCGCCCTGCCTTCTGCTGACCGCGGACTTTTTGGTGCAAACGTATGCAACGCGTTCGACTGATACGTTTGTAGGTTCCAGAGTTCGAACGAATGTTATGGTTACAGCACCATTAACTCATATGACAAGAAATGCAAATATTTTATATTCTGACCCCTTCCACATTTAATTCTTTGCCTGCTGCCATGGCTTTTCCTTATTCCTTCACTATAAAATTATTAGTAATTTTACCAGCTACTAATTATCTAAGTTGAGTCAGGGTGCTTAATGGTTACAATACTATGTAATATATTCTGATATACAGGGTGTCCCAGAAATAAAAAGACGGAGTAGCAAGTATGTAAAGTCCGAACAGAAACAGGCCCAAATATGCCGCAATAACGAAGAAATTAAAAATTTAATTTTCTATGTTATTTTTTTAAATAAAAAATTGCATTACGGACCTGGCACACGTAAGAATGCTCATTTGTTAATAGAAACGAACACGCATTCAAAGAAAAATTCGCTTTTATTTGTAAATACGGGAAAGAAATATTAAATCATACTCATTGGTAATAAAACATATTTTTTGCCGGAAGCGTCTAAATAACGCAGCTATGTATTCGAGTGTTGACGCAGATGGACGACTGACTCACTTTATTGCAAACAATAAAAGATTATTTTTATTTTTAAAATAGGAAGGTTGTTGTCCTTTAATGTGTTTGTAGTCGGAAACAGCTGATTATTATTATTTTAGAATATTCAATAAATCGTAGTAAATATCAAAATGTAATTATTTTTTTGTAGCAGGTCTAAAAAGTAATTAATGGTGTGATATTTATTATGAAGTATCTATTCCTCCTCCTTTTTTTAACACAAGTAATATGGTGGTCCTGAAAAGAACCGATTGTGTAAGTGAAGCAGGTGGATATTTATAGAATGTGCTCTATGTGTCCGCCGTGCGCACGAAGACAGGCGTCAGTCCGTCGGAGAAGATTACCACGCACTCGTTGGAAGGTACCTGGTTCCCCAAGTATACGTTTCGCAGCTGTAAAAATACGTTGCCGAAGATCTTCTTCTGTGGCAATCCCATCCCCATCATACACCAATTTTTCATATACCCCCATAAAAAAAATCTAATAGATTTAAATCCGGACTGCGCGCCGGCCATGGTGTATGTCCTCCACGTCCTATCCATCGAGGATATGAAGCATTGAGGTAATTGCGCACTGCCAATGAAATGTGTGGAGGCGCGCCATCGTGCATGAACCGGAGTTGTCTTCTAAGTAGCAGAGGCACATCGTCGAGATATTCCGGCAACGTATTCTGCAAAAACTTTAAATAACTCTCTCCGGTCAGTCGTGCAGGTAGTATGTGCGGTCCAAGCAGACCATTTCGGGTGAAACAACATTCTTCCGTGAATAGTATGCTGGCACAAAAGTCCACATCTCTAGCTTGTTTTCGTCGAAACCAGGTACAGAATCTTACACCTGCGGGACGGTCCTGTTGTGCTAGAGCTTGCACCCGTTGCAGGTGGTATGGGTACAGCAAGTTCTCGCGGAGGAGTCGATAAATTGTCGATCGGGACACTCCGACTTGTCTTGCTGCAGATCGCGTGCTTATACCTGAATCCCTATCTACCACATCCAGGAGATGCTCTTCCGCATGTAAAACTCTCCGTGTTCTTTCATGACCACTGCCTTCGTAGCGTGGGTGTAGTATGCCTTGTTCGCGTAACCTAAATACCGTGTCCATACGACGATTGATACGACGGACGCCTGCGATTAGGAAAACGTTCGGCGTATAAACGTTCAACAGCTCTTCCATTTCCACCTACTTCACCGTACAGATACACCATATCCCATAATTCTTGCGTCGTAAAAGCCATGTCGATAACTATGTGTCAACTCACATCGGCGGCTAATAACAAACTGAACATCTGTGTATCTATCGCCCTTGCACATGCATGCATTGGCGGCTGGTCGGTAATAAAATCGCGGGTCATACAATAAAAACTTATGCATTTTTTTAAATAACATCCATTGTGCTGTTTGACAATGGATGTTATTTACAAAAATACATACGTTTTTGTCGTGTGCCGCGCGATTTTATTACCGACCAGCCGCCAATGCATGCATGAGTGCAATTTTATACCGCAAGTCGACCAGAGTCGGCGTAAGGCCAATTGAATTCTTTATTATTTTTTTTCTGCCGTCTGCGCACGAATAAAGACTTGATATTTTGAGGGTACGTTTTTACACAATCTAGCTTCCGATTTCTGCTACTCCGTCTTTTTATTTCTGGGACACCCTGTATATGTTGCCTAATTATTTAGCTTTTAGTCATTTATGTGCTAATACTTTTTTTGTTGTTGTAAATATGCTGATATTTTTGTTTGCACTGTACTATACTTTAATTAGTGTTTTGTTTTGCAAATGAATTCAGTCTGTTGGACAATAAAGTTTATTATTATTATTATAATTAGGTTTTGGAATAAGGGGTTTTCTCATTATGTTTGATTTTTGTTGTCATAAAATGAAAACACAGTAAAATTGTAAATTGTAGGTTAGAATCGCTATTTGCGTCAAAAATACATACAAGCAGTTAAGTTTTGTGGGCCCGACTAAAACTAAATGCCCTAAATATATTATTCCATAAATCTACAGATTTAGTTCGTAGGATAGTAATTCACTTGATTTTTTTGTTAATTTTTAATAAGGATTAAGAAGACTTTTGTTCAAAGTAAATAAAACTGACAGTAAAAATCATTTAAATTCCTACTTTATTGATAAAATATAGTAACGATCGACACACAGTGTCTTCTTCAGATGAGGTTGGATTACAAACTAAACTAAATTGTGGAAAATGTAAATGAAATACAATCATTAAAAAAATGTTTAAGAAAGAATTTAATAATGGGTTATTTATGACCTACCCCCGAGTATTTACAAATATCTAGTAATATGACGTCACTACGGGAAAACCGGTATACGTTTAGTTGAGGAATAAATTTAATAGTGGAGAACTCCTAAGTTCTATTTGATTATTAAGTAAAAGTTATATATTATGTTTCAAAATTTCCATAGTTTCTAACAAATTTAATTTCTCAGATTTATTTACTGTGTGTAAAATATTAAAATTATGATGAAAGTTATGAGTTTCTTCTCTCAAATGTATAGCATAATGTGGATCATCTTTATTATTAATATAGCTTCGTTCGTGCTCCTTAATTCTTTTAGAAAAAGATCTACCTGGCTGGCCTATGTAAAATTAAGGGCAAGAACTGCAAACTAGTTTGTAAACTCCTGACTTTTTAATTTTGTCTGTTTTTTGTTTATTGTTTTTAATAACTGAACATAAAGAATTGTTAATTGTGAAGGCTATGTTATAGTTATTCTTAAACAGGATTTTTGAAATTTCGCATGCAAAATTTCCCGTATAAGTTATTGTGCTCTATTTCTTATTTGTATCAACTTTCTCTGTAGGATATATACTAAATTAATAGCTTTCTTGTAACAATGTTTGTTGAGGATATTGTGAATAATGTCTGGGTTATAACCATTGCTGTAGGCTATTTGCTTGATGTAATTGAATTCTATATTATAATTATCTTTAGATAAAGGAACATTAATAAGTCTATGAATTAACGAATTGAAGGAAGCCATCTTATGAGAGTAAGGATGAGTAGAGTTACTATCAATAATCGTGTCTGTATGCGATGGTTTATGGTAAGTTGCAAAGTCGTGTTTATTATTATTCTTTGAAATCGTTAAATCTAAAAAATTGACAGCTTGGTTTACTTCTTTTTCAATGGTAAACTTAATGTTAGGGTGATATGTGATAGGTAGGATGGCATGGAAGTTTGTTTTAGTTTTGGAGTTTCTTTGGGTATCAACTTGTTTCGGCTTGCAATAGCACTAAGTGGTAGCTCATCTTCCGAATCAAAATCACCCTCTTGATTTGTCTGAATTTCATATGTTCCCGCAATGTCCTTATCTACATTGTCTTCCCCAATTATGTTTTCGTCAATATTTTCCTCATCAGTCATTTCGTCAGATTCTGGAGGCACATAAACAACATCAATCGATGTAGCATTTTCAAAATCTGAGTCTTCTTCTAACGCAGCCATTAGCTCTATGGCTGTCAGCGGCCTTTTCATCTCCCATTTTGAATATATTTTACTGAAACAAAAACAAACACCAACATAACCCAGATATAAAAAAATTAAAAAAAAAAACAGAATCACAAAACTGTCAAAAGAGGCAAGAGAAAAGCCTAGCTGCCAGATATATTTTGAACTTTACACTAGTATTATACCTAAACAAAAAATTTCTTACCTCATTTTGACTATAGATATCTAAAAACACAAATTCAAAACTCTAAAGCACTACTAAGAAGTACCGGTACGATTGCTGGCAACCAACTGAGAGATGTATCAACGAGTCAAATAATTTTCCGTCAACATGCGAATCGTGTCTCAACCTGCATGAAACCGCTCACGTCCTTCAACAATGCCATGCTGCAGTAATCAGTGCGGTCGAGCAGCTTGGCACCGGGTGCGCGCTTTTACCTATGTATTAGCCAAAGCTGCGTATACGTATCCGTTACAAAATACCTGTCATTCTAGCTGTCGTTTTCAAACTATAGATATAAAGATGTGTATATATCAAAGAAGACATATTTTAAATATACACTGCAATCAGTAATAATGTTTTTATAAACGGCAGCTGAGCAAATAAAATACATTCATGAATTTGTGTGTGTAGCACTATGTTTCATAGACTGTAGAGAGATTTGTACGGTTTGAAGACATACAAAAAGAAAATATGGTATAAACTTCGTTTGTAGTTTCTTACAGATAAATATATCACCATTAGAAGAGTCTTGGGTGGAAACTAGCGACGAAATAGCAGGCCAGACGGATCGTGATAGTACGAATAATCTTGGAAGAAGAATACCTGTTATTTACAATATATTTCAAATTTTACCGAATACTGAAACAAATAAAAGAAAAATAAGAATTGTGTTAGCGAATGGAAAAAGGAAGTATGTGGCAAATAATGAAGAAGGTAACAAGTTCATAAACAAATACAAGGAAGAATTGTATTAATAAAAATATACCTACTTTGGAAGATACCGAATAGTTTAAGTGAAAGACTTTTAAGTAAGCGAACAATTTCAATGTGTTGACGTTTTAGTGAATGAACTGTCAAAAACAATATATGTGCGTGTGTTAGTGTCACGACGGCAATTTGAGAGCAGAGATCTCACTGAAGACGCAGGGTGACAACCTAAATATTAGTTCTGGGGATGGCGTAACGAGCATTACACATTTTTCCCGGGTATAAATTCAAAGACAGGAATGAACAAATTTAGACGAATGCTGACTGCGACTTTGAAAAGATAAAGACTTTAAAATAGAAATCGTAGGGTCAGATACACCGCGATTAAATGTAAATTCATTCATTTTGTATTAGCATATTAATTTTACCTTATCTAATTTTCATTCATTATAATAAGTTTTCTTTGTGAATATTTGTTTTGTATTTAAAAAATGGAGATGCCTATGGCACAATTTGAAGAGATGTTTAACGATACAAAGTAAGTTTTAAATACAAGGATTTATCAATGCTGCTATGCGTATATGGAATACAATGTGCAAATATTTATTCAATATAACGTTGTGCAGCAGGGATAATAGATATTGTCCTGTAGAAATATGAATTCATTAGGTTTTTTTTTACACAAATAGAATTATTAATGGTGTTGGGTGTTAAGAGGATATAACGTGTGAATGCATATTTTCTGACACTTTATTAAGCGTCATTAATTCTCACAATTCAATTTTTTTTGATTTCAAATTTAAAATTTAAAATAGATATTTCAAAAAGGGAAGTGCTTCTGGGTGGCAGATTTTGAGACGCTGGTCGCAATGCGTGCGAATGATTGTTGCCAGTGATCAAATTCAAGCTTTTTCTCCGAACATTGACCATTGCGAAGTTCTAAGTTTATCAGAGCATTACGTGCGAATATAATGTTTCTGATGGTATAGAATTAGTATAATATTAATAGAATACTGATATTCAATTGAATTTTTCCTTATTTTAAAACAGGATAATATTTTATTTTTGATTAAGCATTATCGATATATTTGTTCTACAAAACATTACAACCGAGAACACGGTGCAAATGTTTTCTTTCGATTATGTTTTCTTTTATAATTCTTGGGTGAATATAGTATAGCGATTCTTAAAAAATGTTGAATAAAATATACAATTATGTTTTATATAGATTCTGATTTTTCTTTAATATAAGCTATAACCTTATCCCTATAAAAGAAAAACAAGAGATTTACCAGTAGAAAAGAAGGTTGAATACACTGATGGAATTCACGTATACTTATAAAGTACGTGCTGTTAAGAAAATAAATGAATATATTAAAGATAATAAAAATTATCATTATTTTGATTAATTATGTTGCTGGAACAGCGCACAGCATAATCTATTTGGCAATGCCTAACGTATGGCAATACTACAATTATTTTATACCAAATAATTATGTTGCCACAGCAATATGTAAGAATTACATTTTAACGTTTGTTATAACAGTAATAATACGAATTTGTCATGGTATAACTGAATTATAAATATTGAAATGCAATATTTAATACCAGTACTATAAAATTGAATTTGCAAATCGCTTTTTCTTAATAAACTTAAACTATTTATTGTGATTTTTTTCTGATTGATGTCAATTTGTAGTGTCACTAAAATCATCGCCTGTAGTTCATATTTTAGCAGTCGATTGCTAAAATTGTTCCACTATATCAACTGTTTGTGTATTATGTTTTCACAAATTCCAGAGGGCTTTTTGCCAGCCATATTTTTTGCTAATTTTGATATGTAAAGACTCCAAATGATGAAATCAATATAACTGACTGTGATTGCAAGATTAGGAAATTCTTGATGAAAATAATGCTTACAATAGTTAATTACATAAACTAGGTAGTCCATTCTCTAATTTCCTTACGCGAAAGCAGGAATACTTTACCTAATTCGTAATGATATGTATATAATTCCGAATTAATATTATACGTACTATACTTTTATGAATCGGAACCATTATAGCATTCTTACAAATATAGATTAGAAATAAATATATGTGAGTAGAAGATGCTAAAATATCTTGCTTAATGGTTTTCATTTTTCTTAGTATATTAGGCAACGGAAAGTTCATTTCTAAATTTTTATAGTGAATCTAGGTGTATTCACATTTTATACAAAAATGATACAAATACTGGAATTTTACCCACTCACTTTAATTATTTCTAGATAAAACAAGAACTTTCCAGCTTTACGTTGTAAATACACTTAGATTCTATCTATGTTAATGTAGGCGCAAGAGAATTTATATCCTTTCACATTTATTACCACTTTCGGCTTACTTAAATAATTGAAACTCCCTTTCAAGTTGAGTAGAACTCGATTGTTCTTTTCGTTTGAGAAAAAGACTGTTATCTATATTACTTTTTTGGTGTAATCGCATTATTTAAACTTACCTTAACTTGTAGCATATACAAGCTATTTTATTATATTGAAATAAGTTGTAATATAAGCAAGTAATAACAAAAAACACACTTGGTATTGTTTCACAAATAAATATAATTAAATACTCGATGTACATTTCGCCTTGCGGCATCGTCAGGAGTTCTCGAGAAACTAAAGTAAAATTTAATATACTGTAACTACCTACTTCTAACAAAAATGTAAATAAAAATGTACAAAAATAGAAAATTATGAAAAGGTCATGGCTTATCTGGAAAGACCGTTTTTACAAGGCTAGGGTTTATTAGCGGAGAATTTATGAGTTCTGTTTGTTCATTAAGAACATTGCCTGGTTGTAAAAGTAAACTTTCTTTTATAAAATAACCTTCTAGAACATTCATTTTTTTACTTTTATTTAAACTATACAGTACTTCTAAATTGTCTATTGAAAATTGATGTCCCGTGTCTAAAACATGGTTAGCTACACTTGAATTTTCATAATTTAATTTAACGGCTCGCATGTGTTCTGAAAATCTTAATTTGAAATTTCGCCCTGTTTGACCTATATAAAATTTACTACAATCACTACAATTAATTCTGTAAATTCCTGATTTGTTTAGTTTAGGATTCGCTGTTTTATTATTCGTTAATTGACTTTTTAAAGTGTTATTATTACAGAAGGCTATTTTAAAATCCAGTTTCTTTAAAACATTACTAATTTTCATACTTATACTACCTAAATATGGAATTTTAACCCATTGTTTTAATGTCAAGTCCTGGGACGGGGGAAATGCTGATTTTAATGTAATTAATTTGTTCATTCTATTGACTAATTTATCTATTATAGATGAGTTATAACCATTATTTTGTGCAATTATTTTAATAGTTTTTAATTCTTTATTAAAGTTAAATGTGTTCATCGGTACTTTCAATAGTCTATAAATCATTGAATTAAACGCAGCATGTTTGACGTTAGTGGGATGATTGGAGGTATTTGGTATCAATGTAAAGGTAGGTTTTCTAAAAATACTGTAATCTAACTTGTTGTTACTAATCTGGATTTTTAAATCAAGGAAATTTAAAGATCGATCAGGTGCTTCTTTCTCTATAGTGAATTGAATATTATTATTAATTTTATTAAGTTGTACTAAAAAGTTATCTAGCTGTCTATCTGAACCTGACCACAAACAGAGAATATCATCCACAAAGTCAATTAACGAATAATAAAACAACGAATCCTAAACTAAACAAATCAGGAATTTACAGAATTAATTGTAGTGATTGTAGTAAATTTTATATAGGTCAAACAGGGCGAATTTTCAAATTAAGATTTTCAGAACACATGCGAGCCGTTAAATTAAATTATGAAAATTCAAGTGTAGCTAACCATGTTTTAGACACGGGACATCAATTTTCAATAGACAATTTAGAAGTACTGTATAGTTTAAATAAAAGTAAAAAAATGAATGATCTAGAAGGTTATTTTATAAAAGAAAGTTTACTTTTACAACCAGGCAATGTTCTTAATGAACAAACAGAACTCATAAATTCTCCGCTAATAAACCCTAGCCTTGTAAAAACGGTCTTTCCAGATAAGCCATGACCTTTTCATAATTTTCTATTTTTGTACATTTTTATTTACATTTTTGTTAGAAGTAGGTAGTTACAGTATATTAAATTTTACTTTAGTTTCTCGAGAACTCCTAATGATGCCGCAAGGCGAAATGTACATCGAGTATTTAATTATATTTATTTGTGAAACAATACCAAGTGTATTTTTTGTTATTACTTGCTTATATTTCGACATGTTTCACCAAGAGATTTCCATCACTTCATTTAATTATTTAAAATAAGTTGTGTTTATCTATATATTCAATTATCTCTTTAAGTTATTTTTTGTAAAATTGTCCAAATATTCTTTAGCATCTCAGGTATACGCATCCATATCCGTCGTAACATGCTTCGGTTAAATCTTTAGAACAGGAATTAGTTCCAGCTTGAAAGACGACTAAACTAAATTAATACAGGTAGCCCTCGGTTTACTCCGGCTCCATTTACGCCGATTCACAATAACGCCACATGCCTACGTCTTGAAAATCCCCGGTTTTAATGGGCATGTACTGGGATTCCCCGACCCAACTGGGGAACCAGACAGGTTGATGAACCAGTTATAAAGTATTTACCGAGCTGCTACGACGTATGTACATTTATTAAACGCAATTGACCCCATTTACTTTTTCTGTGTAATATTTTTAAGTAAATTATTGGTAAAGTAAACCATGTCTAATAAAAGAAGTGCAGAAAAGTTTTCTGAACGTGATGCGAAAAAGGCACGCCCATCCATAACACTGGAAAAAAGATGGAGGTGATTCGAAGAATGGAAGATGGGCAAACACGTCCTAATGTCTGTAAAAGTATGAACTTAGCTCCACCGACGGTTACTACCATCATGAAAAATTCACAGAGGATAAAAGAGTCTGCGCAACAATCTACGGCGATAAGTGCAATACAAATCTGTTATAAAAGAAGTAAGATTTTTGAAAAAATGGAAAAATTATTATCATTATGGGTAGATGATTTAAATCACAAACACATTTCTTTGACTCAGGCTGTTATAACTGAAAAAGCAAAGACGATTTTTGAAGATCTTAAGAAGACAGAGGGAAGCGAAGAAACATTTTTGGGAAGCAAGGGTTGGTTTATTAGATTTAAATCTCGAAGTAAGTGTCTTAGTGTCAAACTATGTGGTGAAGCGGCAAGTGCCGATGTTGATGCAGTGGCTGCTTTTCCAAAAGAGTTGCAAGACTATGTAGAACATGGTAATTATCCTCCTGACCTCATTTTTAATGTCGATGAAACTGGACTTTACTGGAAAAAATTGTCATCACGTACCTTCATTTCCCAGGAAGAACGTTCCGCTCCAGGTTTTAAAGCTGCAAAAGATATACTCAATCTTTTGTTGGGAGGAAATTTTTCCGGAACTTTGAAGCTTAAACCAATGTTGGTGTACCATTCGCAAACACCACCTGCTTTCAAGGGGCTAAACAAAGAGATGTTGCCAGTCTATTGGAAATGGAACAAGAAAGCTTGGGTCATACGAGACGTTTTTAAAAATTGGTACACAGATTATTTTTGTCCAACCGTGCTTCGCTTTTGTAAAGAAAATGATTTACCACTCAAGGCAATTCTTCTTTTAGACAATTCCCCTGGACATACTCCAAACCTTGCTGAAAAAAGAACACCATTGGATGTCAAGGTTGTTTACATGCCCCCAAATATATCACTTTTGCAACCAATGGGTCAGGGAGTTATTGCAACTTTTAAATCCTATAACCTGCGCACTAGCTTCATGGAAATGGTGAGAGTCTTAGACACTACAGAAAAAACAATTAAACACTATTGGCGATCCTATGATATTTTGAAAGGCATTTACAACATCAAGACAGCTTGGGATGAAGTGTCAGCAAAATGTTTAAATGGAGTGTGGCGTAAACTTCTACCAAAATTTATGCACGATGTCGAAGAATTAGAGCATGTGTATAATGTTGTTGAAGACATTACCAGGCTTGCGCGAGAGGTAGGATTAGACAATGTGACAGCTGAAGATGTGAAAGAAGTTTTAGAGATCCACGACCAGCCGCTCTCCAACAAGGAATTAGAAGAATTAGCCACCGAATTAAGTCGTCAACATCCAGAGGAGGAGAAAGAAGACGAAGAACCTCTGAAGTTATAAAAACGGCCGATCTCGAGCGTATTCTTTCAACCATAGAAACCATCACTGATGAACTCTGCCGGATAGACCCCGATTGGGAAAGAAGTTCGAACGTAAAGAGGAATGTTATCGCATCAATTCGACCATATTCTGAACTTCTTAAAGACAGAAAAAGAAAATCTAAGCAGTTAACACTCGATACTTTTTTCCAAAAAGATATAAGCGATCCGAAACCGGGAACTTCAACACAGAAATGATAATACCCCTGTGAAATTACACTTTTTTGATAAAAGTGTTTTGTTTTTGTTATTGAGAATTTTATTCTTATTTTACAATTACATAGTACATATATATACATTTATTTACTTTAAATATAATAATGTTATACCTGCATACATAATCCTATTTTTTATGAGATGGAACCTAACTCCATACCTCCCATTATAATTGGGTTCAATTTACGCCGATTCGGTTTACGCCGGTTTTTTTAGGAACAGAACCCCGGTGTAAACCGCGGATACCTGTAGTCCACCTTAACCTTAAGTTGCAGTGAAATTGTCATATTTCTCATATTGGTATTTATTGTTGGTTGTATTAGTTTATAATTCAGTTAAGTTGTCCATTTCAGACCGACTCGTTAGTTATGCCTGTAATTTACTGATTTTTACATTGTAGCAAATTCTACTCATTACTATTTCTACGACTGCTTGATTTCAGCATATTTGCCAAATTTGACAATATAATCCCATGAACGCAGCTTAAAGGGTTTTTTTGCTTACACTTAGTAGTATGTCCTATTCAAAATTAGAGGTTATTGATTAGCAGAGAGATTCAAAATGTAAATAAATTAATGCAAAAGGTTATGCTTCCTTGAGGCATCTTTATGCTAACAGGAAAATTATGACAATTGATCTCAATATTTTATTGTATGATTCTCTGATCCTGTCACAGTTCAATTACTGTGACATCGTATACAATTCGTATTAAAACTATGATTATGTTATTAAGGTTGAAAGAGTGCGAAATTCAATTCATGTATTAGACTTATCAACAAATTAAATAACAAGGAACATGTATATTCGTACCTAAATGAACTTGGTTGGGTAAACATGTACAATCACAGACTACTTTGTCTTACTTATCCATAATACAAATGCAGCAAATGTTCCTAAGTATATTACCGATTTATTAATTAAACGAAATATGGTTGACGAACGACATCACACCGCCCCCTATGAGCGATCATTTTCTTACATGGCATCAAACATTATTCTACCGCAGAATTTGAAAGATAGAATAGAGGGCTTCTTCAGATACTTACTCAAGGAAATGCTACTTAATAAATTAGTGATCTTGTGTATTGCCAGTATATTTAGTGAATTGTTCGAAAAATGTTCATGCGGATGTATTGAATCATATAACTTATATAATAATGTAATGATAGTTGTAATGTTATTGTTTTTTTAGTGATTATGATATTCCGCTTAAATAAAGACCATTATTATGATTATTATTTTTATGATTATCAACACAAACTACTAATCTTTTACAGAATATGAATTTAAAATTACAGTTTCTTAATGCTATTTCTTCATACTGACAATGCTATAATAATAGTGGCATATAAATATGATCATATAGAATTATAAAATGATGTTTATATTATAAATTAAATACTCAGATACGACACTGACGGTAAAACAGGTAAAGGAAGACTCTTCCAAGCTGCCGATTAGTTACATGAAAATGTTTAAATCTCAATGAGTCAATCAATTACAGACATAACTTATAAATATTTATAAGCGTTTCGCAATGTAAGCGTAAGTACAGTACACAGCCTGAGGCCTGGCCGATGGAAGGAGGCTCGACCTATAAGTCGCGCAGATTTACAGGTCACTGTGTGACAGAGAAAGTATTCGGAAAAAAGAAATGATAGCATTTGTTCATCATCGCATACATTAGCCGGAGGAAAGAGTAAATGCAGATAAGATATTCTAATATACTGAAAAGAGATACTTATATAAGAAATATATTGCACTGCTCGTGCTTATCTAATATTATAAGAATCCACTGCTCATTTTGTGGGAAGGGCACTCATCGGCCAGGTCTCAGTCTGCTAGCTGTACCTATTATCTATTATTCCTATAAATATAAACCGAAAGTTATATCCTGAAGAAAAATTAATGGTTTTCTCAAAATATTAGGAGAGTATATGTGTGCTATGTTGTGTCGTATATTTTAGACAATTTTGTTGTTTGCAACAAACAAAATTTTGCAGTATAGCTAAGTTTGACTACATCTGGTAATTAAATACAGAAAATCTTTTCTGTTCGTTTGTATTTTCAGCAAATTGAGAAATAGTTTGTTGTATTTTCTTCAGAGGAGCTAAAAAATATTTTCTAATTCAAAAATGAGTTTGGTCATATATTAGTTAATTATATTACCGTACAACAAAATTGAAGTTATTAAAAACAACTAGAGGTTTGGAAAGTGTACCTGGTGTATATAATTACGATATAATTACTTTTTTTTTTCGTAGGTCAGGAGTTTTGTTTAGGTCGTTTAGAAGTTATAAATAAAGCGATGATGTAACTTTTACATATAAATACCTTAAAATGTAATATCATTAAAAATATTTCTATTTCAAGGTTCTCAAGCTTGTTGAAAACGTACTAAAGAGTACATTATTTTAAAAATATGAATAAAAAATTCAGCATAGGTATGGGGGGTTTTACCAATAAGGCTTTTTAATTTGACATTCATTTTTAGTAAACAAAAAAAGACAAAAAAGTTTTTCCAGTTTTTCTTTATGAGCGATGGCTGTACGATTCTTCCAAATAATCCAGTTTAATACTCCAGCAGTATTCAGCAAGCATTGAAATTAAACCTTTCCCTATGGACCTTGTTTCCATGTTGTACATTTCCTGGTGAAATTTTTCACCATGTTCATCGGAAACTTCACCAGGATTATCAGGAAAAAAATCGATATAATTATGAAGCATATGAATTTTTAGTTACATTCGAATGTCTAATTCATAAAAAGCGGTTGTCATACCTTTTACGATATCTCTGTAATTTTTTGCTTTATGAATACCCAAAAAGTTCTGAATGACAGATTTAATGCATATACATGATTTTCGTTCTTCTCCATTCATTTTTACTTCCTTATTCGTAGTATAAGGAAGTATACGTTTTGAAGTCCCCTGATATTGAAAAAGTGGTTTTTAAAAAATGTCTTTGTACGACCATGAAAGCGGTCAAACCGCTGTAGATATCAATTCCAAATTTTGTATTTACGTGTATAATCTCCCTCTTGAGATCCGATTAGTTTTTCAGTAAAATCGGTAGACCGGAAGTAGCAGTTTACTTCGGTGAAAAAATCTAATTTTGACAATATTTCGTCAACTACTAAGTTTAAACAAATGTATTAAGAATTAATATGTACCTAAAATTAAAATTGAAAAAAATTTTTTTTAAAAAGTTTTTCGAAATTCCTACCGGAAGTAGGTCTTTTACTCCTATCGAAAATCAGTTTTTTGCGAATATTTCGCAAGTCATGCTTTTTAGACATGTTCGTTACGGGTATAGAAGTATTTAGAACATATTTTTCAATAAGTATTGTATAAAAAAAATTTCAAATTTCGGACCGGAAGTAAAACTTTTACTCTCATTGAATAGCGATTTTTTGCAAATATGTCGTAATTTATGCATTCTATATACAGGTGAGTCATCTAAGCGGGTAAGGCCGATTATGCCTTTATGAGTAGAGATATTTCGAAGAGGTTTTTCCTTGTGATAGCTGTTCATTAGGAGCACATTTTGTAAATATTTTGTATTATACAGAGTTTTCCATAACTTGTGGCTAACCATTGTTATAGTTTTTTGAACGTAACATCCTATATTTTATTGCAGTTTTGAATTCCCCGTATAATTTTTAGTCAAAAAGTTATAAGATAGTATAGGTCTAAAGTGTCAAGTTTTTGACTTATTCCCCTTTTTCTAAAAAATTCAATGTTTGTATAAAATTATATTTCTCGAAAACGACGTATTAGATTGACAAAAATTTTTGCAGTATTGTTTACAATAAGAGGTCCTAATAGAAGCATGTTTTATTTTTTTACAGTTACTAACTGCATGTGCAGGAAACTGGATTAAAATTACATGACACGTTTTAGAATAAATCAATTTTTTTAAATGGAACACCCTGCATATCAATTCATTTTTGAATAGTTTATTAAATTTTATGTCAGAAACATGTAAGACGTATACTTTAAATGTGACTATTACTGAGCTACTGTCGTTTATTGATATGCTTTTGTTAGTTTTTGAAAAAAGTTAATTTTTTCAAAATGTATATTATTTCATTTTTGAATTTCTTATTAAATTTCACATCAAAAACATGTAAGACGCGAATACTTTAAAAGTGACTATTACTGTGCAATTGTCTCTTTTTGATATAATTTTGTCAGTACTATACTATATTAATTAAAACCACAAAACTGACAAAATTGGATCAAAAAGAGACAATTGCACAGTAATAGTCACTTTTAAAGTATTAGCGTCTTACATGTTTTTGATGTGAAATTTAATAAGAAATTCAAAAATGAAATAATATACATTTTGAAAAAATTAACTTTTTTCAAAAACTAACAAAAGCATATCAATAAACGACAGTAGCTCAGTAATAGTCACATTTAAAGTATTAACGTCTTACATGTTTCTGACATAAAATTTAATAAACTATTCAAAAATGAATTGATATGCAGGGTGTTCCATTTAAAAAAAATGAGATGTGGCCACCACACGACTTTCTTATACGTATGAGCGTTTCAAACTATACAATCTTAAGAATTTTTTTATACAAAACTTATTCAAAATCCTATTCTAAGTACTCTTATTCTCTTAATAAATCGCTATAGAATGCATACTTTGCAAGATATTCGAAAAAAAGTGGTACTCGCTAAGAGTAAAAGTGCTACTTCCGGTCCGAATTTTGAAATTTCATGTATACAAAAAATATTGAAAATATAACTCTAAATACTTTTGTACTCTTAATAAATATATATAGAGAGCATAATTTACGACATATTTGCCAAAAATCGCTATTCGGTAAGAGTAAAAGTGTTACTTCCGGTCCGAATTTTGAAATCTTTTTTATACAAAAGATATTGAAAACTATGTTTTAAATACTTTCATACACGTAACGTACCTGTCTAAAAAGCTTGACTTGCGAAATATTCGCAAAAAAACGATTTTCGTTAAGAGTAAAAGACCTACTTCCGGTAGGAATTTCGAAAAACTTTTTAAATAAAATTGTTCTCAATTTTAATTTTAAGTACATATGAATTCTTTATAAATTTGTATAAACTTAGTATTTGACGAAATATTGGCAAAATTCGATTTTTTCACTGAAGTAAACTGCTACTTCCGGTCTACCGATTTTACTGAAAAACTAATCAGATCTCAAGAGGGAGATTATACACGTAAATACAAAATTTGGAATTGATATCTCCAGCGGTTTAACCGCTATCGTGGTCACACACACACAGAGAGACACACAGACACAGACACACACACACACAGACACACAGACATTTTTTAAAAACCACTTTTTCGGTATCAGGGGACTTCAAAACGTGGACATCTGCAAAAATCTCAAGGTCGAAAATTTTCATCATCACAATACTTCCTTATACTACGTATAAGAAAGTAGAATTGATTTATTCTAAAACGTGTCATGTAATTTTAATCCAGTTTCCTGCACATGCAGTTAGTAACTGTAAAAAAATAAAACATGATTCTATTAGGACGTCTTATTGTAAACAATACCGCAAAAATTTTTGTCCAACTAATCGTCGTTTTCGAGAAATATAATTTTATACAAACATTGAATTTTTTAGAAAAATGGGAATAAGTCAAAAACTTTACACTTTAGGCCTATACTATCTTATTACTTTTTGACTAAAAATTATACGGGGAAATCAAAAATGCAATAATATATAGAGTGTTCCATTTAAAGAACTATAACTTGGTTAGCCACCAAGTTATGGAACACTCTGTATAATACAAAATATTTTTAAAATGTGCTCCTAATAAACAGCACAGGAAATAAACCGTTTCGAAATATCTTTACTCATAAAAGCATAATCGACCTTACCCGTTTAGATGACTCTATATTTATCAAAAGCACAAAGGTATTTAGTTCTAGATTTGCAATATTTTTTGTATGTATGAAATTTCAAAATTCGGACCGGAAGTAACACTTTTACTCTTAGGTAGGAGCACTTTTTTACGAATATCTTGCAAAGTATGCATTCTATAATGATTTATTAAGATACCTAATACAAGTACTTATAATAGGATTTTGAATAATATTTGTCTAAAAAAATTCATAAGATTGTGTAGTTGGAAACGCTCATAAGTATAAGAAAGTCGCCTGGTGGCCACACCTCATTTTTCCTTGAATGTAACGTTTTTCATTAATGCACGAATTTTTCGTCGAATTAAATACCTGTAAATGCAAACAATATACAGGTTATGTTTATATTACATTATAAGGTGGCTACACAGATGCAACAGAACATCGTACCAAACTCCGTCGCGTTCAAGTGTGAACGCAACCACGCAACAGTGCAACAGCGCAACATAACGGCGTCATATCAGTTGTCTGTTTTCTACTGGCGCATCAAGAAATGTTGCGCGTTCAAGTTGCGCCACATATTCGTATGTCTGGACGGGCCTGATTATGGGAGGATGGGACGGCATTATGTTCGCGTTGATGTTGCGCGACGATGTTCTGCTGCACCTCATAACTTCATCACACTGCAACTTCGACGCGCAACAAAGAATGCTGCGCGATGGAGTTCGGTACGATGTTTTGTTGCATGTGTGTAGCCACCTATAATCTAAAAACATTTTGTAGTAGTTTAATGAAAGTGTTCACAACAAGAAAATGGGTGAGCTTAAAACCACACAGCGAAGTGTAAACTTCATCAAGGCAAGGCTAATAATACAAAATACACACGTATAATATTCAGTAACGTATTAAATGAAACGTATTAGCACATTTATTACATTTACACATGTACACACGCGTATAATATTCAGTAACGTATTATACGACTGCTGCGTCATGCTCTCCCGTCGCCGAACGAGTATAGCAGTGACGCCAGCGGCCGTTTCGTTGGGTCGGTTTGCACGGATGTAATATATAAATAGACGATATGAATACTCGCTTACGACCCTCGCCCTTGGTCTGATGCTAACGTGCCGGCGTCGTTACTCCACGTCTATCCGACCGTCTCAATTCACTAGTTGCTATCGTGAAGGGAGTAACAGTAACTCCTTTTCGAAACTGCTGAAATTGACCCAGATAAATTGAGGGAAATGACAATTCTTCAGCATGTTCGTCAAATAGTAAACTTATAGGTACATTATTTTCTCCATGAGCTATTTTTAAATACAGGTCGTCATTCCACATTACTGTTTGTTGCTGCGCTAATAAACTCTCTTCATTTGGAATATTTTCGAGGTCATTGCCATCATTTTCTTCATTGTTTTCATCATTATCACCGAGTGGAAGTTCCTCGTCATATTTATTATCAAAGAACTGCTCATCTATGATTATATTATATGTTATATAAAGTAGAGTATTCACCAAGTATGCCACTCTTTAATAGTGTGTTTATTAATTAGTTCGTGTAAAAAACTCGATTTGTGAATCTTTTTTTCGTTTGATGTGTACGTAAATACAATGATCATCATTGATATTTCTCGGTAACTTATTCACCATCGTATTGACTTCCACGGGAACATTAATAACTTGAGTTTAAGTCTGTAAACTCTTCGTTAATGACCGAGAGGTCGAAACACGTGTCAGAGAACAATAAATCTGTCCTTAAGTGAAACAATATAACCAAGTGTTTTATTCGTTTAATATTCATAATGTTTCGCCAAGAACCAACCGTAGATTCTATTAATTTTATCATTAATAACTTGTCCATAAATCCCGTATAGGCCATGAACATAACGAAGTCTCCTGATTTGCATAAAAGGTATTCTGGGAGAAATCAATCTTTCGGACACTAAATCCAATGGACAATTCCGCAAGTTATCAGGAATTATAGGATACTTAAAACCGTTGTATACAGCCTTATTGGGTATACATATTTTTCTGAATGCTACTTCGACAAGTAGAACAAACCGCGATGGAATGTTGATCAACATTTGAAAGAAATGTTCGTACGAACTCCACTCTATCATCAATTAGATTCTGTAAGTTACCTTTAAACCATAATCTATTGCAAATGTTGCAAGCATAGCCAAATTTATTCTGAATAAATTGTTTATGAAATTGTGTATGGGCACTGCTGTGTCTTGCATAGGTAGTGTAAGTCGTCGATGATCTGTTGTAGGTACTGTACATTGAGAGCAGCGCACATTTGATCTTCTGATGGTACTAAATTATCATCGACGCGCAATGCTTGATTTTCTTCTTTTAGCGGTGACAGAAGATTTTCTCCATATTTGTGGATGTTCCGGCAATCTGCGAATCGTGAATCGTAGTTCGAACAAAAGGAAGATTAAAATTTGTGGATGTTCCGGCAATCTGAGAAACGTGAATCGTAGTTTCTTTGATTTCTTAATACAAGTGGTTGATTTTCATGCAAAGGTCCAGGAAATTGTGAATCATGAACTACATGATAATCAGATTTTAGGACATTAAGATGTTTCTCCGCACGATAATTTCTCGAACGTTCCTTTGCCATTGCTCTCTTTCGTTCGGCATTATTTTCTTCAACTCGCTTGTTTTGCATGTCCTCGGTAGGGTCATCCTGCATCGACGAATGCAGTTGCTGAGATTTAGTGTGCTTCTTTTGACGATATTTCTTCACATGCGCATTAGACAATTCCCTTTTTCGTTTTAATTTGTCATCCATCCTGTGTAATGTTATGCCTTATATTTTTACTTTTGCCTATGTTCCGCAGTACTTAAGCATTTCGCAATATATGGTACTTTAAACTTTACTTATCGACCGTGCCTGGTATGTTATGTTATCTAGTTTGACATGACTTATATCTATTGTGTGAACACATTTCTTTTCCTTAGGCTAGATTTACTGGTAAATTCGGTTTTGGGTTATACATGCATTCAGACGATGAACTTTCTAAATGACTGAGTTTTCTTAAGACTACGTTTCATAATGAATAATTCCTGGGCCTGTTAAACAGTAGCTTAGGCCAGCCTACCTGTATTTACTCTGTTGTTTTGATTTTGGTAAACGCTTAATGTTTGCAGTCGACTTATTGCACTTACAGGCTACGATATCTGCGTATTCTTGATTGTTTCTATCTCAGTTTTTATTGTTTTCATGTAGCCTTGTTTGTGGGGAAAATATTGTGTTGGGATACTCTTTCAGCGCCTTATTTACATATGTCCCATATGAATCATGTATTGTGGCCATCGAAAACTTCCTTGGTTTTATGACTATTATGTGTGCTTAACAAAAGGGGTTTATATGTAACTGATGAACAGCTTAGGCATTGTGCATACTTATTTTCTTCTTTCACGGACAAGCTCTTGATGGTAATATGGGGGCCTTTCACAAGAATATCATCTTCCCGAGCCATTCATTGGACCTAACCTCCTGAACATATCACCCGTATCTATGTCGGGTTCCATTGCCTGTAAGATCAATTTCGGTCGGGTATATATTCCCGCCGCTATCTTGTGTGCATTTTTGGTCGTAATTAATCTATTTACCCGGGTGTCGGTCGTTTATAATGTGTGTATAGCTTGAGATGCGTTTGTTTACTTGCTCCAAGCGTAGTCACTGGTCTGACAGGTCGCATGATACCAACCTTGTAGACGTGAAATTGCTTTCTTCGTTATACTTAACTATGTAATCTTACGTACTGTTGTAAGTGTAATTTTAAATGAATTTTGTCATTATTTTGAGCTCCGATGATGAATGTGTTTAATTATAAAGGTCACGTTACTGACGGACTCTTTTGCAAGATAGTTTTGTGTTCGTTAAATTATTCAAATTCTTCCCGCGTACAGGCAGAACTGTTTGCGCATTCTAGAAGCCTGCGTGAAGTCTAGGGCGCATGGTTTAGGGAAGCACGCTATTGTAGAGGACACTTTCAAGTCAACCTTCATTGTGGAATCACGGGTACAAAACTACTTATTGCTTTTGAATTTTATGGTGTGTCTAAAGTAGACAAATATTGCTCCGGCAGCTTTAATCAGAATAAGTAGTGAATTTCGTTACCTTATCGCATGTATTTTTCGTGGGTGTTACGTAGCTTTCGTCACCCTTGAGTTTTTCTGAACCACGTGTCTGGTCTCTACGTTCTTTTGTGCCTACGTGCTTCTTTTGAAATTTGATTATCGTGTTCTCCAAGGGAAAATTGGGGTAAGTCGAAGAAATATTACATTCTTCAAGTTTCCAGAGTTTTAATTTCTGCATTTCTTTTTTTTTGGGGTCAATAGGAACCTGTTGCAGGGTACCTATTCTTCGGTATTTGCCGCACGACATCAGGGTCGTGCAGTATTATTTGTGGGAACTCTGATCCCCATTAAGACGAATTACCTGTTGTACCTTTTGCATACGAACTTTTGTATGATAAGAGGTGTGAAGTTTCCAACTCAGAGTCGTCTGCGAGGAATACCTCCTGCAGGTCCTGAAGGTCTCCGTCATCTCGTCTCCAGCTAGTGAGTCTACCTTCTCACATGTTTTGCCAGATAAGTACAACACCAATTAACTATCTACGACGTGTATCACGACTAATTTGTCTATGTCTTGTGCCAGTAAAGCTGGTCATTACACATTTTTTAAGAATTAACTAGTGATCTGCTAAATTCTATTACAACCACCATTTCATGTGCTAGGTGTCAAATACCGCTGTTTAAATTTAGTTTTTTTTGTAAATTTGACTTCGCTGTATACTGGGTGATTCCAGCCGCAGAATAAATGTAATGCACTCATTGCTCACGTACTCTATGTCCAAACGTGCCAATTTTATATCAATAGTAACCTTAAATTCTTTCAGTAACTTCATTAATTCTTTTGTTACTCTATTTACCTAAATCTAAGATGTGCTAAATAAATACCATATGTAAACATAAGCCTATGCGAAAAATGTAATTACCTATTTCATAATTTTGATTATATAATTTTTAACAGTTTAAATTATCTCTAAATTTTAAGTTGAATCGCCGTTGATTGGCTACTTACCTAAGTCGTTTGTATTAAGATTGTAAGGCTTATGAAACGATTCTGCTGTCGACCTACCTCTAATAATTAGTGTGGAGGTTATGTCAAATTTTCTAACTTTATATGTTATCTTGTTAAGGGTATGACCTCTTAATAATTAATTATTAATACTTATGGGAAATATTTGATTCTGATCTTTTGCTTAGTTTTTTTGTTTTTCTTTTTTTTGTAAATTTAAAAAAAAATCCAGATATAAATATATTGCACATATTTAATTTAAATTTAGACCGTTGCTAATTTTCTATTCATGTTGTTATCAAACGAGAAGATTTATTAAATACATAGAATTCTGTCCATTTTTCTTATTATTTTAATGTTTTGTGTATTCCTATACTCTGTGTCGTAACTAGCGCATGAATAAGGTTTGTATAACAGCCAGTGGCGTTTTTTTTTGAAACCGCAGTTAGGTTACCTCCAAAGGTAGCGTAGTGTCCTGGTGCCCGGACAACGTCGCAAGCGTCACCGCCGACCGACGCTCTATTCTTACTTTTAATTTCTTGAACCGTCACGCCATCTGCGACTTGAGTTAGCTCGGCCCTGCGTTTTTCTTACACTACCACCTCGCTACAGTGATCTCCCTACATCGTAATTTACCTGAAGTTTTATAATACAGATGCGACGTTGACGAGGGTGTAACAGTAACAGGAAAGAATTAAATGCTTATAAATTCGTATATAACGAGCAATTAAAGCAATGCTCTATGCCGTTGCTATGGCAGCAGCCGCGAAATATAATCGCGTAGGTGTACGGACAACTTTATATAAATAGACAATATGAATAGTCGCCTACAGGTCCCGCGCTGGTCTGATGCTAAAGTGCCGGCGTCTCACCAGTGAGATCTCGAGATAAAAATAAATTCATGTCCCCACATGAATTTATTTTTATTATTTATTTCATTTAAATTTCAATTTAATTGAAATTAAATATCTATATGATATATTTCTCTTGTTCCCTTAGTTGACTCGAGCCGATTTTACTGGAACGAGCGTTACATAGCCGAGCGTGACGGCTCAGTCTTATTCAGTGCCCACAATCAACGCAACGCGCCCAAAGAAGTTTACACTTCAAAAAGTCGCGACATTAGAAAAACATATGAAAAAAACATATGAATAATGAGATAATATTTTATAATAAAATTTTATATTTTTACTTTCTTTAATTTTTGCTTCGCTTATTCAAAAAAACTAGTTTTTATATTTATATATAATAAGTTATAACGACTGGAACGAAAGCTTTTGGACTATTTTAGAACGTTTGTTTCAATTACATAAACACAGCGTTGAAGAGTAAAGTATGGCCATATGTTACCATGGTATATTTACTACACATGTCATTTTTCTTCTTAGTTGTGGCAATATAGCTTACAAATTAGAGATGTGATAGCATATTTATAATTTAGTTGAGAAAATTCCTAAACGGCAAATTGAACACCTTCTTGAAAATGAAGTACCTACCATATATCATACAATTCGTGAGTGCGAGAAGATATGAACCTATCGAAGAAGGGCCGGCCACGAAAACTTGCTGTAGCATTCAAGAAAGACTTCTTCTGCTTAACTATGCTGAAAACCATATTGGATCGTCTACCAGTAAATTAGCAGGTCGTGTTCATGTTTCTAACACTACAATTGCAAGAGAAGTAAAAAAAAATAACTTAATATATAGAAAATACAAAAATGTTCAAAACACTAGAGATGAGCAATATTTCACTACCGATGATTTAATCACCGTGATCAAAAAATCACTGGTCACTACAGTGATCCAATATTTGCATTCACCCTGACCGGTGATCTCACTGGATGCAGCTTACAATATGTATCTTAGCCATGTGAACAGCTTTTTTCTAAAGCTGGTCAGGTCTTGACTGAACGTAGATATAGATTATGTGATGCAAAAGCCAAAATGATTTTATTTGATTTTTAAATGCGAATTACAAATATTTGTCAATTCTGAATAGATCTGTTTTTTATTTTTAGTAAATTATATATTTTTTTTTTATTTCAATACTTTTGTTCAATAAACAACAAATTTCTCAGCCATTGTCTTTTTTTCAAAACAGTAATAATTCTGAAAGATAAACCAACCCATTCTTTTTGTATATAAATTTAAATATATGTAGTTAAAAGGACACTACATCACTGCTGACTATATTGCAATATGCCGTGATAAGCGACAGATAGTCAAGTAGAGTGGAAGTGAACATCATATCGTATTGGTAGGTAAGTAATTATGGTTATTTTGGCTTGAATTCACTAGGTGTGAAATCGGGATTTGTACTACAATAACGTGATAACAGTCACCATTTAAAATCACCTTGATTCAAAAGTAGCATCATCACTACAAAATACACGGCGCTCAACTTGAAAAAATTCCGACATGTTGTCGACATTTGAGGCAAAAGCGTTTTTCTGGAAACAAAATAACCATTGTGGATGATAAAAAGTATTTTCTGCTTAGCAAAGCGGAAACTCCGGGTAATGCTGGTTTTTCCAAAAGAATGTGAACGAGACGTTGCTTGCCAAAATTGGTTGATTCCATTAATGAACATCATCCAAATGATGATATCATATTTTGGTCTGACTTGGCTTCAAGTCAGAGAGACAAGACAATGGTTGAAGGCGCAAAACATACCTTTTGTGCCTCGCGCACATAACCCGTCAAATATGCCTCAAGCTAGGCCTATTAAAACCTTATGGGCTTTATTAACTCAGAAGATCTACGAGAATGGTTGGGAAGCACAAAATGTAGTTCAATTAAGGAACAGGATCCGAACTAAACTTCCCATAGAATACTGCGAAACACTTATTTAAGGCGTTTGAGAAAAACTGCGTCACATTGAATAATTATAACCGTTAAGTGTTCTATAATGTTAAGTTTACAACGTACAAACCATGTTAAGAGAAACATTCTAAATAGTAAACTTTTTCGAAGGTGTAATATTTTTCATTCAAAATAGTCTGAAAATTTCGTTACA
Organism: Amphimallon solstitiale; assembly: GCA_963170755.1. NCBI lineage: Eukaryota > Metazoa > Arthropoda > Insecta > Coleoptera > Scarabaeidae > Amphimallon > Amphimallon solstitiale. The sequence continues at coordinate 121,064,652 of OY720681.1, read as the reverse complement.
ACCGTTACCACCGGTTTATTTAAACTTCTAACCGACGCGACGTAAACAAAAATCCTGACCTGATACAAAAAAAATAAAGATATCCTTGTAATCAGGAAACTAAAACACACGAGATACACTTTCCAAACCTCTTGGAGTTTTTTGACGTTGTACCGTGATAATGTTTTCTATTTGCAAGGCTCCTACGCATAAACGCCATAGAGGAAGAATGCGTGAAGAAAAACAAGTTACGACTTAAATAAAAGAAGAAGAAGAAGTATAAACAAAAATGCAGTTTGAAGCTTCTAGATATAAATGGTAGTTTGTCAAAAAGCACTAAAGTTGCACTGACGAGTTATATTGTAGCAAAATCATGGTTTGCAAAACCTCTATTCATTAAGTATTAAATTAACAATTAATTACACAGCCACCTATATAATGATATCTTTGTATGTACATATCTAAATATTACGGTTAAGCATACAATTTGGGTTTATAATTATAATTACAACCGTTTGATGCGAAATCACAGAATGCGGTAGCTAAGTATCTGATACGCGCTAAAGTTCAGTCAAATACCATTGCTGTTAATTTGAGGTGCGCCTCCCTATCATATCACTGTTAGTCGCAGTCGCTCCGTTTGACCTAATGTTAATAAACGCATGTTTTTCAGTGTTTTCTCTCAATTTATGAAAGTAGGTACCTCTTTCTGATATTCAGCCCTTAATGCGCTCCTTATACAGGGTGGTTCACCGGGAACTGAATCGATCGATTGTGGAAAAACTATAGCTAGGGATGATCTGAAATTTTGACTTTATACTAAAGTCGCCTAAAATATTTTCAAGATGGCGGCACTTAGGGCTATGCCGGAAGTAGGCACCAATTTCCTAATTTTAAATAGAGTACCCTGTATATTGTCAGGTTTTTAGATTCTACGTGGAATTCTAGATATATTTCATGTATAATGTCATATATCTAAGTACAACCCTTTTTGACTTAATGAAATTCTTATGTTAAATTTGACGTTTGGAGGCAGAAAATCAATAGCACTTTTTCCATATAAAGATGAATTTATTATTTAATTTGAAGTAAATTCTCTCAAATAAATGGTCTAATTAAATACTATTTGTATAAAATTGTTACAATTATTAATACAGAGTGTGCGAATTATACACCTGAAAACGAATTTGAAAAAATTGCCAAAAGACAGTTTTACCCTGATCTGAATATTGAAGGTGCTTATGTGTTTTCATATAGTTAGCTTCAGAAATTTAAAATTTGGCACGAAATTCGGAAGCTAGATGTGGCTGAAGAGATCAGATGAGCCAATCAAAATGCCGCTGAAGAATGTAAAGACACTTTTAGCAACCTTGTTTTACAGTGGGAATTAACCCGTTGTCAAATTTAAATTGCGAATGAAGCCGGCCTTTTATGGTGTTCTTTGGCAATTTCTACTCTGAAAAATGGCGATGAAAAATCTGCTAAGGGATTTAAGAAAATAAGGACAGTGTGTTGTGTGCAAATGCTTCCGACGACTATCAGCTGACACCTGACGTGATTGGAAAGTAAAAACCTATAGCTTTAAAGAAAATCGTAAACGTGCTTGTGCATTATGTAGCGCAGAGCATTGCATGGATGACAGAAGATTTGTTTAGGACTAGTTTTCTATCATTTTGAGTGTGTAAAGGAACACTTTAAGAAACGTTGAATTTTAGAAGAGACACTTTTGTTGTTAGATAACTACGCCACTCGTCCCCCTGCTCCTTATTTGGTTTTCGGCAACATTTTTGCAGTTTATCTACCATCAAATATTACGTCCTTAATTCAGCCGATGGATGAAAGTGTGATACAAAATTTTAAATATTACTACAGAAGATCATTTGTGGAAAGCCTTTCAAACGCTGACTCTGATGTAAAAGACTTCCAAAAAAATTTTAATGGTAAAGATGCAATTTACGCAATTGCCTAGCTTGGAATATGGTGAAAGAAGTACCTAACTCTACAGCGGTGTTGGCTCAAACTTTAGCCTATTGTGAATATGTGAATCAAAATCGGAATGTGATGGTCAAAATGTGGTGTTAAATTTAGTAGAAACTGTGGCAAACAACCCTTTAACAGGTGTACCACAAAAGTGTACCAGTGATCGGCAAACTAGGTGAAGAAGAGATTATACAAAGTGTTATTAACTTATAGGAAGCGTAGGTATAGGAAGTGCAATTGGATGAAGAAGAAACCAAGGCAGATGGAGCTCAAGTCACATGGAAACAAACTTATGATACATTGCATACATTTATTAAATAAACCGAATCCAACAAAAATTACAACTCTGCAGAATCATAAATTTGTTTATAATCCGTAACGACTTTTTGAGGAACTGACAAGAATCGTGGATTCATCGTGATATCAGAGACTTGTTTTAAACAATTAAGTTCACGTGTATTAATTTTTATTTTGTGCAGTGTAGTTTCTTTTACATGAAAACTAAATATTCAATGTTTGGATTTAATTTTTGTATTTTCTGTTTTTCTTTAAACAAAATAAAATACATGTTACAATCGTCTGCATTTTTATGTAGTGATTTATCTTTGGTATTCCTGTTAAAACTATTGAAGTTCGATAATCCGACACAATCGCTAATTGGGCACGACTGAGGTCTCGAACGAATTACTTACTTTAGTTGTAAAGCCATGAATAATTCTAAATATCATTAATTATATATTTGTCAAAAAGACATTTCTCTAAAGATTCTTATTTGATTCTTTCTTATAATTATTACAGCATTATTTAAAATGTTTTGCATACCAATTTATACCACATAAAATTTAAATTTAAACAAACCTACACCGGAGCTAGAAAATATAGAACATCAAACAATATAACTCTCCATTTTATTTCCACTACATTTCAAATATATCTTAAAATACTTATAATAATATTTTATACTCTCACAATATATACTTTTGATGATACTCCTCTACACCTAGACACGTATGTTTTTTTTATATTTGTTGCAATGGAAGCTTTCTTACTGCCACATTCCACCGTTTTGGGATCATGGTCAAACGTGACACATTCATTTGAACCTTGTTATTGTGCTTATATGTGTTTGAATGACTGTTCGTTCACATACCGGTATGTATATGTATGTATGTTTGTATCATTCACCTTTTTTTTTACCAATAATCGACAGTGGTACATACGGTATTCTGAGCAAAATAGTTTATTCAAAACGCCCACTATTTAAAGTGAAGGGCGTGTGCAGATTAACTTTCCTTTGTTTGCAATTACAAATACATATATGAGTGAGAAGAGTAGAGCTACATCATAAAAGAATAATTCCATATAATAGAAACCGATGATCTAAACCCCTTATAGATTCTCTCAACATGGCTTGATTATTATTATTATTGTTATGCAATGTTATTTCTATGTAAAGTGTCGTCCTCTGGTATCTTTTAAATGGATTAATATTTCTGAATAAAAAGTGGTAAGCCAATAAAATTAGACGAATTACTCTCATCCGCAATTCTCGTAATTTAACCCGGCAGTTAATAAAAAAATTGATATAATGCATTCATTAACTGACCCTGAAATTGCATATCAACATAACTTATATTACTACGGCGTCTAATGATAAAGTAACCTTCAGAAAATGTTTTTTTTTGAAGACTCCTAGAAATGATGACACTCATAATGCATTAATTTACAATTATATTCACTCAAATATTGTTAAGGATTTAAACCTGAAGAAACACTTATTCTATTTGTGTAATTATGTTTCTTATTTCATACACGAATGTTTTACTTTATTTTTTTCTATCTAGATATTTTATTGTAATCAAGTTCTTATTAATACCTTATATATTTTTTGTTTTTGATGCATTAAACCTTTATTGAAGTGTAACCTTCTATGACCGCGTTGATTGTGGGCACTGAACGAGATTGAGCCGTCACGCTCGGCTATGTAACGCTCGAGTCGCCATGGTTACCAAACGAACCGTAAATTCGACAAAAATCGGCAAAACTGTGCAAGAACTCCTCTCTGGATACGTGAAATTGAAAGCTGCCCTTTGGCATTGGTGTACGGGCGACATTGAATTTCCGGTCGACGGAGAGATTTTCTTTCTAAATGGAGCGGTTGTAAAGATATGGGCTTCTAAAGAAGAGCGTGCACTCGATGTTTTAACAGCAAAATGGCTTACGTAATGACGATTCTCGTGACAATCAAAAAATCCCGAGAAACGTCAAACTGACATGCGAACTGAGTTGAACCACAGATTCACTTTTAAGCGTGAACTACCAAAATTTTGAAGGTTGCGAGGGCTCATCAAGACTCGGAGTCTTAAGGAACCGGCTTTTTGGGACCTTTTGTATGCTTATTTCGAGTCGGCAGTCGCACGCAATCGAAGGTACCGGCAATTTAAAGGTCGTTTGCAGAAGGATTTGGTAAGAAAAATAGCCGTTTAAATGTGCACTGATATCAATGTATTCCGGACGCGCGAAAAATAAATATCAGATTCTCATGTGCACTGGCGATCAATGTATTAGGGTTCGGCGAATTGCATCTCCACACAATACAGGGATCGACTAATATTTTAATAATGATTTGAATGAATATACCATAATTCAAGAACGTGTGTGTTTCCTTAAAGGGGAAAAGGAGGATTGCTTTCAACAATTATGTGCCCCTACTACGAAATAATTTTATTTAAACGATTACGCAAACGTGCACAGTGGGCGGAGCCGGCTGAAATCAATTTCTCTCTCTTCTGATTAAAATTAGGCACTTGGGAGTTTTTTCGGTCGCCGATCACTAATTCAAATGTCGAAATAGAACAAATGGCCGAAGGACATTTTGAAAATTGACGTATGAAAGTGAAATTTTAGATACGGGGGTGTCTTAGGTCGCCGATCACCAATCCATAGTCAAAATGTCAAAGAAATCGAAATGGCTGAAGATTTTATTGAAAATTGACGTATGAATGTGAAATTTTAGATACGGGGATGTCTTAGGTCGCCGATCACAAATCCAATGTCAAAATGTCAAGAAAAACAACATGGCGGACGATTTTTTTGAAAATTGACGTATGGATGTAAAATTTTCGATACGGGGGTTTTGGAGGTCGCCGATCACGATTCCAAAGTCAAAATGTCAAAAAAAAAACAAAATGGCGGAACATTTTTTTTGAAAATTGACGTATGAATGTGAAATTTTAGATACGGGGCTTTTGGGAGTCGCTGAACACGATTCCAAAGTCAAAATGTCAAAAAACAAAACAAAATGGCGGACGAGTTTTTCGAAAATTGACGTATGAATGTGAAATTTTAGATATGGATGTTTTGGGGGTCGCCGATCACAATTCCAAAGTCAAAATGTCAAAAAACCAAAGTGGCGGAAGAATTTTTTGATAATTGACATATGAATGTGAAATTTTAGATACGGGGGTGTCTTAGGTCGCCGATCACGAATCTAAAGTCAAAATGTCAAAAAAAATAAACTGGCGGACGAGTTTTTTGAAAATTGACGTATGAATGTGAAATTTTAGATACGGAGGTGTCTTAGATCGCCGATCACGAATCTAAAGTCAAAATGTCAAAAAAAAACAAAATGGCAGACGAGTTTTTTGAAAATTGACGTATGGGTGTGAAATTTTAGATATGGGTGTTTTGGGGGTCGCCGATCACAATTTCAAAGTGAAAATGTCCAAAAAAACAAAATGGCGGAAGAATTTTTTTGAAAATTGACGTATGGATGTGATATTTTAGATACGGGGGTGTCTTAGGTCGCCGATCACGAATCTAAAGTCAAAATGTCAAAAAAAAACAAAATGGAGGAAGAATTTTTTGAAAATTGACGTATGAATGTGAAGTTTTGGATACGGGGGTGTTTGTGGTCGCTTATTACGTCTTCAATTTGGCGATTCTTTCGGCGACCGTTACATGGGAGAGCCTTGATGAAGTTTTCACTTCTGCCGTGTGGTTTTAAGCACACTCATTTTTCTTGTTAATAGAAATCTAGATTTAATAAAATTGCGGCAATTGTGTATGCTAAATACGCTGAAATAAAAGAATATTTCCAGTACGCACCTATAACCAGTTGAGATGTAGAAAGGACGTTTTCTATCTACATGGATGTACTTAATTCAAAGAGAACAAGTTTTACAGAAGAGAAAATGAACAAATAATAAGGTATTTTGTATTTTATAGATCACCAACCACTTGTTATCCAATTATATAATAAAATTGAAACCTCTTTAAAAATACAACATTTCAATAGTGCGCCCATGTGCGATGAGTCATCAACCGCTCGTTTTCGCCCCCTAATTATAACAACTGAAGGCTAGTACTCATGCATGCGAAAAGCGATTTTCGAATTGCGCCCGTTTAAATAAGATTCGGCCTATATCAAATTGACAATTAAAACTGACTAACAAATCCATTATTTAGGTTTAATTAATATGAATAATTATTATAATTTTGTTCACAAACGTTTACTCGTATTATTATTTTGATACATATATATGCGAACCTTTTTATATGCGATCTCACCTAATCCCATCTATGTATGGGTAGCGATACCGGATAGTTGCAGTTAGCTGAAGTCAATACCTAGCACATTGATACACCAGCGCACACTGGGTTATTTAAATAAAAGTGTATTGAACGAAGTTTGTGTTTTATATTACAAAATGGTACTTTCAAAATAGAGAGAAACTATTATTTAAACAACCGCAACGTTTCTTAAAATAATTTGTATGACTGTATCAACTTGATTAGTCTATGTTAGGCATGAGCATCAGTAATGTGGTAGATTTTGCAGATAAAATTCACTACACAAAGATAATCACCACACTATTCCAAGGTTTCAGTATCTTCAGAATTTAGACATTCAAATATTAGAAATACCCTCTCTTTTTTCTGCAGATGTGTTATGATTATAGACCGGACGTACCAGGTTGATATTAAGAAGCAAAGAAATAATGCAAAAACATCACGCAGTTGCTGAATAGCACTATTCGTATGGTGAACTGTAACAGCTGTTATTGACGCGAAAACGACAACAAAAGAAGTCGATTTTACTCCTAAATTCCTTTCTTCATCGGCGTAGGGTTGAATTTTTAAAATTTATTATATTTACCCCATATTTCGTAAGATAAATAAAGTTATATATGTATATACCTATTCATACTTATGTTAGTTTCGTTTTTTCATTGTTTTGACTGTTAATTACACACTTCCTAATATTTGTAATAGTTCCTGTTTAATACCATTTCATTGAATCTACTTCTCTCAATTATCTTGACGTACGTGTGCACTGGATTTCGTTAAGTTTCAATAACATACGCATTCATTTTTGGTTATCATTTATTTATATCTAGAACATTGTTTATGTTTCACATATGATATGGAATAACGTTGAGAATGACATCGTTAAACAATGGCGAATTGTATTAAAGGTCATACTGATTGTATGTCGTCCATTGTGAGTGATTCCGAAATTTATTGCAAAGTCTGTAAAATATCGTTACAGAATGCCAAAAACTCTATGAAACTTTAATGGCGGCTAATACCCCATTAAATAAACTTTACAATCGCACTTTGAAAACATTTCTTCAAAAATATACTGGTCGAAATGTTCCTGATGAATCCACCTTACGCAAATATCATGTTTCTAAGTGCTTCACGAAAGCAGTAGAATGCATTAGAATACATCTTTCAAATCAGTACATATGGATAGGTGTCGACGAAACTGTCAATATATTAGGACGTGGCGTGATAAATGGTGATACGGAAACAGTTGTTAAACCCATTGACGAGAATTTGCACAAAATGCTTCATTCGGACGACAGGTATAAGGAAAAAACACTTTTATTTGTTAGTGACAGTGCCGCACGTGTATTAAAAACAGACAGACTATTAAAGGAAATATATCCTTATATGCTGCATATTACTTGTGTGGCACATACTCTCCATAGAATCTGTAAATATATCAGAGACACCTATCCGGAAGTTGACAGACTTGTATCCGCTTTTAAAAAAGTTTTCAGAAAGCACCATTGAGAATAGCTCTTTACAATGAAAAACTTCCATCTTTGTCACTGCCTCCCTCGCCAGTAATAACTAGGTGGGCAACATAGTTGGAAGCTACTAGTTTTTATGTAGAGAATTTCGATAGTTTACAAAATTTCTTTACATGTTGAAAAAACGATGCTCGAAGTATTTCTGAGAGCAAGGAACTAACACAAATCCTAAATTTAAAAAATCAGTTGTTATTCCTTCAGGAACAAGTTGAAAATCTGCATAAACTAATCACATGTTTTGAAAATCGAAATTTCAAATTAAAAGATCGGTTAACCACATTAGATGTGGCTATTAATAACTTGAAAAGTATTCCAAGTGACTTCGGATGTGGCCGTCGGCAAAAGTTAGTCGCAGTTTTCTATCTACATGATGTACTTCATTCAAAGAGAATAAACCTTACGGAAGAGAACCTTGAGAAAGTATTGCTAATAAATATTGATACTCCTTTACTCGACCTGAACTACAAAATGAACTAATAATAACGCATTTTGTATTTTATAGATCATCACAAATCCAATTTGATAAATAAAATTAAAACCTCTTTAAAAATACATTTTAATAGTGCGCCCATGGGTGATGAGTCATCAACCGCTCCTGTCCGGTCTATAGTTATGATTGTCTTTATCACTATAATAACTCTACATTTGTCTCCTCATAGATGCTCGTAGATTGCTTTCGATAATTGACTACTGCCTTTGCGATACCTCACGCCTCTTTCGTTATTTATTTTGTAAGTACTGCCTACACGTGGTTTGTTCCCCTTCTACCACTTCTATTATATTATTGGGAAGTTGCTACAATTCCTAATAATTGAGGGAACTTGTTTACTTAAACTTCTACTACTTAACATTTTATTTACCTATGTGTATTTGCAATTGGCTTGAAGTCTTACTTTATTTAAGGGTTTTATTGTTATATAGGTAACATTTTGCGAAATTTCAGCATTTATACTCGTTTACGTGAAGTATAAAATAATTATAATTTTTCAATTCGTAAAAGGTAATTAGATACACAATCAAATGTACTCAATTTTGATATTACATATTTTATTATGGTTTTAATTATTTTTATTTTATTCAGTCTTATTGCATCGTGACAATAATTGTTACGACGCAAGCCCGAATAAATCCTTAACAGTTTGCTGAAGATTGCATATACCCAACAAGTTACGCAAACAAATTAATTTCCAATGTTGAATAGTTTTGCTAATGGTTAGTATATGAAACTTTCTCAGAAGCTATTACAGTATCATTGTCAATTATAAGATAGAATGCCAGACATAGGGAGGAAAAATGACATTTCTTTTTCATAGTCCTGAAATTTGTGGGAAGTATTTCAAAATAGCATTCTACATCTACAATTAGACGATCACTTATCTTAGATATTTTAGATAATCAGTGATTACATTCAAAGTGCTATTTATAATTTAAAATTTTCGAAGACCTTCAAATGTAAACCAAAATACCCATATATTTTTAACACGATTGGTGGGATTGGATTATTTGCTTCTTTTTATTACTATAAGATAAAACTTTTATTATAAGAAATTTTAAGAAAACTGCATTAATGAGCACATCGTACTGATAAACTCTACAGGAACTATCATCAGGAGAGACCTTAGGTTGCATCTGCATGATGTGTATATACTCGTCCTAGACACCACAACAACAACAATCATTGTAATAGCATTTATTGACTTCATACCTATAACTCCAATACCTAATCTCTCAAAAATATTTGAGTCATTACTTCTTGAATAGATATCGGTGGGATTATGTGACAGAGAAATCGTTTTGCACTTCCTTTGGACTTAACCAGTTTATTCGTTACTGTTTTATTATTCACCTTGAGGTTCTTCAGCAGTATCTCACTGCTTTGCGTTCTTGGACCGATTTTTTGCGTATTATATTGATTGACTAACAGTTTATTGGTTAAGAACCTAATTCAAGAGTTGGCGATGAGTGAAACAACAATGTCCTTGGCACCAAATAGCACCAGTAGTTTTGTGAAATTTACTTAAGATCATGTGGGTAGAAGCAAGAAAGGTAAATTTACGAGCTGGACCTTTGGAACATGGAATGTCAGGGGATTGAACGGTAAAGAAGACGAACTCATAGAAGAATTCGAAAACTCGGGGATACAACTATTAGCTATAACAGAAACGAAAAAGAAAGGACGGAAATGCTTAACACAACGAAACGGTCACCTAATGATACTAAGCGGAGTAAAACCAGAGGACAGAGCGCAAGCAGGGGTGGGATGTATAATACAGAAGACAAGTACAAAATTTGTCCAGAAATATGAGTACATTTCGGAAAGAATATTAAAAATCACACTGGAGACCGAAGGAAAAGAAAAAACGAATGTAATAATACTATACGGACCAGACGAAAATGAACGAACCAACATAAAAGATAAATTCTGGGAAGAAGTTTCTCAGATAGTAGAAGAGATAAGAGGAAGAATAATCATACTAGGCGATATAAATGGGAGAGTAGGTAAGAGAACGAATGAGACAGAAGAAATAATAGGAATCCATGGAGAAGAAGTTAGAAACAAAAATGGGAAACGGATCATGGACTTCTGTACCCAAAACAACTTTCTAGTAATGAACACTTTCTTCCAGCATAAAGAGTCCCATAAATATACCAGAGTAATGGAAAGTAGGGGAGAAAAGTCCATAATAGATTACGCATTAATAAACAGACCCTATAGGAAAGACATCAAAGATGTGAGAGTCAGTAGAGGCCCAGAAATAAACAGCGATCACTATTTAGTAAAGGTGAAAACAAACATAGGAAACCAAAATCATAATGGTAAACAGAAAAGATCAAGAAATCAAGAAACAATACCTAGCAAAGAAACAATAAGAGGTTACAAGCTAAACAACAAAGAAACAGCTTTGAGGTACCAAAGGGAAGTTGACACTAGACTAAGAGACATACCAACAGGAAATATGAACCTAGAAACAAGGTGGACGATGTTCAAAACAACACTGATAGAAGTGGCCAAGACAGTATGCGGCTATATAAAAGTAAATAAAAATAAGAAACAAACTGCCTGGTGGAACGACGAGATAAAAGAACAAATAAAAGAAAAGAAACGCAGATGGAGAAAGTATCTCAAAGAAGGAACCAATGAAAGATACACCGAATACAAAGAACAGAACAACAAAGTAAATAAAACAGTCCAGGAAGCCAAGCGAAAAGCCTGGGAAACGTTTGGAAGTAAACTGGAAGAGGACTACCATGTAAATCAAAAGCTGTTCTATCGAATACTGAAAAATATGAAAACCGGAAGTCATCACCAGCACACATTAATACAGATAAGAAACCGAGAAGGGGAAATGCTTCATGAAAAAGAACAAATTTTAGAAAGATGGAAAGAGCATTTTAAAAATTTACTAAACCCGGATGGAGACATGAACGGAAATTCATGGGAAGAGAAGGAAGTAGATTCCCTACAAGGACACAGTATTAATGAGGATGAGGTAACTTATGCTATCAATAAGCTGAAGAAAGGTAAATCTGCAGGATGTGACCAGATTACTGCAGAAATGTTAAAAAATTTAGGAGTACATGGCACGAACTTTCTAACCACAATCTGCAACGTATGCTGTAGCGAAGGAAGGGTACCGAAGGACTGGGAAGTAGGTATCGTCGTTCCGATATTCAAGAAGGGAAATAAGCACGACTGTGGCAATTATCGAGGCATCACTCTATTAAGTATAGCTTCCAAAGTATATGAAAGGATACTAGAACAAAGATTAAGATACGAAATAGAACCTAACATGGAGCAGTCACAAAGCGGGTTTAGGAAGGGAGGAAGTACACAAGACCACATCTTCACCATAAAACAGCTGCAAGAACGTACACGAGAGTATAGAAAGCAGTACTTCCTGGCTTTTCTGGACTTGGAAAAAGCGTTTGACAGGGTTCCAAGAGAAGTAATAGCGGAAAGTCTAAGACAAAGGTCAATATCAGGAAAACTACAACGAGCAATAGAGAGCATACATAGAAACAACAGGGATGTGGTTAGAACGCATAACATGGAATCACAAGAATTTAGTGTTAATGTGGGGTTACGACAAGGAGGAGTATTAAGCCCAATATTATTTAACATGGTAATGGATGACGTCATCAAAGAAGTAAAAGCAAGAACAAAAGCCATATACGTGGGCCACAGAAACTTAGAAGCGGAGTATATGAGCGAATGTGCATTTGCAGATGATCTGGTCGTATTTGCACGAAGTGAAATAGGCCTTGAAACCAACTTGAACCTTTGGAATGACGCACTATCAGCTAGAAGCTTAAAAATAAATGCCAACAAAACCAAAGTCATGGTATTGGGAAAACCTACTCAAAACTGAACATAAAAATTGACAACAAGGATATCGAGCAAGTGGAAGACCTCAAATATCTAGGAGTATACATAAGTAGCAACGGAACACATGAAACAGAAATATCATACAGAATGGAAAATGTATCAAAGCTATACCACTTACTGAGGAACACATTTATATGGAAAAAAGAAATATCTAGGAAAACAAAGATGTGCGTATACAGAACAGTGTTTCTCCCAGTTTTAACTTATGGGTGTGAAAGCTGGGTGCTGAGCAAGAGACTGAAATCCAGAATTCAGAGCATTGAGATGAAGTATTTGAGAGGGGTCCTTGGAATAACTAAACGAGACAGAATAAGGAATACAATAATAAGAGAACAATTAGGAACAGAACCAGTTATCAAGAAAATCGAAAAGAGCCAGCTGAGGTGGTATGGACACTTGGTCCGGATGAGCAGCGACAGACCGGTCAAGAAAACATGGGAGTCACGGGTGCCAACTAAGAGATCAAGAGGAAGACCAATCAAGACATGGAACCAAAATATGGAGCATATACTGGAAGAGCGTGGCGTAACACAACAACGAGCGAGAGTACTGGCAAGAGACAAGAAAGAATGGAGGAAGTTCGTCTACGAGATGCAGTAACTTGTGCATAACATATACCTTACACCTACGGGTTCAATAAGGTTTTTTGATTATATATATATATACTTAAGATCATTAACGAATTTGTTAACAGGAAGAAAAAAGTACTCAAATATACTGACCTTTTTTGTTTGTTTTTTTGTCACTCACCTACATATTTTCTCCTGTTAAATATTGCCAAGAATTTTATATTATTCTGGTACTTTGTCTCCCATTATTTGTTAAGCAAGTCACTACATATCCAGTGTGAGTCATTAGCAGCCGCTTCTCCGATGGCTCTTTTGTGTTTTAAATAAAAGAAAAAACAATTAGTGGAAGATCCATGGTTGCTTGTGGCGCATATTGTAAAAATACTTTGAGCTCTGACATACTTCCGGTTTCACCGGAAATACACGAAACTTATTATTTTTTTAATGACTCACCCTATATATTTTTGGATTTTCTTGTACTGTTTAAATTGTCTGTACAACTGTTTTTCCTTTTTCAACATTGAGTCAATACTTTTTGAGTTATTAATTTTTTTTGAAAATATTTGACCAAAGCACGTGTTCAGAAAAAAATCATTTTCACATTGGTATTAAAAGTAAAAACAGTAACTTTGATGGTGCTCGTAGCCAAGAAAATTCTGCATCATTTGGTAAAGTTGCAGTCGACAATATCTCAAAAAACTTTGTTTTTTCAAAGCCTACTTCTTGAAATTTTCACATACGAAAAACCTATTTCTTTTAAATGGAACACCCAGTATTTTATTGAGGCATCTTGTTCCTTTTTTTATTATCTTTCATTTTTGTTAACAATGTCCTATACCTATCTTTTGTAATTTTTGGGATAATCACTATAGGAGCAATTAGGGGTCAATTAAAGAACTACGAGCGCTGTTGTTCTATGCACCAAAATATTCGTTAAACCAATGGAAGGCAGGAATGGCGCCAGACTTCCTTAGTCAACTGTCAAACAAAGTAAATGTTAAATCCAACTATCCCAAAAGTAATAATTTTACAGAATGAAGAGCATCGCATTTTAATTTTTAATTCCGGTAATGTCCAGTTACAGTATTTCATTTTTTGACACTGTTGGTTAACATTGAAATAAAATAAAGGTTATGTTTACTGACATATTTGAAGACGTCTTCAAAAATGTTTGAAAATCCGTCCGTAGATAGCGAAGATACTCTCCTCCATTAACATTTTCATCAAAGAAATAAGGTCCAATTATGTAACTATGTATATACCCACTATTCCTTCCCACAGTTTTAATGACCAACAATTTTGAAAGTTTACATGTGTGATAAAGTGGGGGTTTTTATGTGTTATAATAACGGGAATTGTGACGATGAACGTATTCACTTTAATAGAAGGTGGCTTTGTTGGTAAAAAAAAATTACAAAAGATAGATATAGGACATTGTTAGCAAAAATGAAAGGGAATAAAAAAAGAAACAAAATTCCGCAATAAAATACTGGGTGTTCCATTTAAAACAAATAAGTTTTTGGTATGTGAAAATTTCAGGAAGTAGGCTTTGAAAAAACAAATTTTTTTTTGAGGTATTGTCGAGTGCAACTTTACCAAATGATGCAGCATTTTCTTGGCTACAAGCACCACCAAAGTTAATGTTTTTACTTTTAAAAACAGTGTGAAAATGATTTTTTTCTGAACACGTGTTTTGGTCAAATATTTTAAAAAAAATTAATAACTCAAAAACTATTGGCTCAATTTTGAAAAAGAAGACACAGTTGAACAGACAATTTAAAGCAGTATAAGAAAATCCAAAAATATATAGGGTGATTCATATAAAAAAATTAAGTTCCATGCATTTCCGATAAAACCGGAAGTGCGTCAGAGCTTAAAGTATTTTTACAATATGCACCACAAACAACCATGGATCTTTCACTAATTGTTTTTTCTTTTACTTAAAACACAAAAGAGCAATCGAAGAAGCGGCTACTCACCCTGTATTTAAGTTATGTTAGAGGTTCACTTTACACCCCTTTCTAGGTTTTGACATCTTTCATACATCTCTCCATCTTTTCATGCATCTTTAATGATTCCGTATATAAACATTAAAAATAATTTAGAGATGGGCAGCATAATTCGGACGGAGACCAAAAAAAAAGATCAATAGCTAGTTTTTGTTTACAATTTCCTTTGTAATAAACACATTAATATCTCGTTCTTAAATTCACCGTAGCTTCCAATTAGTCGTGATTCTATTATAGTTGTTAGCTTCTTCAGTGTATTTGTTTCTATAACTTTGTTATTGTACTTAAATTAGTTATATGTCTCTAATTACTACAGTTTATATTATCATACATCTAAATAAGAAAACGATAGCTACATAGTTCGGTTGCTTGCAGAGATGGTGGACATACCATGTATTTGCAGTAATGGGAATAAGAGGGAGAAATCTTTTAGACAAGAGGTCGTGGACTTGAAGTCCGTTGGGTAGATGATGAGAGATCCGAATAGTTTTTTAATAAAACGGAAACATCAAAACTTTCAGAGATAAAATATACACTATCAATAGCATCAAAATGGCCAGGGTCTAAGTAATACAATTAATATCAGTCTGAAGTAACAATGGTTTTAATGTTTTCTTGTATCACAGAGCACTGGTATAAGACTGACTATATGGACTTGTTAAAAGTTAATGGCTATCATGTAATTAAATATTATAACCGAACAATACATGACATGGAGGGGTAACAATATTAGCAAAAAATGAACTGGACGGTCATAGTATTGAGGCAAGAAAATTAGCACCAAACTTACATTTTGAATGTGTGCCTCAAGGTTTAAATTCTTAAATAGTAAAATTATAGTTACTATTACATACATGTCGAAATAGTAAGGGTGATCTTGATCTGTTTTCTGATAACTATCTCACTATTGCTATAACATTAAGGATTACAAAATGTGTCTGTGGTAACTTCAATATTAACTTTTAACTTTTTAGTTTTTACTAGGACCTATAAATGTGCCAACTGCTTGAATAATATTTGCATAAGTATAGAGATTTGTGAATTTGGATCTTCTATTTTCTATAGCGTCCTCTCTGGTCATTCTAGACAAGAACTACTACTACTACTACTTTAGAGTGCAACTGATTCTAGTTGAAAGTTAAATTATAGGGAGCTGAATAGGGGAAGCAATAACCTCTCAATGTTTAAGGAGCTGATCGATTGTATTAAAAATCAAAAGAAATATAAAATAAACGATTTGGAAAATAATAAAATTAATATATATTACGACATATAAGAATAAGAATAAGAATAAGAATATTTATTTACATCACGTTGAATATACAAATGTAGTATACATATATGATGTGTCATTTAAGAAATTCGAATGAATAATAAGTTAATCTGACTTTTTCCAAACAAACAAGAAAAATACAAGTAACTTAAAACCAGAAACCATATAAACTGTTCTCTGCACTGAACGTCAAGGCGTTTTACTCAAATTAAAAAATTCTTCCAGGCTGTAGAGAGGATAGTTGGTAAGGTACTCCCTGCACAATTTCCGAAAGCACCTGATCCTGGTCTCTGATCGTATATGCGGTGGCAGCGCATTATACACCTTTGTGCACATATAACTTACTCCCGTCTGACATACGGAAAGTCTCTGATAATCGGCCCGAATTAGGTCGCCGGCCCTGGTCGGATACCTATGATGTTCATTATTCGTCTGTAGTATCAAGTGTTGAGAGAACACCAGTAAGTTGTATATATAAAGTGAGAACACCGTCATAATTTGATATTTCACAAACAAGTGTCTGCAATGCGCCCTATACGCAGATCCCTCCATTAATCGCAGCACTTTCTTCTGCAGCTTCAGGACCTGATCGACGCGGCCGCTGGAACCCCAGAAAACCAGTCCATACGACATCACCGACTGGAAAAGTCCGTAGTACATCTCGCGCACTACTTCCCCCGACACAGTACCTCCGATTGCGAAGAACATGTACACGACCGAACTTAACTTGGCGCATACCCAATCTATGTGTGTTTCCCATGTAAGTTTTGGTTGAATGTACAATCCAAGATGTTTGACACAGTCTACCTGTTGGATGGATTTACCCCCAAGCCTTACAAGTAGGCTTGTATCGACTGATTTCGTCTTTCCGTAAAATTGGATCAACCTGGTTTTGCTAATATTGAGGAGTATGCCGTTTGAAGTGCACCAATTTAGAATGCTGCATGCCGCTGTTGTGCCTCTTTTCACCAATTCCTGTTCATTTTCGTGAGCAACCGTGATGGTGGTATCGTCCGCATAGATATTAATGCTGGTTGCTGCAGGACATCTGTCTGGCAGATCGTTAATCATGATGCTGAAAAGGATCGGTCCCAGAATAGTGCCTTGGGGCACACCTCTCCCAATCAACTTCGTAGCAGACATCGCGGCACCAACCCTCACCCGCTGCGAACGACCCTGCAAGTACGACTTTATCCACGCATTAGCTGGGCCTCTGATTCCTATTGCCTGCAGCTTCGCAAGTAGAAGAGCGTGGTCCACCGAGTCGAACGCCCGGCTCATATCGAAAAGCAAGGCTATTACGTACTGTTTCTTGTTCAGAGCTTCGAATATTGTATCCAAACTTTTGTGGATGGCTGTGCAGGTCGACCTATTCCTTCGATATCCGTGCTGAGAATCATTGAGAATGTGATACTTCTTAAGGAAACCGTTTAAACGCGTCAGGAAGCAGTGCTCGAACACCTTTGACAGCTGATTCTGTACAGAGACAGGTCTGTAATTGGCAATAATATTTCTGTCACCTTTCCCTTTGTAGATTGGTACTACTTTCGATATTTTGAGAGCTGACGGATAAATCCCCGTCTGAAAGGAAACATTTATTGCTCTACAGAGGGGGTACGCAATATACTCCTTTGCCGCTCTATTGATATTGCCTGGGAGTCCATCACAGCCGGACGACAACTTTGTGCAACACCTGCTCAATGCTTGCTCGACCTCCTCTATCGTGACCGGCGCAATGAAAATGGTATTCACAACATTTGCCCCTGGCGTAACTGCTTCACTTGGGTGCAAGCTGTCTTCAGACTGTGCCACGTAGTGGTCATTGAACATCTCCACCATTTCCTGTTCCTTAATCTTAATGCCGTCTATTGTCAAGTTTAAGCTGTCATGTGTTTCGTGGTTTCTTTGTTCATTGATTATCTTCCAGCAGGTCTTATTGATATTATCTGCGTTTAATATTCTGTCGTTGTTGTATGAGCGCTTCGCTTTTATTATCATATTTCGATAGTATGTTTTGATAATGTTATATCTCTCTGTATAAAAATCGCTCTGTATGTGCTTTTTCACCTTTGCCATATCTCGCAGCAGCGCAGATAAATCCTTCATTTCTCTGGTGATCCAGGGCTGTCTACGATCTTTCTTGTTTTGTACAGGTGTCAATGGGAAAGCAATCTCGAAGTTCGACACCAATGACCCCACAATGTCATCATATAAGTCATTTATATTTTGTGACTCTGTGTCCCAGTTCTCACTGCTCATTAACGATTTAAAATTCAAAATATTTTTGTAACTATATTTTCTGATATATTTCACATTTTGATCGTCCACTGTTTTTCTACTTTCTAGCGGTAGTGAAGCCAGTTGAAACGTATGGTCCGATAGATGGTTACTCACCACTGCTATTTCTGTATGTCTGATATTTGTAATGAAGAGATCTATGCACGTTTCGCTTGTTGCTGTTATTCTGGTGGGGACATTTATAATCTGAGAGCAATCACGTTGTATTAACAAATTGCGTATCATCGACTGATACCTGCCACTCACCGTCCAGTCTATATTGAAATCACCGCATATGACGACGTTCGAGTCAGTCCGAAAACGCTCCTCCAAAAGCGAATCTAGATTTCCAGGCAATGATAAATGATTATTCGGCGGAGCATACACACAGTACAGTAATAAAGTTGTTCTACCCAGTGTAATGTTTAATCCTGCAGTTTCAAACTCTCTTTCGCGAGTTGTAGTACATGTAAGCTCTTTCGTTTGAAGTTCGTTTCTAGCGAAGATACATACACCGCCTCCTCTGGCTTCCTTTCTGCAAAAATAGCTGCATTGTTTGTAATTTACCATTTTCAAAGATTTCATTTCCATGTCCTTCAGCCAATGTTCAGTGATACACAACACATCCACATCTTCCTCGTCAGCCAACAATTGAAGTTCATGCAACTTTCTTCCCAATCCCTGTACATTCAAGTGCATTATTCGTAGCTGTCTATCTTTCTGTAATTGCTATGTGTGTATTGTTTCAACTTTACTCGCCTGAATATTCCTTACTCTCATATAGTACACGGACAATCTGTACTCCATGCTGGGTGATCACTTTCTATATTCACATTCCTCTTTGTTCGTGCCTCGTGGCAATTTACACATTTATGTGTCGTGTTCTTACAGTCTTCCACACTATGACTCTCGGCGCATACAGGGCAAGTTGTGCTGTTTCTGCATTCTTTTGCCTGATGTCCAAATCTCTGACAATTAAAACATCGTATAATTCGTAGGTCTTCCTGGACACGGCAACTCATCCATCCTATGTATACTCTCTCTTTTTTTAATAGGTTCTCTTGGATGTTTCTATTGCATTCCAGTACCATATTGAATTTATCCTTGCTGGGTTTCGTCTTATATACTACTTTTAAATCTTCGGGTTTTATTGTGAGTTTATTTTGTTCGATAATTCTTTGTATTAAGTTGTCGTCATCCGATTCTGTATGAATATCAAAGATCTTAAGTCTTGGCCTGATTGACCTCGGTTTTTGGAGACTAAACTTGTCCTTCAGATTCGATTCAATGCTGTTGGACAAAGTATTCAGCGTTGCCGTATTATCACATTGTAAAATTATACCACCTGTTTTTGTATTCTTTCCCATTCTAATTCCACCATATATAGGTGTAATTATGGTTTTGAGCCTATGCAATAGGCTACGATCGGTATGTTTTGCATTAAAACAATTAAAATAATCAGTAAATATAGATATTTTAAAGAAATGCTAATGTGCAAGTTTTCACTACTTAATGTCATACGCTACATTAGCATGGGATTCTCAAGTGAGAGTAAGAGGGTCTTTAAATTACAAATAATGAGGTGTGGCCACCACTCGACTTTCTTATAGGTATGAAAGTTTCAAATTATGGAATTTTAAGAATTTTTTTAAATAAAAATCCTCTTATAAATACTTTTACTGTCTTAACAAGTCTCTATAGAATGCATACTTTGCGAGATATCCAAAAGAAAGCACTACTCGCTAAGAGTAAAAGTGTTACTTCCGGCCCGAATTTTTAAATTTCATTTATACAAAAAATATTCCAAATCTAACTGTAAAAACGTTTATACTATTGATACATATACAGAGTGGTTGGATTTTCATTGTACACTCAATATTTTCATTGAGAGTATCATATTTAAAAAAAAATCAAAACGTGTCTGATACTATTTTTTGCCCTCTTTCTAATCCTGTGAAATAGGATAATGTCGTTCGAAAAACAAAAGATAATCTAATTTATTTAATTCTTTTAAATTGAACACCCTGTATATTATTGGATATTTTGATAGCATATTCAATTCTGAATATAAATAATATCATTTATTTTTCTTTTCGTTGGGCAATGAATAACGCCATAATAACAAAAAATAAAAAAAAAAGTATGCTTTGAAAATATGGCCGGGTAAAAAACAAAATATTATTTAAATGTCAGTTCGCATACCAGTTGATGAGGTGACACAGTTTAGTGATTAGTGAATCATTAGTGATAGTTTCTCTAGATTATTTATTAAAAATGCAATTTACTAATGCAGAGAAAGCAGATATGTTACGATGCTTTTATTTATCAAATGATAACTGCCGTCAAGCTGCAAGTATGTATGTTAATCAATACCCTGATCGAAGGCAACCGCATTGGAATACATTTCTAAATTTACACACTTCATTAGTGAGGTACGGAAGTTTTAAAAAAATAAGAAATGTAAGAAATAGAAATATAAATCAAAACGATGCAGAAGGAGATGATGAAGTAAATGTTTTGGCGTATTTTAGAGCATACCCCACTTCTTCAACTAGAATTGCTGTACAAGAGCTTGGCATCAACAGGTATAAAATCATGAAAGTCCTTAAAAAACACAAAATGAAACCCTATAAAATTCGTTTAGTGCAAAATTTACAACCGCTTGATCTGAAAATACGGATGAATTTTTGTAATTGGGTATTAAATGCTGGAAGGCAGTACTTGTCACACATTTTATGGACGGACGAGGCAAATTTCCATATGAATGGTGTGTTTAAAAAACACAATTGCCATTTTAGGGATGACGTGAATCCTCGTAGGATTCAGCAAACTCGATGCCAAATACGTTTTTCTACAAATGTCTGGATAGGTGTGATAGAGGATCAGTTATTAGGACCCTATTTCTATAACGGCACACTTACTCAAAATCGATATTTAAACTTTCTTGAAACTGAATTTCAAGAATATTTAGACAATCTGCCTTTAGCTATCCGGACACAAATGTGGTTCCAACATGACGGCGCACCACCGCATAATGCACAATCAGTGACGAATTTTCTACAATTAGAATTTGAAAATAGGTGGATTGGGAATAAAGGGCCACATTTATGACCTCCGAGATCACCTGACCTCTCAATATTAGATTTTTTTGTCTGGGGATTTATAAAAAATAAGGTATATTGCACTCTGTCGAATACCCTAAAAGAACTGAAAAATAAAATACAATTGGCAGCACAGGAAATTACCCCGGATATGTTAAGAAAATCCAAAAATAATTTATTGCACCGAGCTCAGATATGTATCAACCAAAATTGTGGCCATTTTGAACAATTTCTTCAATAGGATATTTGCTTTTTTGTGTTATTTTTTTCCATTGTTTTTTTTTAACCAATACATAATGTGTTTTCTTATTTTTTGTTATTATGGCGTTATTCATTGCCCAACGAAAAAAAATATTATATATTATATTCAGAATTGAATAAGCTATAATATATACAGGGTGTTCAATTTAAAAAAAAAATTAGATTATCTTTTGTTTTTCAAACGGTATTATCCTATTTCACAGGATTAGAAAGGGGCAAAAAATAGTATCAGACACATTTTGTTTTTTTTTAAATATTATACTTTCGATGAAAATATTGAGTGTACAATAAAAATCCAACCACTCTGTATATAGAATGCATAATTTACGACATATTTGCAAAAAATCGTTATTTGTATGAGTAAAAGTGTTAGTTCCGGTACGAATTTTAATTTTTTCTTATACAAAAGGTATTGAAAATTAAGTTCTAAATACTTTTGTACTCGTAACGTACCTGTTTAAAAAGCATCACTTGCAAAATATTTGCAAAAAACTGATTTTCGATAAGAGTAAAGGACCTACTTCCGGTAGGAATTTCGAAAAACTTTTTTAATAAAATTGTTCACAATTTCAATTTTAAGTGCATATTAATTCTTTATAAATTTGTTTAAACTTAGTAGTTGACGAAATATTGGCAACATTCGATTTTTTCACTGAAGTAAACTACTTCTTCCGGAATGCCGATTTTACTGAAAATTTAGTTGGTTCCTAAAGAGAAAGATTATAGTACTATATACAAAATTTGAAATTGATACCTATAGCGGTTCGACCCCTATCGTGGTCACACACAGACACACAGACTTTTTTTAAAACCACTTTTTTCGGTATCAGGGGACTTCAAAACGTGGACATCTGCAAAAATCTCGTGGACGAAAATTTTCATCATCACAATACTTCCTTATACTACATATAAGAAAGTAAAAAGAGCAATACGGAACATGGCGGGTATAAGTGCAGAAGCATCATGTAAGGATTATTTCACTTGGCTAAATATGATCATAGTTGCGTGTATTTTTACTACCAAGTATTAACCCACGCTAAGCAAAATTTTGTGATCACCTTGAATATTCTACAACGCGAGATGAAGCTTTGGAGGTGTACAGGTATAGATTATCGATTTATAGGAAAAATCCACAGTATTGGATGATAACTATCCAATAGAATCACTAAAAATATCTAAAATCCATCGTTAGAGAAATTTATATTAGAGTTAAAAAGTTATTAATTGGTAAATTAGTGACAGGCATATCTCAGATGTACTAATCTGAGACATGATCTCAGATTTGCGCAACTAAATTATTTTTTGTTTATTATTATTATTATATGTGTATGTCTTTTAAGATGTTAGTTAGTTGGTTATGTTTAAATATAATATAAGTTTGCATTATTTGATTTATATATTTATTTATATCATTCATGTGTTTTATTCATTTGCATGGTTATATGAACTAATAAATTTCAGTTTATTTTTTTACAACTGCTTAAATGCAATTTTACACTACATTTATGCTCTTCTGATGCTTTGAGAAAGCCTTTTATTGTTTCGTTAGGTCTTCGTCAGTTCTTGTACATTTTATTTCTAGATATTATCCTAATTTTCTCTTCGAACATTCATACTTTTCTATTCTATTCCTAATTTATCCCCACTATTTCCTCCAATAATCCAATTTTTACTTACTTTTAATTTGTATTACATTTTACTGCAGTCAATATATTGATCTAAAGTACGGTCTATTATCTTATAATTTGTCAATTCTTCCCTGGGTATCAGTTTTTCTTTTTCCGCTTAAATGCCCAGAAGCAAAAATTAAAATTGCAACATAGAAACGATAGCTCATTCGCGATGAAGCATCCAGTGATCCAAAACCTGTTGGGAGATATTGAAGCATGGATTATTATTATTTTTAACACTGAACAACAATTTCCAACTTTTGGTTTTGACATGAAATGATACATTTATTTTTTCTAGAATACTTATTTTAATAAAAGTTATGTGGTCAATTTAGTTCTAATTTTGTTTGTATTGAAATAAAAAAAAAAATTCTGTAGATCTCGGTTCCGGGTTAGAATCGCGTCAAATTTGGCGTAGATGCCACCGTTTTATCCAACATTGCTGTAGCTTGAGAAATGCTAGGACTCGACCAAGTATCGCGGGCTCCTTCTTGGAAGCCGTGTTTTTAAGTTCCACGCTGAGGTAGCGTCTTCTTTGTGGTGTATGTTTGTTGAGAAAATCACCCGGACTCCCATGCCAAATTACAGAAATGTGTATAAATGTGTGTCTATGCTCGATGTTGTGTGTTTGTATGTTTCGGTATTACTGATTGTTTATATGATTATTATTAATAAATCGTAGTTAAATTAATTAAAATGAGATATGAAGAGGTACTTACACGTGTTATAACGCAGACGATCAAGCGCTCTACCCGTGGTTTACGGAAAATGAATTTTGATGTATGTGCGAAATATGGGTATTTCGCTATGTTAAATGTGTATACGAAAATCCGACTGCGATGCGAATTCTTGACCGAGATTCTTGTACCCGGATTTTGCCCGGAGTTACGATGAATGTTGATATATGTGTTTTATGTGTTTGGATCGGTTTCTGCAGGAGGATTTAAGAGATTTTAGGTGTTTTGAATTGGTGTTGTATTGCTGAAAAGAATGTTAATGTTAGCTTCTTCAATTAGGGCCTCCGTGGTAGTTTTTCTTTAGTTACGGTGGCTTTCTCAATTTCTGTGTTAGTGTGCAGTAGCGCTTTATGGAAAAATGTTTTATTAAGATTGTCTGCATGTACCTTAAGCTCCTCGACTTTCGCTGTTCTTCTGAGGGCTCCCGCAGGGGTGTTGCTCTGGACATTGTTTCCAGTTTTAGCCATCGTTCTGTGTGGGCTGGCATATCTCAGGATCGGACGAATGTATGTCTTATACAGTCTCACACAGCTTCACCGAGAGCCGCCGGCTCCGCAGGAAGGAAAGCAGTTGCCACATCCTTCCTCGTGCCTTCTTCTTGGCTTTTTTCGCTTGTTCACAAAAGGTTAGTCTCCTATCGAGTGTGACCCCCAGGTATTTTATGGATCTGCTCCAACCAATCTCGTCTCCAGCAATTTTCGGCTTCGGAGGGGTTTCTAGGTATCTGCAGTTGAACATAATCGCCTGGGACTTCCTAGGGTTGATCGCCATGCCCGAGAGTAAATGATAGGACTTGAGACTGCTCCGGACTTATATAGGAATCGGATCAGATGGTGGCCTGCTATTGGCTGAAGCCGTTGAGGCAACCACATGCGTCGTACGGTCATGAAAATTCTTTGTGAAGTTTTTAATAGAGCTTGCTTCGTTGGATGTAATGTACAATCATCGTCTCTATTAAGATTGGGATGTTTAATCAATTCACTGAGATTTCTCGGGAAATAATACTATTCACGGAACAGAAGTTTGGCATTTTTTAATAGAATTTGAGCTCGCTCCATGGTTTCTGAGGAGGAAGCCGCTGAGGAATTATGGTAGGAATTCCAGGAATTATTTGAGATTATTGGAATTACGTGCGATTATTTGGAATTATGTGGTATTATGCGAGATTACTTGGTAGAATTATGAAAGATTCCACGGCATTATAAAGAATGTTTTTGTATTGTTTTATTTTGTACTGGGATCATTTTTCTGACCCAGGCATTTATAATCCGTTGACCGAACTGCACAATGGCCATGTTTCGTCTACCTGAACTGCACCATCAATATAATAATATAACATTAAATTATAGGAAATCATTAAGATATTATATACTTTATTGTTGATGGTATTTATTTAACACTGTATGCTTTAAGTATGTAAATAACGTGATTTTTTTTCGATGCATGTGGTTTACTTATGTTAATGTTATTGAAAAAAAAACTGCTTAAATATTGTGTTATTATTTATTGGCTAATTATATAATAAAGTATTAGATTACATATCCCGGAAAATGTGGGAAATCTCTTGGATGCAATCGGTTTTTATTGAATTTCTTTTAAAGTAATTAATATAATTTAATAAAAATTTAATGTAATGGACACTAGCAAGGACCTCTTAAAATTATGTCCTTGAAACATATTTAGCTTTTGTACTTTACCAGGGGCAGCCTAATCTTTACAACTTAATGTCTAAATTTTTAACATCCTGTATGTTAAAGACTTTTAAACTGGATAGCTTGAACCATTTTAAAAAAGGTACTCTTGCTTATTGTCGTTAAAATGAACCGTTTACTAGAAAAAGTTTGCAAAAATTGTGCGTTTTAGTTTTTATCAGCACCAAAAAAAATCTATTGCTGATGCAAATATTACTATGGTACGAAATAAATAAAATATCCGGCATTTTAGAACTTGTCATCACATCGTTGACACATTGAATTTATTCGAAGTATGGAATACACGTTTATTGAGTATGCAGATATGCATCTGATGTATGGTTTTGCGTCTTGCAATGCCCTAGAACCCAGAAGATTATATCACGAAAGATGTCCTAATCGTGCTCTACCAAACCATAAGACATTTCAACGTGTTAACCAACGTCTAAGGGAGATTGGTGGGCGATTCCTGTTAATAAGGTAAGACATATTATTGACTATCTTAATAATTTTAGGAAAGTTTGGAAAAAGTAGTACTGATATTGGTGTGATAAGAACCGTACTTATGCCGCGATTAGAGAAACGTATTTTAAATGCTGTAGATGACAATCCATCAACGAGCATTCGACAATTATCAGCACAGTTTAATACATCGAAAATAATAGTACATGAAGTTCTTCATGAACAGCTGTTATATCCATATCATTTGCAAAAAATAGATGAACTGATTCCTGAAGATTTTTCTGGTAGAATGCAGTTTGAAAACTGGGTATTGGATCAGCAACATAATAATGTTAACTTCAAGAGCATTATTCTTTTCACGGATGAAGCAAGGTTTACAAAAAATGCTATCACCAATTTACACAATAGGCATGTATGGGCTGATGAACATCCTCATGCCACTATTGTTTCGCATTATCAACATCAGTTCCAAACACTTAATATTTGGACAGGAATCATTGACAATTTTTTGATTGGACCATTCGTTTTGCCAGAACGATTGAATGGATAACTTTACTTGGAGTTCCTTCAGAACGCTTTTCGAGATTTAATAGAGCACTTACCACTTGAAATCCGCCGAAACATGTTCTTCATGCACGATGGGGCATGACCTCATTTCAGAGTTCGTGTGCGGGAGTACCTGTATAACAGCTATCCAAACCGTTGGATAGGTAGAGGAGGACTTATTGCCTGGCCTTCTCGATTTCCTAACTTAACGCCGTTGTATTCTTACCTGTGGGGGCACCTCAAAAAATGGTGTATTCCACTCCGGTCGACACTAGGGAGAAACTTCTACAGAGAATCACGTTTCATTTCATTCATGATGTGATAAGGAATACGGCTGGGTTATTGTTGCGAGTACAACAGTCCTTAATTCGTCGTGCCCGCGAGTGTATCAGACTTCACGGAGCCCATGTTGAACCCTCTTATGATGATTTTCAATAATTCCGTTAAGGGTGTTTATGTTTATATTAATTACTTTAAAAGAAATTCATTAAAACCGATTTCCAGCGGTCTCTTTCAGGGACGCATAACTCTGTAGGAGGGGCCTGTATGAAGAACTTTTATAGGGACTTGTCATCTTATTTGTTCATGTTCTATCCGCATCCAAGACATTTCCCACATTTTCCCGGACACCCTGTATAACATTATAGGCACATTGAATATACTTACAAATTATGGTGTATACCACATGTTTATACATGTCTTAGTCATATAGTAATATATGTGTATGCATATAGAGATAGAATATATGAGAATTACTTTAATTACGTTTCGGTTTTCCCTAATTCAATACGTGGTGCAGTTCGAGTAAATCGTTGTAGGTACCTGAAATTTTTGTAGTGCAATTCATGTACCGGTTTGTCATTAAGGTTTTCGTAGTGCAGTTCGTCTGCACCGGTATAATCAACAATACTTTATATAATCGAATCATCCCTTCAAATGCCGTCATGTCCATAGTTCAATTAGAGTAGTAAAGGTCAAATTAAATTGTAACAAAAAGTGCCTTTGGTAGTTTTTCACTTCCACGAATGACGCATTACGACTCATTACTTGATCATACCATATTTTGCGGTAAATTGCTGATCGTACACTAGTTTGAACCGGTTTGAACCGAAATTTGAACGCATGCGCGTTCCACTCGACATTTTCCTTACAAAAACTAACCTGCAACCAAAAGATACAGTGAATTTTCTTAGCGCAGAGAAAGTGTGCTCACCAGAAGTAATCCATCTGTTAGAAGGCATACCTGAAAGTTAAGCTACACGTTCCTATCTAGACCTTATGCATCATATTTAGATCCAAAAATAAGTATTAATCGCCGTCTTTACAACATTTGGTATGTTGTGTTTTTCTTAAGAATTTGGCGAAAATAGTTAGTATGTAGTCCTAATTTTAAACTTGAAAATAATTTTATTTCATGAAATTGTTATACATGTGTGGAGTTGAATGCTCACGCACTTGTAAACATCATCTGTAACTTCCGCGACAATCCTCAATTATCGAATGAGATATTTCTTCCTTACCTATTCAGCAGCAACCGTATGAACAAATATCATAAATATACTGACACTTCAGATGTGGAGACATCTTCTGATTATGAAGAAAATCAGGGCAGGGAAAATAAATCCGATCACAGACCCATCACTTTGTGGTCGTTATTAAGTGTAATTGAGTGTAATAAATTTTGCGCTGTATTTTATGATGAACGGGTGTATATAGGCCAAATTATTGAAGTTATCAATGATACAATTTTTAAAATTAATTTTTTAAAACATGGAAGGAAGCAAAATAAAATGTTTACCTGGCCAAAAATTAAACAAAAAGACGTTGGTATAGTTGATCACAAATATATTTATTACGGTTCTATTACATTTGCCACCGAAAAGGAACCTTTTCATTTAGATGAAATTGCATAGGCCGAGATGTCTAAAAAATATAATAATATTAAATTTGAGATTAAATCCTGTGTTAAAGACTAATTATTATGATTTAATTCGATTGTTTTATCTTTTCAGGAATATTTAAGTGTATGAATTTTACTTTTGCTACGTTGATATGTTTTCCTTAGGTAGTGTATAAATAAAACAATTCTTTTACGTCGGGCTGGTGTTATGTATATTCAACTTTTGATTCAACCTTAATTTACCTTTAGTACTTGCACAAAATCTTCAGAACTCGTGGAACATATGAAAAAATAATTAGGGATTATTTGGGATTATTGGGATTATTTACATATAGTGAGATTATGGTGTACACTTTTGAGTCAGTGTTTTCCCCCTCGATGGTTTCTAATTATGATCTGCAGTTGTAGTACGACGCTGTATGAGCAAGTTTAGGAAAAAAGGTTTTCATTTGTCGAATAAGTCTCTACCTGCATTGTTTTCGTAACCAGAACTAAGCCAATACTAATGCTTTTCGATAAATTTGTACTTTATAGTATGCTTTTTTTCGTCAGTTACTCATTTTGGGTAAAAACTTTATTTACCAGCGTTATTGTATGTAGATATTTAATGCCAATGACAAAAGAATAAACTATCTATCTATCATGGCCGATAGTAATTGTCCTAAAGCTTTTGGGAGACATTTCTTCATGAATTATTATTATTATTATTAATGTTAATTATAAAAAGTAATTATTGAATTTCAAAAGAACACACTATTTACATATCTATCTCGACATTCGATTGAATACCTCAAGAATTAACCTTATATATGTTTATATTAAGAAGGTTGTATTTCTATAGAACTTTTTTTTGGTAAACTTTAAAAGAAACCTTTACTGTTTTAAATATATATGTATGTATATACTTTATAACAAGAAAAAATACCTAGGCTGCGACTAACTGCTATAAACAGTCTCGTCTCCAACAGTTTCATGAACAGATACATAATAATTTGTTTCAGAAAGTTAACATTTTGGAGGGACGAGTTAACCAATACACATTAACTTCTTTCATGTCGCTATTACATAACTCAGTCAAGCAATTCATTGTTCACACAGGAATGTAACGTCATGACTTATTTCCTAACAATGTGATCCAACGGAGCGCACTTTCTATTTTCGTTTCGTTGAATTTCTCAGTATAGAACAGACTGTGATTTATATAATTGAATTATAAATCTTCTGTGGGCAAGGTCAGCTGAAATAATTTAAACGTGTCATAAGTGCGCTATAGTATTACACTTATATACTTCTAGTGGCTGTGAAGTCGCTTTTTTTTATTATCCTTTTCTTTCTTTGTCGCGTTCAATTTAAATTTTTCAAACGACTTCCTCATTTTTATGATAATTCCAAATGAACATTGCAGTTATACAAAAAGTAATTCTCACTCCTTATTAAGACCTTGTTCTTGGTTTTCCTGTTAGCAATAAAAATTCTGCAGAGATTTGGTGTTCACGAATGTCTATAATTAAATTAGTTACAAGCAAAGTTTCTTAGTCATAAGACCTATGACATAAATAGAATAAACAGATTTATTTTTAAAAGTTACTGTCTATTGCGTTAGGTGTGTGTGATTCTTGAATTATAAATCATCACATATAAATTTATACATATTGCTATGAGCCGTTATTTAAAAATATGTATTGTATCTTTTATAGCATATGCTAGAAAATGTGCGTTAAGAAGTGTAATTTTACCTTATTTTATTCTTATTAATTGACTCTATATCTTCAAGGGTAGCATTCTTTTTCAGATGATTCTCTTTAGGGCAGAAATTGCAATAAATAAAAGATTGAAATTTCAATAAAATTAGAATTCAATATTTTAATAAATCATTTCAATGTGCAAATAATAATAATTTGTATTATGTGCAATTAAAAATATATCTATCTAAATATAATCAAACTATTGTTATTTTATTTTTTAAAAAAATCATCTATAGCTAAAATTTTGTATTTCATTTATATTATACATATATATGTGCATATACGTTTTCGTATAAATGTATATATGTATACTTTTGATAGTTATGATCCGTTAATGTACGTTACACATTCAAGTATTTCATATCCTATTTATTTGTGATATGGTGGTGCCACCTATTGGCCTTATATGCGGAGATACACATTTAGCATACAGGTTTTGTCTTTTGCACAGTGTGTAAGATGAAACTGTCGTGTTCGGTGTCGCGCTTGGATGGCAGATGTCGCTGAGATATTCTCACCGGCGCTTTGCGGTTCAACGGACATAAGACACGATTTTAGTTGTGGATCATTGCCAACAGCACCACGTACACTGAAGAGGCCTCAAAGGCCGAAACACGTGTCTGTGCGTTCGCTATTGGTAATGACACCTAAGTGTATGTTGTGTATCTCAACACGTACATATGTGCATATATGTTTTCGTATAAATGTATATATGTAAACTTTTGATAGTTATATTATATGACTTATACGAGGGTGGTCTGCCAAGTTTCCGACCTAACAAAGATACAAAACATTCTTTAATAACATTTATTTACATTTTTTTACATAGTCTCCTTATAAGTGTACGCACTTCATCCAGCGATGCTCCCATCTCTTCAACCAGTCCAATAGTACTCGGCGTCTTTCTCTGCAAAATAACTGTTTACGAAGGTGATGGATAGCTTCCTCATTTGACGAAAGTCTCTGTTCTCCAAGCGCAATTTTTGGATTAGGGAACAAAAAGAAATCGCTTGGGGCTAGAGTTCAAACCGTAATTTATGGATTTTCGCCATGGCAACCGCTAAGGTGTGAGACGGCGCATTATTTTTGTGAAACAACTTTTCTTTCTGCAAATGTGGCCGTTTTCAGCAATTCCTGCCTCTAGCTTATCAATAATGATGCGTAGTATACTCCTGTAATGGTTTTTCCTGTTTGAAGATAATCGATTAAGAGGGGCGTTTACTTACAAATAGAACCTTATGCAACTTATATTACTCGCGGTACGGGTAGACGCAAGGGGGTGTGAGTAGGTCGAGGTAGAGGATATTCGGTTCTGTCACAGCGCTTCGGTTTTATTCACAGATTCTGTCATAGATAACGGAATACTATAGATGGGAAACAAAATGTATAAAGAATGAGTAAGGATATGATATGAGAATGTAAAAAATAACTTATATTATTAAATACTCGAATATTATAGGTATATATGACATTTCTTTTTAATTACAAACTGTCACTCTGACTTAAGTCTGGAATAGACACCGATTCCGATAGATTTTCGTCTTCGCTAGGACCGGTAGAGATAGGAAGGCATAAATGCAGGAATTCATACCTTGCTCCGGGTGTCTTACTCGGCATTATTCGGAAAACTAATATGCATCTCGAAGCCATGCATAAAGTAATTAAATACAACATATACATTTCGATAAGAAAAAAAGAGGTATGGCCACCACACGACTTTTTTTTACGAATGTTTCAAATTATACAATTTAAAAAAAATTATATAGAAGTTATCAAAATCCTATTCTAAAGACTTCTATTCTCTTAACAAATCTCTATAGAATGCATACTTTGCGAGATGTTCAAGAAAATGTTATTTGCTAAGAGTAAAAGTGCTACTTCCGGTCCGAATTTTGATTTTTTTTTTATACAAAAGGTATTGAAAATCAAGTTCTAAACACTTTTATACTCGTAACGTATTGTCCAAAAAGCATGACTGAATATTCGCAAAAAACTGAATTTCGATAAGAGTAATAGATTTACTTCCGATAGGAATTTCGAAAAACTTTCATAATAAAATTCTTCTCAAACTTAATTTTGAGTACATATGAATTCTTTATATATTTGTTTAAACTTAGTAGTTGACGAAATATTAGAAAAATTCGATTTTTTCACTGAAGTAAACTACTACTTCCGGTGTGCCAAGTTTACTGAAAATCTAATCAGATATCAAGACAGAGAATATACTCGCAAATACAAAATTTGGAATTGATAGCTTAAGCGGTTTGACCACTGTCGTGGTCTTAAGATCTTGCGCGGCACAAATGCTTTGTACTTAGGTATGTTTTTCAAAGCTGAACATACATTTACTCCAAAAACTTTAGATTTGAAGCAATTTCTCTCACAGAATCTCCTCAACACACAGTAAAACGTTGATCTCTAAGTTTTCATCTCGAAATTTCCAATTTTGTGTTCTAGATTTTTTAAAGCATCGATACCCTCTTAAACTGATTTCCAATCGACTAGACTGACGGCGATTCGGTACTCGCCTGTCCGGGAAGCGCTCTCCATAGACTCTACAACTTCGCGCACTATTTATGCGACAACTAAAATGAATTTCAAGCATATCCACGACCTCGTTATTCATTACGAAATGATAACAACTGAAACAACTAACATTGGTTTAATGACACTGACATAAAAGTCGCATGGTAACAATAATGTTTAAGCACCCTATTACTTATAGAGTACAAGTATTTTAGAGATGTTTTTTATTTTTTAACAACTTCAAAATAAATCAAGAAACGGTATTGTGCTACATCATTGAATTCAGAAAAAAAATCTTTATCAAATTCTGTGAAAAAAGTAGCAGGCGGCCATTTAACATAAAATAGTTGATTATTACCTTGGATGAACTGAATACTTAGCTTAATATAAAATTTGATATATCTCTAATAGTACTTTTTAAGTCGTTTAATTTGACATATCAATCATTACAATCAGGCTTCAAATAAAGGTGCTACGAGCTGGGGCGTTATTTTGTGGACATCCGGTATTTACCATGAAGCAAACTATAAATAAATCAGCAACTCGAGAAAAAGAGAGAGAAAGAAAAACAAAAATTGCGTTCTTACACACCGAAAAACATTAGACAGAGCACCAAAAGACAAAATACAGAAATATAGAATCTTAGTAGAATATTATTTATTGCATTGGTGGATGACAACAAAATGCTATATTCTTTTTGACGAATATTGTTTTGAAGCAGTGTTGGGATGCAGAAAGTTTCTCACGAAGTGAAGTTTTCATTTTTCACTGAAAGTTTCACTGAAAAGTTTGCCAAATATCTTTCGGTTTTGAAGTGAAAGATACAAACAAATTGAGGTTATGTTATTAATAGACTATATATTTGTAAGACCTCCGTTACATAAAATTGTCAATATTCTGAAACTTGTAATGCATTACAATTGTCAGATCATGATAAGTATAATTAAATAGTGTAGTGTATACTAATACTAACAACACTCCTAACAAATAACAAAGAAGACAGAAAAAAAACACAAAATAATAAAATCAAATAATAAATCAAATAAGATCATTTGTATATTGAAGAGGAATGACTAGTGTCTAAGGAATTCTTCTATTGTGTAGTATTCTCCATTAATCAAGTGGTTCTTCCCTTTTCTCTTAAACAAGCTGATTGGGAGGCTCTTAAAGCTCGGCGGCAGGTTATTGTATAATTTCGACCCCCAGTAGAAGATGGATTGCTGCGCGGAACACACCCTATGATGTGGGATCCTCAGCCAGTCCCTCTCACGCGTTGAATACCCATGATTGTACCCATTCGTGGTAAAGGCCTCCTTATTGTTGTGTACATACACCACTGCTGAAAGTATGTAGATAGATGTTAATGTCAATATTCCTTCCTCCCTAAATCGTGTTCTACATGTTTCATTCACCTTCAAGCCACACAGCATTCTGATGGCCCTTTTTTGTATCACAAAGATCCTCCGAGCCTCCGCAGATGTTCCCCAGAATAGTATCCCGTAGCACAAATGCGAATGAAAGTTCGCGAAGTAAGCCAGCCTTGCTGCCACATGAGTTGCAATATATTTTAATCTTTTGATGACATACAGTGCTGAGGACAAAGTGCGAGCCAAACTATCTATGTGCTGATGCCATCTCAAATGCGAGTCAATAGTGACACCCAGAAACCTTGCAGAAGTATTTTGGTTCGTATTTCTGGTACTGAAGACAACGTTTTGAGTTTTATTTATGTTTAATTTTAACTTGTTGGCGGTGAACCAATCACTCACCACTTGCACTGCGTTTTCCGATCTGAGTTTAGTTTCCTGATTGGTTTTCCCCTGCACCACAACAAAAGTGTCGTCTGCGTAATGACACAGCTCTGCTCCAACCACACTAGACGGTAGATCATTGATATATATATTATAAATAGTAGAGGGCCCAGTATGGAGCCCTAAAGTACTCCAAAGTGTACTCTCTTGAGCTGTGATTGTTTGTTGTTCCATTCCGTTAGTTGCATTCTATTTGCCATATAGGATTTCAGTAGGTCCAGAGGTACTCCCCTTACTCCATAATACATAAGCTTCTCGCATAAAACATCAGGACTCACAGTATCAAACGCCTTGGTTAGATCCAGTAGGTGCATTTCAGCGTAATTGTTATTGTGAAATGCTTAATATATGTATTCGATGATTTGCATTATTCCAGTAGTCGTCGAACGACCCCTTCTATATCCATGTTGCTCGGGAGATAAATATCCCTTTGCTTCCAAATAGTCTACCAATCTCAATCCTATCGCTTTTTCAAAGATTTTGGAGATTGCTGGGAGAATACATATTGGGAGATAGTTGCTACAGTCACCCTTGTCACCCTTCTTGAAAACAGGCAATACTTTTCCCACTTTTAAAGGTGTTGGAAATAGGCCATTTTCTATACATTTGTTGAAAAGTATGGTCAGTGGCGTTCTCAGTTCGTTAACAATTTCCTTAAGAAAATATGTCGAGATGCCATACACATCCACTGTATTCTTGGATTTAAGGTTCCTTATGATCATCTCTATTTCATCGGGTGCTATCAGGGCAAAGTAAAATGAGCCAGCTGTGTTTAAAGACAGAGCAGACAGTAACTCACTGTACGTTTGTGTTGGCTGTATGCCATTAGCCACTTTTGTGTTTGACAAAATAAAAAAGGATAAAAAAACTGGTTGTGCATTATTGATGCCAGTTGTCACCCGATCAACTTTTAGCTGCATAAGGAGTTTAATTTCTTCTCCATCTGTTTTAGAGCATGTTGTTATAAGCGATGAATATGCAAAAATACAATAGTCACTTACTAATTCATCAAAAAAAAAGAATTTTAAAATAAAAAACTATGTATTAAGTCATGGCTTCTGAGAAGCTATTGCCGAGATAAAAGGATTTTAGAACCATGTGTTAATGTTATAAAGATTGTACAGAGCGACCTCCTAAATGCTCACCTGGTCGTAAATGTCATTACCAAAATTGAAACTTGCATTAACACTGCTTCGGTATGGGACAGAGATGCAACAAGATATGTTATTAGAGAAAATAAAGAAATAAATCTAAAAAGAGTTGCAAATCCGAAAACAAAAAGGAATCCGTAATGTACATTTGACGGCTAATTTGTTACATCCAAAAACACAGGGCTGTGATCTAAATGAGAACCGCTTTACTTCCGCCATGCTTTTCATAAAAGCCGTTTGGGAGAAAATGAGTTTGTCAAGACAAACACACCGAGCTTTAATTCAGGTAATCGGGCATAATAAAAAGTATATTTCAGTGAATGTTTCATTGAAATTTACAACAAACCAATCTTTCACCGAAATTTCCCAATACTGTTTTGAGGTTATATTTCTCTATCATAATGTTCTGATTCTGTATAAATTTGTAATGAAAATCTAATTCTGATCTTTAACTATAATCAACTATATTGTAGAGATATTTGTTACAGAAGCATAGATTGACCTTTTAAACATTCAAGTTCTTAAATGATACTTTCTTTATTGAGAATGTAATGTAATTACAAATTATATAAGCTATAAACAGTACTTATCCAAATCTATTCTCTTGTCGGTATGGTTGGTTTAGAATCGATCTGGAAAACGGAAAATCAGGAACAAAAATCAGCTTCAGGTTTATTTCCTCAATTTGGTGAAATATTTGTCTTGCGTATATTTTATTTCAGTTTTCAGGATAACTTGGACTTCGGATACCGTCAAGACCACATAAGGCTCTTCAAACATGATTATTCTCGGAAAACTTCCCAATGTACACTCGAATAGATGGATCTATTATAATGGCATTTAAGGTATTTTAAACTATATTTTAACTTTATTTTCTTAATTCAATCAAAATATTTGATAGTGTCGTTTTGCTTCTTTAGGTAAAATTTAAAATTCTTCTCGCAATTGTTTTTTCACGTCAACCAATATTATCTAGTTTTTGTATAATTGCAATATATATATTTCACACAGTCAATCTTATTATATGTATATGGAATAGCATAATATAGCTTTGAATTTTGTATTTGAATTTTTATTTTAAATTTACGATTTTTAAGTTTGTGCTTACATTTTAATGTGCTTATAATTATTACATATTTTATACATTTTATAACAGCTTAACATAAAATATTCTCCCCAATACAAATGCATATTATATGCTTTAATGCGTTTTAAATTTATGCATTTCAGAAACGATTTATTTATGTTTAGATTTCTAATTAAATATAATCATTATAATACCTCGGCTTTTCTATAGTTTTTGATGGAACAAACATGACATCTGGGATACTCTATACCTTAAAATTTATTGAAAAATAACGTCGATTATAGACGATTAAGTATTTTATTTTGAATTGCTTTATTTTCTTTATAATATGAATATTACAGTGAATCTAACTTCTAATGTCTATCCTATTACTAACATATTTTAATGAACTTTACACTTTTTTCTATCACAGGAAAGTAGTAGTAGCTGATAAGAGTAAGTCTGATAACAACCACGTACATATATGCTCCAGCTGTTTACATATTACAGATAATTCAGATATATGTATATAATACACATGCATGCATGTTTTGTTTAACAAAACAGGAACCAATGTTTCTATATATAGAACTTTTTCGTGACATTTGGGATACTTTCCTGGAAATGTGTTGTAAATTAGACAATGCAAGAGATATCTTTGTACTTATTTTAGTTAGCTGTAATCTAAAGTCAGATATATTATGTGCGCATATATTGAACATATACAAAAGAATATACTATTTTACCTACGTATCATTAGCGTTCCAAC
Source organism: Amphimallon solstitiale (assembly GCA_963170755.1). Classification (NCBI taxonomy): domain Eukaryota; kingdom Metazoa; phylum Arthropoda; class Insecta; order Coleoptera; family Scarabaeidae; genus Amphimallon; species Amphimallon solstitiale. The sequence goes on along the minus strand of OY720681.1, from coordinate 121,026,641 downwards.
AAAAAGTTAAATGTTAATTTTGTTGTTAAGGGACATGAAACATTATTACTTTCGTAAAATATATTATAATGATAAAGGTTTCTCTCCATGATTTACAGTATAAGACTGAAAGAAGAATAAATAGAATGAATTCACAGAAATATAACATTTAGAGCTGTTGTCATATAGACGAATCACTAGTAACCATCATCTCCAAAGTACTTAAATAGCTTTTGCTAAAAATGCTAAAATTAATTATTATACATTGAAACCAAAAACTTATTCGACTCTTCACAACACGGCTATAGAAGAGGAAAATCGACTCAGACGGCATTGGCTGAGATCCTAGACACTACTGACGTACGTGATTTAAGTAAAGCATTTGACACAGTCTCTCACAAAACACTACTAGAAAAGTTGGAGCACTATGGTGTGAGGGGAAATCCATTACGATTAATTCAATCTTTCTTTGAATGGGATGGAGTAAGATCGGCAATTACGGAAACTAACACTGGGGTGCCACAGGGCTCTGTGCTAGGTCCAATATTGTTCCTTGCTTACAGAAATGACTTGCCATCAGTGATCGAAACCACAAAAGTACACCTCTTTGCGGATGATACGTCACTACTAACAGCATCAAGTGATAAAGAAACAGTAACCAAGTATACAGCAGACGCAATATCAGAAGCTGCGGAATGGTTTGCTAGCAACAGTTTGAAACAAAATCTTGAGAAAACGAAGCGCCTGCACATATCAATGAAACATGCATCCACCGTCGAAACGGTAAAATTTCTGGGACTAACCATAAATAATCAATTTAAATGGGGATCACATATAGATCTCCTATTACCAAAATTAGCAACCGCAATATATGTAATTCGTAGAACCAGGCTAATATAAACATACCAGGCAGGACGAACGGTGTATCTTGCGTATTTCCATTCTCGGGCAACTTATGGTGTTCTGACGTGGGGATGGACCACTGAGGCAAATAAAATTTTTATACAACAGAAAGAGGCCCTACGAGCACCAACAGTCGCTGAGTATAGAGCAAGAATGTTCAAAGAACATAACATACTTACCTTAGCCTCAGTCTTCATTCTAACCATTACGCAATATATCCATAAGCACAGAAATGCCTATGATGCACACTCCAACATTCACAATTATCAGACGAGAAACAGAGATAACCTTGTGATACAAAAACACAATATTCAAAAATCGAGGACTGCAACGAACTACTATGGTATAAAATTATACAATCATTTACCAGAAAGGGTACGAAAGTTGAGTGAGCGAGCTTTCTCCAATTGGCTAAGGGATTTCTTGTTACACAACGAATAGATGAATTTTTAATTTATAATTTTGGTTCTTAAATGGTATTTGTTATATACGCAGGTCAACATAAATATTTGGACGCATTAACTATTGAATTGTATTGATTTATTTTGTTCTGTTTGTTTGTCTGTTTGTGTTGGTTGTACGCATTTATATGTTTTATATTTTTGTATTTTTATAAATGTATATATATACAAATGTACCTCTTGTAACGAAACCAGTCTACATTAAACAGAAAGGCAAATATTCGGCGCGACTGGTAAACAAGTCGTAAAGCAATAAATCATCCATTTTATATGTACTGCGAAGAGACAGAATGTCTGTCGTATGTGCTACAAACATCCAGAGAAAGATGGAGTTTTCGCGAATGTTTCCAGATGTTTTGTATGCGTATATAAAAGCAGTTGAACCGATGGATGAGTCATTCCGGAAGAAGAAAGTCCTTAAGTAGTCGTCGCGCGGAACAGACTAAAATAAAAATAAATATAAGAAATAAATAAATAGTTCCTTGAGTGGTAGTCGAAGAGCAAACATAAATATAAGTAGTACTAAATAAATATAGTGGTGCGGTGTTATATAAATAGAAGTGATATAAATATACGGACATAAATATTAGTAATAGAAATAAATACCTGTGTTAATTTAAATCGTAGTAGTTTAAGTCTGATACATTAGCTTTATATTTTTATATTGTAATTAATTTTACGTGTGTGAATATGAATGATACGCAGGTCTACCATTCATTCAGTGCTGTGGACGTATCGCGAGCTGTCAAAAACATGAATGAGGACTTGAATGCCCTATGTGAGGTTTCGGCGAAGCATTCTCTGTTCTTGAATCCGGCCAAGTCTTCTGTGCTGGTTTTCGGTTGCAGGTCACAGGCATTATTGGATTCCATTACTGTATCGGCTAATGGCATAACATTGCCGATAGTAAATGAGGCTAAAAACCTAGGGGTGATATTAGACACGTCTCTACGATTTAAATCGCATATCTCTCAATGCATTAAGCGTTGTTATTCAGCTCTTAAGCTACTCTATCCGCATAGATCGTACTTAACTGTGGAGACTAAGAAGTTGCTGTGCGATTCCCTGGTGTTGTCACATTTTCAATTCTGCTCTCCTGTAATAGCACCTTGCCTTGATTGCTCTGATAGAAGACGGGTCCAGCTGGTGCAGAATTCGTGTCTTCGTTTCATGTATGGAATCCGTAAGTTTGACCATATTTCGCACAAGCTGCATGATGCTGGTTGGCTTAGTATGGGGAATAGGGCACGGTTGCAGTCTACTGTATTTTTTCTTAAAATCATAAAATCTGGTTGTCCGCCCTATTTGACAGCAAAAATTAGATTTCGGGCTGATGTGCATAATGTGAACATCCGTACGAGAGGCTTAATTTCCCCGCCATTTCACAAAACGACTCTATATGAGCGTGGCTTCTCGTACTGTGTTTACGTTTGCTATAACTCATTGCCCGATGATCTCAGAAGCATGAGCCTTCCTGTACTTAAATATAATTTGAAAACAATTTTGCTTCGGGAGCGGGCGCCGTTGGCGTGAGCAGGTGATGGCTATGGAAGTCTTTGGCACCATTTCTGAATGAACTTTGCCGAGTATGTGTGCATTGCGTATTTTGAGCCTTGGCCGCGTCTGTCATCTGTCATCTGTTAACTGCTATGCTTAGTTAAGTCACAGGGCTGAGAGGAAGACCAGTCTTCGACTGATTCTTAGTCCTTTTACCTTCAATTTAAATTTGCTGCAATACTGGTTACATGTATATTAATAAATCTTTATTATGTATATAACACAAACCTTGAAATGAGTTTTTCAATGTTTGTTGTTCTCTTTTTGCTCTTATTCAGTATTTCTTATGTGTTACTATATTTTGTAATTCAGTTCTTTACAATGTACTTATTTTTTTTTTCTTTGTTGTTGTTGGTAATAAACTATTATTATTATTATTATTATTATTAATATACAGACTGTTTTAAATAAATAAATTGCACGAGTTGTTTATTGCGAACTCGAAAACGTTACAATTGGTGTCAGAAGTGGGATAAACAAAATAAGTGCAAAAAAAATAATAAATAAATAAATGGCTACCAAACGTTTGGAAGAATTAAAGGTCTCCGAGTTAAGGGCAGAATTGGAAGAAAGGGACGCAGATACGTCTGGAAAAAAACAATTCTCCAGGATCGGCTTCGTGACCTTTTAATAAATGAAGGTAAGGAACCCCAAAAATATTTCTTTCAAGTACAGACTGATCTAAGCTTAATAACTGAGACTCTAAAAGATGAAATGGCAAATAATTCAAAACAATTCAAGACTAATATGAAGACTCTAAAAGATGAAGTTGCAAATAATTCAAAACAATTCAAGACTAATATGAAGACTCTAAAAGATGAAGTTGCAAATAATTCAAAACAATTCGAGGCTAATATGAAGACTCTAAAAGATGAAATTGCAAAACAATTCAAGACTCTAAAAGATGAAATTGCAAAACAATTCGAGACTCTAAAAGATGAAATGGCAAATAATTCAAAACAACTCGAGACTAATTTTAAGGAAGACATTCAAAAGAATTCATCGAATGGGAGACAGGAATTTTCTGGGGCCATCGAAGCCGTAGAACAGAAAGTTGAGGAGCGCGTGTTCGGAATGGGGGTGAGTTTGGGGTTCAGCTTCAGTTGCCAGCGATGAACGACTGCGGTCCTCATGACACCTCAAGCGGAAGCCTGGAGATCTCCCGAACAGCAAAAGGTAAAACCTCCCACCTTCGATGGGAAGACGTCATGGACGACGTACCGGAAACAATTCGAAGCCGCTGCAGGAGCAAATGGGTGGACGTCCCCGACGAAAGCTACTGCTCTGATTGTGTCGTTAAGAGGAGAACCCAGAGACATTCTGCAGACCTTACGTCCGGAAGAGTGTCAAGACTACCTTAAATTAATCAAGCGTCTTGAGATGAAGTATGGGTATGCACACCTGAGGCAGGTAGTTCGACGATTAGTGAATCAGGTGCAACCTGAGAGAAGAACGCTCCGATGCTGGAAGTGGAAATGGAAATGGAAATGGAAATGGAAATGGAAATGGGCCATGTGCATAGTAAATGCGGGAAGGAGCCCAAGAACCTGACAATTTGCGGATCGATCAAGAAGCTGATGAAGACTTTGGTTCATTGATGGTTTGGAAAGGTACTGGTGGCGGACCGGCTTGGCAAGAAGTAGCTCCTCGTTCACAGGGACTGGAATGCTACTGGGCTCAATGGGACTCTCTAAAGGTGGAGGATGGCCTACTCAAGCGTGTTGTGGAGAACCGAAATGGAGAAGACTACGTCAGCGGACCCAGGCGAAGGTTGGAGGATGCCCACGAGCGAGTACGCCATCATATTCAGGATGCCAGCGACAGGATGAAAGATCGCAAATATTCGGCGCGACTGGTAAACAAGTGGTAAAGCAATAAATCATCCATTTTATATGTACTGCGAAGAGACAGAATGTCTGTCGTATGTTCTACAAACATCGAGAGAAAGATGGAGTTTTCACGAATGTTTCCAGATGTTTTGTATGCGTATCTAAAAGCAATTGAACCGATGGATGAATCATTCCGGAAGAAGAAAGTCCTTAAGTAGTCGTCGCGCGGAACAGACCAAAGTAAAAATAAATATAAGAAATAAATAAATAGTTCCTTGAGTGGTAGTCGAAGAGTAAACATAAATATAAGTAGTACAAAATAAATATAATGGTGCGGTGTTATATAAATAGAAGTGATATAAATATACGGACATAAATATTAGTAATAGAAATAAATACCTGTGTTAATTTAAATCGTAGTAGTTTAAGTGTGATACATTAGCTTTATATTTTTATATTGCAATTAATTTTACGTGTGTGAATATACAGACTGTTTTAAATAAATAAATTGCACGAGTTGTTTATTGCGAACCTGAAAACGCAATACTATGATACCTGACAATTGTAATGGCATGTAATTACATGAATGAATAAATATGAAATATGAAATAAATATAACAAAATCTTAATACATGTATAGTTCCAAAAAAAAAAAGAGTTTTGTCGGATCCTAACACCATATATATGGAAAGTATACCTGATCTACTTTAGGCCTTTTCGGAAAATGTATAGCATTAACCTGACCCGGTTAGAAAGTACCTAACAGGTTCAGTAACTTTATCCGGTTAAATGAAACATTTCCGAACGCAATTGCGGTCACGTTGAGTAACGTAACATAAACGCCTGCATATAATCTTATAAATAGCTATCTTCATAACATAATTTAGCTGTACTGGTAATACTACAGAAGAAATGGACCGAGGAGGGGGTAAAACAACCTACATTACCCTACTCACTTACCAGGGTTATGAAAATCGAACCGGGTGTTGAACCCGGTTACTTTTTAGATTTTACGAACAAGGTTGTTTTTACCCGACTGAATTAACGAACGCATTCGCGCTAACCTTGTTGTAACCCCAATGACCGGGTTTAATTTCCGAAAACACCTTTTTTAACACCAAATAAAGACAGATTATATTCAACTTGTCAATACATACGATTGAGTATATATTTAACTGGTTTGTAAAATAAATTACATATGGCCGCATATGGCATACCCAAGCAAACATATTTCAAATACTTCTGTGCATTTATTACTTATTGCATGATAAAATTCAGAATGTATTTAATTTTTCAACGGCGATAATGAATGTTTCATTAAGATCGTGGCTTTAGGAAATATGTAATTATTATAATTATAATTATGAGTATAAATTAGATATTAGTGATCCTTCTGCAATAAATATATATGAATTTATTTTATTATTTTTATTATTACTATTATTGCTAAACTTTACGATTTTCTCGCACTTGTAGGTATTTACTTTAATATATGGAATTTTATAATATGAGCGATGTTTTATAAAAAAAACTGAAATATGACAATAACAACTTTATATTGCCACAACAAGAATAGGTACTTGTTTTCCTCATAAAATGTAAAAATATCTATATTCTCTAATAGGCGGATGTATTGAATTATTGAAAATTATATTCTTTCCAATCGACACTAATATTGTTAATTAACAATATTAAATTGTCATACTTGGTACTACAGGTTGTCATGTAATAAATGTTTCAGTAATTGTTTACACATTTAGTGAAGTATCTTAACCGAATTACATTCAAGTTCTCTTTTTATTTCCGGATCAATTTTTCATTTTCAAACTCAAATTTAGTTGTTAAGTGGTAACTGGGCTCAACAAATTTCCTTCAACAATTCGTCGGACTCGTCCTTTTATCGAGGAAGCAATTTGTTTCGTAAAGTCACCCAGCAACAAAAATGTCCGTTAAAACCTGAAAAGTTATCCGGAATAAAGAAGGCTCTTATGTAATTACAAGTGATAAATTGTGAAACAATTAATTCTGATAATTTACACTTAATTCTAGACTAGGATGTACCGATTTGAATCCTTTGAATCAAAAATAAATTGGAGATTGTTAAATAAAGTTTTGACAGACAACACAACTTAAAATTATTGAAAATGTATACATACACACATTTTCAAAAATTTTAACTTGAAGAAACTTTTAATATATTCTAATGAATATAGTAAATAAAATATGTATATATAAAAAGTGTGCACCCTATTATTACAATAATCATTTTCCATATGACCCAAAACAATATACACAACAGACCATTAGATTCTATTATCAAGAGTTTGAAATAACAAAGAGGAAGTAATAGATTCCGTATACTCATTAGAGATAAGCTGTGGTTGCGTGCATTATATTACAAAAACATGAAATGCTAATACATAAATGTCTGATTTGTTTCTTTCATTGTTTCTTTATACGCTTCCTTTCTTCCCTTTAATTTTCTTCTCATTATTAGAAATCACATCAAATCCGACAATGATTAGTACGTGATACTGTAAGACTAGACTAGTGAACTTATAATAATTATTGTCATAGGATTCCGCCATTTTTGTTTTCCAACTGGTGTTTATTTGAATTTATTTTGGTTAAAATTCATAACTCAGATCGCTTTTCGATATGCAATTCAATATTTGTTTTTAACAGGTTATGATCTACTCAAATTGTTAGAATTTGTAGATAAAGTTAATTGCATTGTTTAGATATTGCAATATGGCTTCCGAAGATTACGAACGTCTAAGGTCATCAAAAATTATTACAGTTTCGGAAATTATTAATCAAGTGTGGTATTTGTTTGAATGTATCGCAGGCAAATCCACTGAATACTAAGATTAGATGCCAAATGCGAAATTATAACCAGTACTTTTAGTGCTTTGCTGATTGCTGCCCAAATAGGTGAGATAACCCACTGAAAATCGAATCTACTTCACATAGATGAAAATTCAATTTCCTTCTTTGCTATACCCTGGAACCATAATAAAACTAAAGCATTCTGCTCTTTAAAGACGACTAAATAATTAAATTACTGGAAGAAAACATGGGACAGCTTTAAACGAACACATTTCTTTCACAGTGATGCACCTTTGCACTCCATCGAAATTACATTCCTCCAAAAGCAAGCCTCCTGAACATATTTTAGGTGCGTTATGGAATCTGGTCTAACACAAGAATGGAACAAACTACTAAACGAGTATGTAGAGCAGAAAGTACTACTTTTGAATATTTATTCCCGAACGCTGAGGTGCTTGATTATTATGTTGATTCATAATCGATGTTATTTTTATTAAGCACTCATTCTCCTTTATGCATGATAGAAAATTTCTAATATATTCTCGCCTGTCGAAAATTGTGTTTGACAATCTTTTAATAAAAGCTTATAATGTCTTTTATGAAACAAATACAAATACACATGTTCATGATAAGTGTATAGATATCCGGTACTGCTGTTTGTCGCAAATAATATCACATAACCTACTGGACAATAAATTTAAAAACTAGTGTTCATGCAGCTACTGGTAATAACTCCACACATTCTTTGTGGTCATTTCTGAACCGTAAAGAGTATAAGTCGGTCACTCTGAACTGTAGTGCCCCAACATTATATGTTGAAGATGTAAATAAGTGGTTGGCATTTTGTAATAATTTTGATCATATACAATCTTTAATGTTCTGGTGATTCAGAATTAACACAATATTAATTATTTGTATTAATAGGCTATAATTACAGTTATGCTAGCTCACAATTAAATACTTATAATCCCAGTAACCTACTGTGATAGTGTTTGTCCTCGATAAATGTCGTTTTACCTTCTAATACCTTTTAAAGACTTTCATCAAATTAACTAGGTATCAATTCTTATTATGTTATACATACACATTGTAACCCAATGTAACCTATTATGTGTTTATTAAATATTAAATAAATGAAATATATCAATATTTAAATGTAAGTATTTAATATAAATCACGTCACATCTATAGTATTGATTTTGAATACTTTCTTTCAAGTTGACTTCGTAAATTTTCCACTACTTGATAGCCTTTTAAAATTACTAAATATATCATATTCTCACTTAAAAAAAAACTCTTGTGTTTCAGATGGTATGTTAATCTATTAACAATAAAATAATAGGAAATTTCAATTACAGTATTATTTATGAAAAGTCAAATTAATTTCTTTATTTTTAAAAAAATTGTATATATTTTAACGATAATAATAAACAGTATATGATAATAATAACAATAATAAATGTCTTTATTGACAAAAATAGCTAGGGTGATTATTTCATAAAGTTACAGATAAAGCAAACAACCTTTTTTTCAGACAACCCGATTCTGAGATATAGTGATATGCATCAACAAACGCCATCCCCTGTTCTTACATCTAAGCCTTGAAAAAAATTATAATTATTTATTCATACAAAAATGCCTAATATACACAAAAAATACTAGAATATAACGAATAATAAAACTAATCACTATTCAGTCACTCCATAGGAATTGATTTTTAAGTAAATATTGTGTATATCTGGACCTGAAATGCGGCTGTTCATATGGTCGGATTTGTGAAGACGCGCAGGGGTTGTGCTGCCAATTGATTGTGCCATTACTGTAGGATCTTTCTTGACGAAAATCTGTCTGTAATAAAAGGAAAGTCCTATGCTTCTATAGAATTAGATTTTCAATAACTTTCCCCACTTAAGAGAAATTCTAATGTAAAATGTGCTAAAATGACCGAATTCTAACGTGTCTATAAGAAAAAATATGAACTTATATCGAGAAAGTATTTCTATAGAAACATAGATTTGTCTTTTGCAAATATCTTACAAAAATCAAAAATAAAATACATCCTTCAATAAATGTATACTCAATTGGCACCGTAAACCTTGCATTCACCAAATCTGCTTATTGAACCCACTGGAAAGTATAGCTTAGTGCATCTTAGCTTCAACTATCGAATGGGTGGAGACTCCAAGCTGAACGTATTATAATTATTCTAGGCCCTATGTTTTAACTGAAGCGTTTTATTCTTATACCATATTATACTAGTAGAACTCACGAAAAAATCCACATTCGTAATAAACGAAAATAATTACCTTCTATATTACAAAATTTATAATTTTATTATGTAGAATATATTATATGTATATAATGATAATTACAGGATTATTTGAATGATTAATATTAATTAAAAATAATAATATTTGCGCTATTTCAACGAGTTTTAATAGAAATATTAACATCGGATGTTGATTTACATGAAACGTGGTTTGAACTTCGCTAGTCATTTGATAACATTTGACAGTATTACAGGTTACGGTTGTTGTTTATTTTGTTATTTATTATCACTAAAAATTCTTTTTCCAACTAACGATGCCTACCCACAGAATATACTGTTTTATTTTTATCAAAAATGTAGTTAATTTACTCAAAATAAACTTCAGAATTCGTAAATTCTATTCATCGATCATAATGAATTTTGATCACGAAGTGGATTGTTTTGTCCGGTATTTCAAGCAGGGAGTTTTAATTATGGGTAAAAAATATGAATACACATCAGTGCAACAAAAACAAGAATTCTTCTAAAGTTCTGTCAGAAAGGCTAATGATTTGGCGTGAACTAGAAGATCACGTCACGGACTGTTATTTCTGTCTTGTAAAAATGGCAAGGTCTTTAAAAAGAAATAAACACAAAGTATTATATCCAGATTCTATCTGTAAGCAAACCGTTGAAAAGAACTGATTGTGAGCTTCCAACTCCAATGCATTCATATTCTTCTACAAATTTTACGGACTAGGAAGATATAAATGATGTTTTCAATGTCTCATTTTTAAGTGATCTGACGTATGTTCCTTCTGACGAACCACTTCCCGTTACTCAATTACATCTGAGTGATTTGATACGGGATTTGGGTTTAACCAACAAAACTCACAAATTTTGAAATATCGATTAAAGGAATGGAATCGTTTACATTCCTCTACAAGAATCTCTGTAAGTTGAAAGACATTTCTGTTGCTGTACTGATGTAAATCAATTTTGTGTGAAATGAGTATTAAATATAAATATAACCCTGCAGAATGGAGATTGTTTATCGACTCATCGTAAACAAGTCTTAAAGCCGTTTTACTTTATAATGATAACTCGAAACCATCAATTCTAATGGCTCATTTTACAAATACAAAAGAAACGTATGACACTATGTCAACTATATCAAATCTCATTCAAATCATTTTTGGTAAATCTGTGGTGAAGGTTATTTCCTTATTACTTGGACTGCAAGGACGGTTTACCAAATATTTGGACCGTTAGTGGATTCTAATTTGGTGATTCTACTACCCCCTCTACACATTAAATTAGGATTGATTATACAGTTTGTCAAAGCACTAGAGCTGGCAGTATAGACTGCTTTTAAAAATGTTTGCAAATATTTTCTGGGAAATCAAAAGAGTTAAAACTACCATGATATCATTGCTAATTTGCTAGAAAATTATAAAAATTTAGGGTGCCGGATGTCGCTGAAAGTTGTTCTTTTGTATGCACATTTGGATTTCGTTCCTGCTAACTTAGTAAAAACGAGTGATCAACAGGAGGAAAGGCTCCATCAAGAGATTGCAAAAATGAAGAAACAATATCAAGGAAAGTGGGATCCCATCATGATGGGAGATTTTTGCTGGTTTGTCATTAGGGAATGCAACTGGCAACATAAAGGGCAGAAATAACTCTATTTATACAAAAGTTGATGTATAAGCAATTTTCTTTTGTGTGTAGGTAAGTGTTTTTGTTTTCTTGATAATAATTAAACATTTAAATATTTGTTATGTCAAGATTTTTGTACTGATTTATTTGTTTTTATAACTTCTGCATAACAAATTTTCTAAATATGATATTACTGTTTATCTACTAGCGGAGTATGATCATAATTTTAAAATTAGACGTAGAAAGATTTGGTTTTTGGTTATAATACCTTCAGTTAAAGACTGTAAGAACTGTACACCCATTTTTACAAGCTATTAAAAAAAATATAGGCTGCATTAAATAAAGAACTTAACTGTCTTTTTCAAACAAAAACAAGGTTTAACACGCGTCTCACTATTTTCTTTATCTATTCTTTACTGGATAATTTACTTTAATCTTTACAACTTTTTCTCTTAGCTTAACACTTAAATCTAACTTCGAGATTACACGCAATAAGGCTGACTTTTTCAATTCTTTTTTCATTCAAAATAAGTATAGATAATGTCCGTCAGGATGTTTCTCGTAGCTAACAAACAAGACCGTGGTACAAAAGTAGCCTGAATTTTTTTTTTGTGGGACTTGTGTCGTGAGACATTATGTATTTTAGTTAGCGCGGTTAGAGTTTAATTTTTTTCTAATTAAACACATGTTTGTATATAATATCAATAAAATCAATAGTTTATTCACTTTCAGACAAAGTTGCTAAATATTTATGTGTATATTCATTATACACACGCGGGTTGGAATAATTTCATTTAAAATGTTTGGTTTTGTTTTATGGAAAAACCCTTGGATAGGTCGATTTTTACTTTTAGCTGCGGTTTTTTTTATAGTAAATTGATGTACAAAGGGTGGTCCAAAAATAAGTTACGACCATCAATTTTTTTTTTCAAATGGAAACATAAGTTTTTTATCTAATTTGTTAATTCTACATCGAATTCTAAGTATGTTTCATGTACCATGTTCTATACCCAAACTCAGCAGTTATCGGAAAATTTACAATTGAACGATGTAGAATTAACAAATTAAACAAAAAACATATATTTCCATTTGAAAAAAAAAATTGATGGTCGTAACTTGTTTTTGGACCAGCCTTTGTACATCCATTTACCCTCAGAAAAACCTCAGCTAAAAATAGAAATCGACCTATCCGAGCGTTTTTCCATAAAACAAAACCGAACATTTTAAATGAATTTATTCCAACCCGCGCGTCCTCACTGTATAGTATATCACATCAATTAAAATTCCATTTTTTTATTCTGATTCGGAATCTGTTAGACCTTTCCCTTTCTTGGTTTGAACGGATAATTTTTTAAAAATATATTACTATACCTATAACTCACATTATATATATTATACGTTATGTAGTTGATATAACGTAATCTACTTTAATAAAGAAAAGGAATTGCTATCAAAAAATTAGTCTTCCTGAATTTTATTATATTCACATTTTCAAACAGTGTTTATAATAGGAAGAAGTAATAAACAAGAATACCCTAATAGCAAAATCATGCACACTTGTCCTACATTAGCAAATACATATTTTAATCCTTCTCTAAAATTGTGATATGTGAAGTGGGTAGATATATGTACCAAATAAAGGACCGTCAATGACAATTGTATAGTACCAAAAAAGGTACTATACAATTTTGCTCTATCTAGCTTCGTTTTCAAGGCGGGGTAGATATAATGTCAAAAATGAATGACTTTCGCAAGTTTAGCAGCCTTTAGAAATTATTTAAACAATTACTTTACAGCAAGATTAACCATATGCCCTATTCAGTCGATTTTTCTGTATATTTCCTATTTTTTGATTGTTCGTGAAGTGAGCAAAATCTTAGTTTGACTGATTCGTGCTTAAATCAATTCACACTCGTTTACATGATTTTAACTTCGCCCAGGCCTGGACAAAAATCCTGCTCCGTCTTCTTTTAAGAAGAGACAGATAGAATATCGTGGTATTCCTACAGTCTACTTCCCGCTTCCACCCTCAAGATTTTGCGGGTTGCCCATCAACTGGGTGAACCGCCTTAAATCTTTTAGGTTGTCCGGATGATTATTGAACTTCTTATATACTGTGTGCACGCGGTCTACCTGCGGATGAATATACTAGACAATCTGGTCGACTATAAGTGAGAGAATAAGGGGGTTAGCCTCTGTTACTAACATTAGAGCTACGTTAAAGTTGACACCGCAGAAATCTTTACTGCGTTAGTCCGTGAAAATTGCTACTGTTACTGTTAGTAACAAATTCTTTAACCAAGAATAAAGTCATTTACTGTACCTCCTGTACTTTACCTGGATAATTTATAAGTAGAAACTTGTTGAAGCATCAAATAATCGCAGTACAATTTTAGTAACGGATTTCATCGCAGCTACCCAAATTGTATGAGTAAATAAAAGAAATGATCATCAATTCTGAAAACTTAAAAATAATAATTTTTTTCTTAAAATATCAAAGATAAGAAATATATCTGATACAAAAAAACAAAACGTAACAATAGCAAAACTCTTATTAAGATAAAAAGTAAATAATTCCGTACTGTTGTAAAATAGAAAGGAAAACAAACTAAAATTCTGAAAGAAGACAATAAATTTGTATGAAACTAAACAAAATGTTTCAGTAAGATAAACTATAAACGCAGAAACAATGAATTTAATTGGAAGTTAAGAATGAAATTATTAAAGAAAAATGAATTTCTACAAGTACTTAATTATTTATTAAATGCTCAAATAAGCCTCCCTTTTGAGCTGAGCAGTAACCCAGCTGATTATAAAAATTTCGTCTGACATTTGTTAACATTTCCGGGGAAACATGATTCGAAACTTCAATCATTTTGGATCGTAATTGTTCTAAATTAGATGGACGAAACGCGATTAAAAAATGTGCTTGCTAGTCGAATAAACACCGACCGTTAACAAATTTGAAATGAAATACGCATGTACAGCTACTATCCTAAACGCGAGTCAGTCTAGTATCACTACACTCGACCAATAGAACATTTTGTATAATGCTTTCTCGTACTAACTCATACAAACTCTCGGTGTCGTCGTCTTATCATACAGTAAATGCCATCCGCAGCTTGCCGGCAAGCACTTGGTATACAGTAAGTCCCAAAAACATACCGTTTAATAAACATATGTCCGCAAATGCGCCGTTTTTGTTTTAGAATACTAAGATCTTTTAAATCATATCCAAATAACTAAAGTAATTCTTGATTTACTTGGACACCACTGTCTTTGGTTAAACATGTTTTATTGCATCTATGGTTTTTGTTGGGCAGCAGAAACATTTCTTTATCACAATAAACATTCCACAGATGCCGATTTTGAGATCGTAGTAGTTATTTGTGACATTTAGTTGTCAATATAACATTTACTTTGTTGATTGTTAATTTAAAATTTAATTAAAAATGAATGATTATTTCTCATTGGAAGAACATGCTGACATGCACCTTGCTTATGGTGTGCAGCACACTGTAATGGAAGAGAAGCAGCACACTTGTATGAACAGAGATATCCGGAACGTAGGCAACCTCATCATACAACCTTTGCTTCCATCCATCGTCGCCTAAGAGAGAGTGGTGGTGGTCGTCCAAAAACAGCTCATACGGTTCAATTTGAAGGAGTTCTATACCGTGTGGAAGAAAACCAATTTACAAGTGTTTCCGCAATTGCACATGATATGGGAACCTCCAAGTCGACGGTACGCCGTTTCATTCATGACCAACGTCTCCACCCTTACCATCTGCAACGCGTACAAGCTTTAAATCCTGAAGATTATCCGCATCGACTGTGTTTTTGCCAATGGTTTTTGGGTCACAACGATCCTCATTTCGGGAGAGTAATATTGTTTTCTGATGAGGGATGTTTCACACGCGATGGTTTTTTTAACTGTTGAAAAAGTCACATTTGGCATGATGAAAATCCTCATGCTGTGGTCTCTAGAAGACACCAGCAACAATTTAGTGTTAATAAGTAGGCTGGTATTGCTGGAGGGAATCTAATAGTTCACTTGATACCTGCTCGTTTAAACACAAACATTTATCTGAATTTTCTGCAAAATTTGTAGCCTTAATTGTTGAAAAATGCTCCCTTAAACATTAGAAATAACATGTGGTTTCAGCTTGATGGGCACCTCCACATTTTGGTTTAAACATGCACTAGTATCTGTACCAGCAATTTCCTCGCAAATGGATTGGCCCGCGCATTCTCCTGATCTCAATCCCCTGGATTTTTTTCTTTGGGGTTATCTGAAATGTTTAGTTTACGAAACACCTAATCGTAATAGGGTCCGCAAATCAATGAACTGTCGGGGCAATCTTTGTATTGAAGCTAAGGGCCGACATTTTCAACAATTTTTTAAAACATCATTTATTTTTCAATAAAACAAAAACTGATTTATTAATGTCCGCCTAAACTTTTTTGTGAAATAAATGTTTCCTATTTTATGCTATTAGTGCTCATTTGCGGACATATATCTATTAACAAAATATGTTTGTTTTGATTTCCCCAACCGCTCTTTAAAGTTTGTCGGTATGTTTTTGGGACAGCCTGTATATATTAAGAGCAGGAATGCGCTGTTTAAATTTAATAATTTTATAATAGAAAAACATAGTTTTCACCTCTCTACGATTGACCAGGTTCAATCAACGAATATGTCGACACATGTTGACATCTTCTAATTACACAAGTCTCAGATAAATATTCTGAACCCTCTGTATACGATCAGAGGTAGCTATGTCGATTTCCGGTTGATACACCGGCACAGAACAGTTAAATTGTTAAAGCACGGAATATTCGCACAATCGCCATTTAAAATCCTGCGTTTAGTACAGTCTATGAGGGAAATTATTTTGAAATTTGCATATGCATTTCTTACATAACGTGCAATTTGAACTAATTCTATATCTAAATGTGTTATCAATAGTCAAACCAGGATTACTCGCTTCATAACAATTGGACGGTCTAATATATTTTAATATGATCCCAAGACGCTTGTTGTGGTTTACCCTATCAAACGCTTTGCTGAAATCAAACAAAATGATTATTGTATTATTTAGCTGATCTCACGCAGTGATTAAGTTGTCAGTGACATTAGCCTACGCTCCCGTGCAGTTAAAACCCTCCCGAAATCCTAACTGAACATGTTGTAATATGTACGTTATTTGTTGTCAAGTATTTAAATAATTGTCTCGGCAAAACCTCATCAAGTATTTTAGACATAGCAGGCAAAACGCTTACAGGATTTTGAACCTTGGGCAGCGGTCTTACTACAGCTTCCATATAAAAGGTACGTGTCCGCTAATTATACAGATATTATAATATGGCCTAAGTCTGGTAATTATACAGGCAGTAATTTCTAATCATATTTATCGTTAGTCCATCACCTCCAATCACATTACTTTAATATCGAAAATATATTTCGGCAGTTCATAAAGTTCAATCGTATGGAACTAAAAGAAACTATGAAATAGACTATTAGAAAAAATGACCCATTTGAGAATTAACGTTATTGAAGAAATAATGTTTATTTTTGTTACATTGCTCAATGTGTCACAGAATTTTTTCTTTTTTGTACTAATACCTAATCGATTTATATTTTTCCGTGACTTTACTGCATTTGGTAATATCTCAAGAAAACTGAAGTAGACTCTCATTACGTAGACTTGGTGCTGCAAAGTTCCGCAGAGACATATAACAGTCACAATGATGTGAGTTGCCTGTGCAACGATATCGTGCCTTTGCTGTATAACGAATTGACATCTGTAATCAAATATTATCAGATTATATGACGAGTCACTAGTTGTATTTGCAATCTCTTCGAGCTTGAATCGCCTTTTTTGCGTCCGCTTACAGCTGTCCATCAATCTTCCCGAGCTTGAATCGCTTTTTTCGCGTCCGCTTAGAGTTTTTTCACAGTTTCCTAATGTCCTATTTTATTAACTTTTGACGCACCCCTGTACAAATATAAATTCTGTTATGCCAATCGTATATATTATTTAGAACTTTTCTTTCTTTTTTACACAAACCGTTACACTTAACAGTGAAGAGCGAGAAGGATAATTAAATGTTAAACATAAATCACGTTAAAGTTTACGAAGGAAGGATATGCTCAGATTCAAGCACTTTTCGAAGAACCTTTCCGCCACATTGTTTTTTAAAATTTTTATTTCGGATTCGTGATCAGCAACCTCAAAAACTCCCATATAATAAATTTCACCAAGATTAAAGACATTTTGACGAACCTTCCCGCCATATTAAATCCACCATTATGGTTTTTTGACATTTCGACGTTGGATTAGTGATCGGTGACCTCAAAAACTCGCGTATCTAAAATTTCACATTCATACATCAATTTTAAAAAAATCTTCCGCCATTTTGTTTTTTTTTTGACATTTTGACTTTGGATTCGTGATCGGCGACCTCAAACACCCCCGTATCTAAAATTTCACATTCATACGTCAATTTTCAGAAAACTTTTCCGACATTTTTTTTGTGACATTTTGACGTTGGATTAGTGATTGGCGACCGCAAACACCCCCGCATCCAAAATTTCACTTTCATACGTCAATTTTTAAAAAACGCTTCTGCCATTTTCTTTTTCTTGACATTAGGAATAGCGATCGGCGACCGCAAAACCTCCTAAGTGCCTAGTTTTACTTTTTATCAGAAGAGAGAGAAATTGATTTCAACCAGCTCCGCCCACTGTGCATGTTTGCGTAATCGTTTAAATAAAATTATTTCGTAAGGGCACATAAATGTCGAAAGCAATCCTCCTTTTCCCCTTCAAGGAAACACACGTTCTGGAATTATCGTATTTTAATTCAAATTTATAATCATTATTAAAATATTAATCAACCCCTGTATAGATAAAAATATTAAATCAAGCGGGGCCGTTATGTATTGTGTGGAGATGCCGAACATTCGCCGGACCGTAATACATTGATCGGCAGTGCACATGAAATTCATATACATATATTTTTCGCCTGTCCAGAATACATTGATATCAGTGCACATTTAATCGGCCATTTTTTTGACCAAATCCGTCTGCAAACGAACTTTAATTTGCTGGTACCTTCGATTGCGCGCGACTGTCAACTTGCAATAAGCATGTAAACGGTTCCAAAAAGCCGGTTCCTTAAGACTCCGAGTCTTGTTCGGGCCCTCGAAACCTTCAAAATTGGGCATTTCAAGCTTAAAAGTGAAACATGGAATACATATGCGATCGCCTGTCAGTTTGGTGTTTCTCGGGATTTTTTGATTGTCGTGGTAATACGTCATAACGTAAGCCATTTTTCTGTTACAACATCGACTGCACACTCCCCTTTAAAAGCCCATATCTCTGTACACGCTCCATTACGAAGGAAAATCTTTCCGTCGATAATTTCGCTAATTTTTGTCGATTTTAACGGTTCAGTTCGTAACCAAGGAGATTCGGCTTTTAGTATGTTTATTAACTAGCTAATACGGCAGGCCTAGAAGGCCCGCTGCCGCCTCTTATTCCGCTTACAGTTGAGGTACCGCTCCCCCTTATTGTTCTAAATTTATTGCGGATTTTGTCTTTATTGCGTTTCAGTTTTTGAAACACCATATAATTCCGATATGTAGCGAATAACTAAATATAATTGTATTTTAGATGTTCAATATTGCTTAGTTGTTTTTATACACCCCTGTATATAGTTTACAACTATGCAATATTTTATTCAGAATGCTTATCGGATGAAATGATTAATAATAGATTTAGTGATAATAGCAGTTTTTAAATTGAAAATGTTTAACTTTGTTTGTGGGTATAAAATTAGAATAATCTCGAAATCTGTGTTTTTTGCATCAGTTGGAAAATGTGGTTTGATAGTTTTTGTTAATAGTGTTTCAGTCTATATACATATGTCGATTCCATTGGTCTTTTTGGTTTAAATGAAAATTCATTAGAATTTAAAAAAAAACATTTTATTTTATACAAACTTGTAGATAGCTTTATTAGAATTATGTTTTGTTGACGCGAATGTATACTTTTAAATAATTCATTTAATCATTGTTCTATAACAAACAATATTTATTTCATTGGCATATTTTATAATGATTTCCATTCCTATACTTTTATAATTTGCAGTGTTTCTTTGTGGTAATTTGTATTACAACTGTCAGTTATGTATGATGCTTAATAATGTTGGTAAAGCCTTGTTCACACTGTACATAATTATTTTCTTTTGCATTGTACACCTACAATTTAAGGAATATATAGATATAATATATGTATTATGGTAATATTGATTACTTATTGTTATATTCCAAAATACTGTAAAACATCCTTATAGAATTTCTATTTTGAATTATTGTAATTGACTATGTCGCGGGAAGTTCATTTTCATCAATTATAATTAAACAATCTTTTCTGAATACGTATGATATTACTTCTCAATTTGCCTGGCACAGTATCAACATGATTAAGTGCTTGTTTAATCTGGTAGGAATATATTTTAGATTCTTTTTTCTATTTACAATATCTTATAATATTTTGAAGTATTTTTACAACTTAATTCATGGACGAAATGACTCCAGTCATGTAATGATAATTGCTAAAAATGAGTATAAAGTATTTATAAACAAATAAGGAATCGAATTTATAAATTTCTTACCTATACACTATTATCATTGGGCCAATTATTATATGTTGCAATATTTATTGTGTTGAATGTTTGTTATCTAATGCTTCAATCTTTTCGAGCTTGAATTCGCCTTTTTCGCGTCCGCTTATAGCTTTTTACAGTTTCATGTAAAACGCGATCACTCTCGTGGTGGTTTTTAGAATGTAAGATTTTATAGACTTGTGGCACACTCTGTATATATATATATTTTGTAAAACCAATTGTATATTTCATTTAGAATTCTTGTAGAATTTTTTTTTACATAAACTGTTACACAATGAAGAGCGAGAAAGATAATTTAATGTTAAACATAAGAATGATGTTACAGTATCTGAAGAAACAATATGCTCAATAAGTGCATCATTTTCATTGAAACAATCGGGATAATACGCTATTGAAATAACAGTGGAAAAATTTAGTATATTAATAAAAGGTATGTCAATTGCTCAGAAACAATTTAAGATAGGCTTGCACAATATTAATAAATAAAAGAACCTAATAATCAGTTGACAATGGGATATTTTCACCCAAATTATTTGAAGTGGAACAGCGCTTTCATTATGAAATTTTGGTCAGCATAATTGAAATATTCGTCGTCACATACTCAAAATTAGTTCGCACGTCAATTAAAAACGAAGGGCTTGTATTGAAGAACATTTTAAATTTTCAATGAATTACATATATACTACTCGCCCGCTATCGCGGGCTCGTCATTTTAATTGACATGCTCAAATATACGTAGTATCTCCATAGTGTTTAACATGTTTACAACAAATTTTGTTTGGTAAATGGGCGTCGCTTTCAAACATTCTTATAGAATGCTAATGAATGCTGATGAACTTCAAACATATAGCTCGCAAACATATGTATGTGAATGGGTTAAGTAAATTTAATTTATAAAGTATATTACTTTCTTACTACCTTTTCGAAGTCCACTATCGTTAATAAAAGAGCAGAGTATATTTTATTTAAAATTATTCTCGATCTGTTTTTGACACAAATCGGTACACACTCAAGAGCGAGAAAGGTAATTTAATGTTAATCATAAGCCATGTTAAAGTATCCAAAGACACAATCAGCTCAAAAAGCGCAACATTTTTATTAAAACAGTTTACAATATTATTTTGATGTAAAGTGTGACCCTTTTGAAATCCACTATCATTAATAAAGGAGCACAAAATAATATAAAAGTAAAAAGCCCAAGTTTTAAATTTAAGCCCTTTTGAAGCGCCTTTCCTGTAAACAGCGCTTTCTAGAATGCCCATTTTTATAAATTTTTGAAGCACCCCTGTATATACATATATTTTGTTAAGCCTATAGGATATCTTATATAAAATTCTTCTCGAACTGTTTTTAACACAAACCGGTACACACTCAAGAGCGAGAAAGGTAATTTAATGTTAAACATAAGTCGTGTTAAGGTATGCAAAGACACAATGAGATCAAAAAGTGCAACATTTTTATTAAGACAGTGTACAATACTATTTTGATGTAAAGTGTGACCTTTTTGAAATCCACTATCGTTAATAAAGGAGCACAAAATAAAAGTAAAAGTAAAAAGCCCAAGTTTTAAATTGAAGCGTCTTTTCTGTAAAAAGCGATCACTGGCATGACGCTTTTTAGAATGTCCGGTTTTATAAACTTTTAAAGCATCCCGGTATATACATATATTTTGTGAAGCCAATATATTTTATTTAAAAATTTTCTCGAATTGTTTTTTACACAAATCGGTACACACTCAAGAGTGAGAAAGGTATTTTAATGTTAAACATAAGGCGTGTTAAAGTATCCAAGGACAAAATGAGATCAAAAAGCGCAGCATTTTTATTAAGACAGTTTACAATACTATTTTGATGTGAACGTGTAAAAGCCTGTCAATCTTTTCGAAGTCTACTCTCGTTAAGAAAAAAGCACAAAATAATAATAACAGTAAAAAGCCCAAGTTTTAAATTTAAGCCCTATTGAAGCGCTTTTCTTGTAAAAAGCGATAACTGGCATGGCTTTTTAGAATGTCCGATTTTATTAACTTTTGAAGCGCCCCTGTATATACATATATTTTGTTAAACCAATAGGATATTTCATTTAAAATTCTTCTCGAACTGTTTTTGACGTAAGTCGGTACACACTCAAGAGCGAGAAAGGTAATTTAATGTTAAATATAAGTCGTGTTAAAGTATGCAAAGACACAGTGATATCAAAAAGCGCAACATTTTTATTAAGACAGTGTACAATACTATTTTGATGTCAAAAGTGTAAAAGCCTGTCAACCTTTTTGAAATCCGCTATCGTTAATAAAGGTGCACGAAATAATAATAAAAGTAAACAGCCCAAGTTTTAAATTTAAGCCCTATTGAAGCGCTTTTCTTGTAAAAAGCGATAACTGGCATGGCTTTTTAGAATGTCCGATTTTATTAACTTTTGAAGCGCCCCTGTATATACATATATTTTGTTAAACCAATAGGATATTTCATTTAAAATTCTTCTCGAACTGTTTTTGACGTAAGTCGGTACACACTCAAGAGCGAGAAAGGTAATTTAATGTTAAATATAAGTCGTGTTAAAGTATGCAAAGACACAATGATATCAAAAAGCGCAACATTTTTATTAAGACAGTGTACAATACTATTTTGATGTCAAAAGTGTAAAAGCCTGTCAACCTTTTTGAAATCCACTATCGATAATAAAGGTGCACGAAATAATAATAAAAGTAAACAGCCCAAGTTTTAAATTTAAGCCCTATTGAAGCGCTTTTCTTGTAAAAAGCGATAACTGGCATGGCTTTTTAGAATGTCCGATTTTATTAACTTTTGAAGCGCCCCTGTATATACATATATTTTGTTAAACCAATAGGATATTTCATTTAAAATTCTTCTCGAACTGTTTTTGACGTAAGTCGGTACACACTCAAGAGCGAGAAAGGTAATTTAATGTTAAACATAAGTCGTGTTAAAGTATGCAAAGACACAATGATATCAAAAAGCGCAACATTTTTATTAAGACAGTGTACAATACTATTTTGATGTCAAAAGTGTAAAAGCCTGTCAACCTTTTTGAAATCCACTATCGTTAATAAAGGAGCACGAAATAATAACAAAAATAAAATGCTCAAGTTTTAAATTGAAGCGCCTCTCCTATAAAAAGCGATCACTGGCATGACGCTTTTTAGAATGTCTACATTTATACACCTTTGAAGCACCCAAGTATATACATATATTTTGTTAAGCCAATAGGACGTTTTATTTAAAATTCTTCTCGAACTGTTTCTAACACAACCGGTACACACTCAAGAGCGACAAAGGTATTTTAATGTTAAACATAAGTCATGTTAAGGTATCCAAAGACACAAAGAGTTCAAAAAGCCCAACATGTTCATTAAGACAGTTTTCAATACTATTTTGATGTGAAAGTGTAAAAGCCTGTCAACCTTTTCAAAATCCACTATCGTTAATAAAGGTGCACGAAATAATAATAAAAGTAAAAAGCCCAAGTTTTGAATTTAAGCCCTATTGAAGCGCTTTTCCTGTAAAAAGCGATAACTGGCATGGCTTTTTAGAATGTCGGATTTTATTAACTTTTGAAGCGCCCCTGTATATACAGATATTTTGTTAAGCCAATAGGACGTTTTATTTAAAATTCTTCTCGAACTGTTTCTAACACAAAACCGGTACACACTCAAGAGCGAGAAAGGTAATTTAATGTTAAACATAAGTCAAAGACACAATGAGTTTAAAAAGCCCAACATCTTCATTAAGACAGTTTTCAATACTATTTTGATGTGACAGTGTGAAAGCCTGTCAACCTTTTCAAAATCCACTATCTTTAATAAAGGTGCACGAAATAATAATAAAAGTAAAAAGCCCAAGTTTAAAATTTAAGCCCTATTGAAGCGCTTTTCTTGTAAAAAGCGATAACTGGCATGGCTTTTTAGAATGTCCGGTTTTATTAACTTTTGAAGCGCCCCTGTATATACATATATTTTGTTAAACCAATAGGATATTTTATTTAAAATTCTTCTCGAACTGTTTTTGACATAAGTCGGTACACACTCAAGAGCGAGAAAGGTAATTTAATGTTAAACATAAGTCTTGTTAAAGTATGCAAAGACACAATGATATCAAAAAGCGAAACATTTTTATTAAGACAGTGTACAATACTATTTTGAAGTAAAAAGTGTAAAAGCCTGTCAACCTTTTTGAAATCCACTATCGTTAATAAAGGTGCACGAAATAATAATAAAAGTAAAATGCCCAAGTTTTAAATTGAAGCGCCTTTCCTATAAAAAGCGATCACTGGCATGACGCTTTTTAGAATGTCTACATTTATACACCTTTGAAGCACCCAAGTATATACATAAATTTTGTTGAGCCAATAGGACGTTTTATTTAAAATTCTTCTCGAACTGTTTCTAACTCAAAACCGGTACACACTCAAGAGCGAGAAAGGTAATTTAATGTTAAACATAAGTCATGTTAAGGTATCCAAAGGCACAATGAGTTCAAAAAGCCCAACATGTTCATTAAGACAGTTTTCAATACTATTTTGATGTGAAAGTGTAAAAGACTGTCAACCTTTTCAAAATCAACTGTCGTTAATAAAGGTGCACGAAATAATAAAAAAAGTAAAAAGCCCAAGCTTTAAATTTAAGCCCTATTGAAGCGCTTTTCCTGTAAAAAGCGATAACTGGCATGGCTTTTTAGAATGTCCGATTTTATTAACTTTTGAAGCGCCCCTGTATATACATATATTTTGTTAAACCAATAGGATATTTTATTTAAAATTCTTCTCGAACTGTTTTTGCCATAAGTCGGTACACACTCAAGAGCGAGAAAGGTAATTTAATGTTAAATATAAGTCGTGTTAAAGTATGCAAAGACACAATGATATCAAAAACCGCAACATTTTCATTAAGACAGTGTACAATACTATTTTGAAGTCAAAAGTGTAAAAGCCTGTCAACCTTTTTGAAATCCACTATCGTTAATAAAGGTGCACGAAATAATAATAAAAGTAAAATGCCCAAGTTTTAAATTGAAGCCCTATTGAAGCGCTTTTCCTGTAAAAAGCGATCACTGGCATGACGCTTTTCAGAATGTCCACTTTTATAAACTTTTGAAGCATCCCTACATATATTTTTTTAAGCCAATAGTATATTTTATTTGAAATTCTACTCGACCTGTTTTTTTACACAAACCGGTTCACACTCAAGAGCGAGAAAGGTAATTTAATGTTAAACATGTCATGTTAGAGTATCGAAAGAAACAATGAGCTCAGTGAGCGTAACATTTTTATTGAGACAATGTACAATACGACTCTGATGTTTGCGAATCTACTGTTGATACGAAAAAATTAAGTATTAAATTTAAACCCTGTTCAATCATGTTTCGAAGAATCACCAAATTGAAGACGTAATAAGCGACCACAAACGTCCCCGTATCTAAACTTTCACATCATACGTTAATTTTCAAAAAACTTCAGCCAATTTTTTTTTTGACATTTTGACTTTGGAATCGTGATCGGCGACCCCCAAAACTCCCGTATTCTAAAATTTCACATTCATACGTCAATTTTCAAAAAAATCTTCCACCTTTTTGTTTTTTTTTGATATTTTTTGAGTTTGGAATCGTGATCGGCGACCCCCAAAACCCCCGTATCTAAAATCTTACATTCATACGTCAATTTTCAAAAAAGTCTTTCGCCGTTTTGCTTTTTTTGATATTTTGACTTTGGAATCGTGATCGGCGACCCCCAAAGCCCCCGCATCTAAAATTTCACATTCATCCGTCAATTTTCAAAAAATCTTCCGCCATTTTTTTTTTTTTTTGACATTTTGACTTTGGAATCGTGATCAGCGACCCCCAAAACCCCCGTATCTAAAATTTTACATTCATACATCAATTTTCTAAAAAAATCTTTCGCCATTTTGTTTTTTTTTGACATTTTGACTTTGGAATCGTGATCGGCGACCCCCAAAACCCCCGTATTTAAAATTTCACATTCATACGTCAATTTTCTAAAAAAATTTTCGCCATTTTGTTTTTTTTTGACATTTTGACTTTGGAATCGTGATCGGCGACCCCCAAAACCCCCGTACCTAAAATTTCTCATTCATACGTCAATTTTCAAAAAATCTTCCGCCATTTTGCTTTTTTGACATTTTGACTTTGGAATCGTGATCGGCGACCCCCAAAACCCCCGTATCTAAAATTTTACATTCATACGTCAATTTTCAAAACATCCTTAGGCCATTTTGTCTTTTTTTGACATTTTGACTTTGGAATCGTGATCGGCGACCTCCAAAACCCCCGTATCTAAAATTTTACATTGATACGTTAATTTTCAAAAAAATCTTACGCCATTTTGTTTTTTTTTGACATTTTGACTTTGGAATCGTGATCGGCGACCCCCCAAAACCCCCGTATCTAAAATTTTACATTGATACGTCAATTTTCAAAAAATCTTCCGCCATTTTGTTTTTTTTTGACATTTTGACTTTGGAATCGTGATCGGCGACCCCCAAAACCCCCGTATCTAAAATTTTACATTGATACGTCAATTTTCAAAAAATTCATCCGCCATTTTGTTTTTTTTTACATTTTGACTTTGGAATCGTGATCGGCGACCCCCAAAACCCCCGTATCTAAAATTTCACACTCATACGTCAATTTTCAAAAAATCTTCCGCCATTTTGTTTTTTTTTGACATTTTGACTTTGGAATCGTGATCGGCGACCCCCAAAACCCCCGTATCTAAAATTTTACATTGATACGTCAATTTTCAAAAAATCTTCCGCCATTTTGTTTTTTTTTGACATTTTGACTTTGGAATCGTGATTGGCGACCCCCAAAACCCCCGTATCTAAAATTTTACATTCATACGTCAATTTTCAAAAAATCACCCGCCATTTTGTTTTTTTATGACATTTTGGATTTGTGATCGGCGACTTAAGACACCTTCGTATCTAAAATTTCACATTTATACGTCAATTTTCAAAAAATCCTTCGTCCATTTTGTTTTCTTTTGACATTTCGACTTTGGATACGTGATCAAAGACTCCCGAGTGCCGAATTTTACTTTAATCAGAAGAGAGAAATTAATTTCAGGTAGCTCCGCCCACTCTGCATGTATGCGTAATCGTTGTCATAAGGGCACATAAAAGTTAAAAGCTATCTTTTTCCCCATTAAGGCGTACGCGTTCTGGAATTAAATTATTTTAATAATGCAAATATATAATCATTAAAAGAACAATAATCAACCTGTATATCTATGAAAATGTTAAGTCAAGCGGATGTATTATGTCGAGATTGAGATGCCGGACCCGATATAAATTAATCTGATACCCGACCGTAGTACATTGAATCACATGCACAATGAATCTGTGACGTATTTCGGCCATTTTTCTGACCAAACCCTTCTGCAAACGAATTTGAAAGTGCTCGTGCCCTACATTGCGTACGTTTGTCGACTCGAAATAAGCATGTAATTGATTCCGAGAGGGCCCTTCTTCAAGACCCCGGTCCTAGTTGGACCGTCGCAACCTTCAAAATTTCGTATTTCACGCTTAAAAGTGAATCTGTGGACACAATTGAGTTTCCCTGCAAGTTTGACGTTTGTTCGGGATATTTTGATTGTCACGTGCATCGTCAGGATGACGTAAGCCATTTTGCTGTTAAAACACCGTATGCACGCTCCTCTTTAAAAGCCCATATCTCTGCACACGCTCCACTTAGAAGGAAAAACTCTCCGTCGAGGAACCCTTCAAGGTCCCCCGCACATTCACGCCAAAGGACGGCTTTCAATTCGGCGTATCCAGAGAGGAGTTTTGCGCCCCGCGACGCTGATTTTCGTCGATTTTTCGGGCGTTTGGTTGCCATGGGCTACTCCGCTTTTAGTATATATAAAGCTATAACGTCCGCTTACAGCGGGTTCGTCCGCTTACAGCTGATCGTCCGCTTACAGCGGGTCCGTCCGCTTACAGCGGGTTCGTCAATTTCTTTTAGTTTGAATCGCCTTTTTCGCGTCCGCTTACAGCTTTTTCATAGTTTCGTGTAAAAAGCAATCACTGTCATGACGCCTTTTAGAATGTCTGATTTTATTAACTTTTGACGCATCCCTGTATATACATATATTACGTGAAGCCAATAGTATATTTTATTTAAAATTCTCCTCGATTGGTTTTTTACACAAAGCGGTACACACTCAAGAGCGAGAAAGGTAAATTAATGTTTAACATGTCATGTTAAGGTATCCAAAAGCACAATGACATCAAAAAGTCTAACATGTTGATTAAGACAGTTTACAATACTACTTTGATGTGAAAGTGTAAAAGCCTGTTAACCTTTTCAAAATCAACTATCGTTAATAAAGAAGCACGAAATAATAATAAAAGGAAAAGGCCCAAGTTTTAAAGTGAAGCCCTATTGAAGCGCCTTTCCTGTAAAAAGCGATCACTGGCATGACGCTTTTTAGAATGTCCACTTTTATAAACTTTTGAAACACCCCTGTACATACATAAATTTTGTGAAGCCAATAGTATATTAAAAACTATTTTGACACAAACTGGTACCCACTCAAGAGCGAGAAAGGTAATTTATTGTTAAACATGTCATGTTAAAGTATCGAAAGAAACAATGAGCTCAAAGAGCGCAACATTTTCATTGAGACAGTGTACAATACCATTCTGATGTTTTCGAATCTACTGTCGTTAAGAAAAAATGAAGTATTAAATTTAAGCCCTGTTCAATCACGTTTCGAAGAATCGCCAAATTGAAGACGTAATAAACGACTACAAGCACCCCCGTATCTAAAATTTCACATTCATACGTCAATTTTCAAAAAACCCGTCCGCCATTTTGTTCTTTGACATTTTGACTTTGGATTTGTAATCGGCGTCCGCACACACCCCCGTATCTAAAATTTTACATTCATACGTCAATTTTCAAAAATTCTGCCGCCATTTTGTTTTTTTTTGACATTTTGACTATGGATTGGTGATCGGCGTCCGCAGACACCCCCGTATCTAAAATTTCGCATTTATACGTCAATTTTCAAAAAACTTTTCCGCCATTTTCTATTTTTTGACATTTTGACTATGGATTGGTGATCGGCGTCCGCAGACACCCCCGCATCTAAAATTTCGCATTTATACGTCAATTTTCAAAAAACTTTTCCGACATTTTGTTGTTTTTGACATTTTGACTTTGGATTTGTAATCGGCGTCCGCACACACCCTCGTATCTAAAATGTCACATTCATACGACAATTTTCAAAAAATTCCTCCGCCGTTCGGTTTTTTTGACATTTTGACTTTGGATTTGTGATCGGCGTCCGCACATACCCCCGTATCTAAAATTTCACATTCATACGTCAATTTTCAAAAAATTGGTCCGCCATTTTGATTTTTTTGACATTTTGACTTTGAAATCATGATCGACGACCCCCAAAACCCCCGTATCTAAAATTTCACATTCATACGTCAATTTTAAAAAAACTCGTCCGCCATTTTGTTTTTTTTTGACATTTTGACTTTGGATTCGTGATCGGCGACCTAAGACACCCCTGTATCTAAAATTTCACATTCATACGTCAATTTTCAAAAAACTTCCGCCATTTTGTTTTTTTTTTGACATTTTGACTTTCGATTCGTGATCGGCGACCTAAGACACCCCCGTACCTAAAATTTCACATTCATACGTCAATTTTCAAAAAACTTCCGCCATTTTTTTTTTTTTTGACATTTTGACTTTCGATTTGTGATCGGCGATCTAAGACACCCCCGTACCTAAAATTTCACATTCATACGTCAATTTTCAAAAAACTTCCGCCATTTTGTTTTTTTTTGACATTTTGACTTTGGATTCGTGATCGGCGACCTAAGACACCCCCGTATCTAAAATTTCACATTCATACGTCAATTTTCAAAAAACTTCGGCCATTTTGTTTGTTCTTTTTTGACATTTTGACTTTCGATTCGTGATCGGCGACCTAAGACACCCCCGTATCTAAAATTTCACATTCATACGTCAGTTTTCAAAAAACTCTTCCGCCATATTAGATGCACCATTTTTTTTTTTGAAATTTTGACATTGGGCTTGAGATCACCGACACCAAGAGCCCCCGAGTACCGAGTTTTACCTTAATCAGAAGAAAAAGTTGATTTGGCTCCACCCACTGCGCAGTGCGTAATTATTTAAATAATTATTTCGTAGGGGCACATAAATGTTAAAAGCATTATTTTTTCCCTTAAGAAAACGGCATACCCGTTTTAGAATTATTGTATTTTAAATGGAATTTATAAAAATTATAAGAAAAAATCATGCTGTATATGTGAATGATTATTTCATCGACCGGGAAAATTATGTCGAGAAGTCCGGCGTCTTCTCTTATAAATTGCCGGTAAAATACACGAAATAAATACACAATATCGCATTCGAAAAAAAAATGTTTTGCCCCGGCCTGGGTTCGAACCCGACCCGGCAAAGTCATTGTATTAAGAAGCCGTCAATCTTGCCATTGGGCTATCGACCTAATGTAAATAGTTTGTTCAACTGCCATATTTATATGTAGGCTTGACTCTATGTTGAAATCTGCAATTTTTTTTTTTAATCTCAGAGAAAATAGACGTGTAATCTTTAAAAGGTTATAAAAAACGTTTTAATTGTGTCCAGATAATTAATTTAGTGCCTTGTCCGTGTCCTAAAACTAAATATATTATGTGTGTTTATATGCCATGAACCTATTCTGACGTTAATAATTACATTAAGGAAACTGGGCATACGCGTTCTGGAATTATCGTATTTTAAAATTCAAATTTATAGTAATTAAAAGATATCAGCCTGTATGTAAAAATGTTAAGTCAAGCTACAGATATAAAATATATTCACGGAAAGTGCACATGAATGTATGTGTGTGTACATTACATGTTATGAGCATTGCACTTGATTTATTGTGTACATGTATTTCTGGCGTATTTCGGCCATTTTTCTACGATGTCCGTCTGCATGAGGAATTTAAATCACTCGTCCTATCGATATCGTATGTCGATGAAGTTGGAATAGGAATGCGATCGGTTCAAAAATGTCTGACTTTTCGATTATGTACCTTGTTGGGCCATCAAAACCTTCAAAATTCGGAATATAAGGCTTAAAAGTCAAACATGCAAAATTTTTCGTTGGAGCTGTCAGATTAGCGAAATGTCTCTTTTTGATGACCACTACTGCATTTTTAAGTACGTAAGCCATTTTTATGTTACAAAATATTTGCGGGCTCCTCTTGAGAGCCTCGATTCTCGGGAACCCGTCCGCCAGGAGGGCCGAAAAATAGCCTACTTGTAAAAGGAAGGTGCGTTCTAAGCTTAACCGACGCGCACGACACCCTCGACTCCCTCTCAAAGGTGACTAAGCGCGCCCCGTGCAACCAATTTTCGTCGATTTTGACGGTTCGGGCGGTAACCATGGTGATTCGGATAAGCCGTATTTTCCCAAGAAATTAGCATGAATCCGCCGGCAGCTTATATTAAGGAGAACTAGCTATAACGTCCGCTTACAGCGGGTCCGTCCGCTTACAGCTGATCGTCCGCTTACAGCGGGTCCGTCCGCTTACAGCGGGTTCGTCAATTTCTTTTAGTTTGAATCGCCTTTTTCGCGTCCGCTTACAGCTTTTTCATAGTTTCGTGTAAAAAGCAATCACTGTCATGACGCCTTTTAGAATGTCTGATTTTATTAACTTTTGACGCATCCCTGTATATACATATATTATGTGAAGCCAATAGTATATTTTATTTAAAATTCTCCTCGAATGGTTTTTTACACAAAGCGGTACACACTCAAGAGCGAGAAAGGTAAATTAATGTTTAACATGTCATGTTAAGGTATCCAAAAGCACAATGACATCAAAAAGTCCAACATGTTGATTAAGACAGTTTACAATACTACTTAGATGTGAAAGTGTAAAAGCCTGTTGACCTTTTCAAAATCAACTATCGTTAATAAAGGAGCACGAAATAATAATAAAAGGAAAAGGCCCAAGTTTTAAAGTGAAGCCCTATTGAAGCGCCTTTCCTGTAAAAAGCGATCACTGGCATGACGCTTTTTAGAATGTCCACTTTTGTAAACTTTTGAAACACCCCTGTACATACATAAATTTTGTGAAGCCAATAGTATATTAAAAACTATTTTGACACAAACTGGTACCCACTCAAGAGCGAGAAAGGTAATTTATTGCTAAACATGTCATGTTAAAGTATCGAAAGAAACAATGAGCTCAAAGAGCGCAACATTTTCATTGAGACAGTGTACAATACCATTCTGATGTTTTCGAATCTACTGTCGTTAAGAAAAAATTAAGTATTAAATTTAAGCCCTGTTCAATCACGTTTCGAAGAATCGCCAAATTGAAGACGTAATAAACGACTACAAGCACCCCCGTATCCAGAATTTCACATTCATCAATTTTCAAAAAACTCTTGCACCATTTTGTTTTATTTGACATTTTGACTTTGGATTTATAATCGGCGTCCGCACATACCCCCGTATCGAAAATTTCACATTCATACGTCAATTTTCAAAAAACCCGTCCGCCATTTTGTTCTTTGACATTTTGACTTTGGATTTGTAATCGGCGTCCGCACACACCCCCGTATCTAAAATTTTACATTAATACGTCAATTTTCAAAAATTCTGCCGCCATTTTGTTTTTTTTTTTACATTTTGACTATGGATTGGTGATCGGCGTCCGCAGACACCCCCGTATCTAAAATTTCGCATTTATACGTCAATTTTCAAAAAACTTTTCCGCCATTTTCTTTTTTAGACATTTTGACTATGGATTGGTGATGGGCGACCTAAGACACCCCCGCATCTAAAATTTCACATTCATACGTCAGTTTTCAAAAAACTGGTCTGCCATTTTGATTTTTTTGACATTTTGACTTTGGAATCATGATCGGCGACCCCCAAAACCCCCGTATCTAAAATTTCACATTCATACGTCAATTTTCAAAAAACTCGTCCGCCATTTTGTTTTTTTTTGACATTTTGACTTTGGATTCGTGATCGGCGACCTAAGACACCCCTGTATCTAAAATTTCACATTCATACGTCAATTTTCAAAAAACTTCCGCCATTTTGTTTTTTTTTGACATTTTGACTTTCGATTCGTGATCGGCGACCTAAGACACCCCCGTACCTAAAATTTCACATTCATACGTCAATTTTCAAAAAACTTCCGCCATTTTGTTTTTTTTGACATTTTGACTTTCGATTTGTGATCGGCGATCTAAGACACCCCCGTTCCTAAAATTTCACATTCATACGTCAATTTTCAAAAAACTTCCGCCATTTTGTTTTTTTTTGACATTTTGACTTTGGATTCGTGATCGGCGACCTAAGACACCCCCGTATCTAAAATTTCACATTCATACGTCAATTTTCAAAAAACTTCGGCCATTTTGTTTTTTTTTTTGACATTTTGACTTTCGATTCCTGATCGGCGACCTAAGACACCCCCGTATCTAAAATTTCACATTCATACGTCAGTTTTCAAAAAACTCTTCCGCCATATTAGATGCACCATTTTTTTTTTGAAATTTTGACATTGGGCTTGAGATCACCGACACCAAGAGCCCCCGAGTACCGAGTTTTACCTTAATCAGAAGAAAAAGTTGATTTGGCTCCACCCACTGCGCAGTGCGTAATTATTTAAATAATTATTTCGTAGGGGCACATAAATGTTAAAAGCATTATTTTTCCCTTAAGAAAACGGCATACCCGTTTTAGAATTATTGTATTTTAAGTGGAATTTATAAAAATTATAAGAAACAATCATGCTGTATATGTGAATGATTATTTCATCGACCGGGAAAATTATGTCGAGAAGTTCGGCGTCTTCTGTTATAGATTGCCGGTAAAATACACGAAATAAATACACAATATCGCATTCGAAAAAAAATGTTTTGCCCCGGCCTGGGTTCGAACCCGACCCGGCAAAGTCATTGTATTAAGAAGCCGTCATTCTTACCATTGGGCTATCGACCTAATGTAAATAGTTTGTTCAACTGTCATATTTATATGTAGGCTTGACTGTATGTTGAAATCTGCAATTTTTTTTTTAAATCTCAGAGAAAGTAGACGTGTAATCATTAAAAGGTTATAAAAAACGTTTTAATTGTGTCCAGATAATTAATTTAGTGCCTTGTCCGTGTCCTAAAACTAAATATATTATGTGTGTTTATATGCCATGAACCTATTCTGACGTTAATAATTACATTAAGGAAACTGGGCATACGCGTTCTGGAATTATCGTATTTTAAAATTCAAATTTATAGTAATTAAAAGATATCAGCCTGTATGTAAAAATGTTAAGTCAAGCTACCGATATATAATATATTCACGGAAAGTGCACATGAATGTATGTGTGTGTACATTACATGTTATGAGCATTGCACTTGATTTATTGTGTACATGTATTTCTGGCGTATTTCGGCCATTTTTCTACGATGTCCGTCTGCATGAGGAATTTAAATCACTCGTCCTATCGATATCGTATGTCGATGAAGTCGCAATAGACATGCGATCGGTACAGAAATGTCTGACTTTACGATTATGAACCTTGTTGGGCCGTCAAAACCTTCAAAATTCGGAATATAAGGCTTAAAAGTCTAACGTGCAAAATTTTTCGTTGGAGCTGTCAGATTTGCGAAATGTCTCTTTTTGATGACCACTACTGCATTTTCAAGTACGTAAGCCATTTTTATGTTACAAAATATTTGCGGGCTCCTCTTGAAGGCGTCGATTCTCGGGAACCCGTCCGCCAGGAGGGCCGAAAAATAGCCTACTTGTAAAAGGAAGGTGCGTTCTAAGCTTAAACGACGCGCACGACACCCTCGATTCCCTCTCAAAGGTGACAAAGCGCGCCCCGTGCAACCAATTTTCGTCGATTTTGACGGTTCGGGCCGTAACCATGGTGATTCGGTTAAGCCGTCTTTTCCCAAGAAATTAACACGAAACGGCCGTCGGCTAATATTAAGGAGAACTAGCTATAACGTCCGCTTACAGCGGGTCCGTCCGCTTACAGCTGATCGTCCGCTTACAGCGGGTCCGTCCGCTTACAGCGGGTTCGTCAATTTCTTTTAGTTTGAATCGCCTTTGTCGCGTCCGCTTACAGCTTTTTCATAGTTTCGTGTAAAAAGCAATCACTGTCATGACGC
Source organism: Amphimallon solstitiale (assembly GCA_963170755.1). Lineage (NCBI taxonomy): Eukaryota > Metazoa > Arthropoda > Insecta > Coleoptera > Scarabaeidae > Amphimallon > Amphimallon solstitiale. The sequence continues at coordinate 120,991,284 of OY720681.1, read as the reverse complement.
CTTTTAGAATGTCTGATTTTATTAACTTTTGACGCATCCCTGTATATACATATATTACGTGAAGCCAATAGTATATTTTATTTAAAATTCTCCTCGATTGGTTTTTTACACAAAGCGGTACACACTCAAGAGCGAGAAAGGTAAATTAATGTTTAACATGTCATCTTAAGGTATCCAAAAGCACAATGACATCAAAAAGTCCAACATGTTGATTAAGACAGTTTACAATACTACTTTGATGTGAAAGTGTAAAAGCCTGTTAACCTTTTCAAAATCAACTATCGTTAATAAAGGAGCACGAAATAATAATAAAAGGAAAAGGCCCAAGTTTTAAAGTGAAGCCCTATTGAAGCGCCTTTCCTGTAAAAAGCGATCACTGGCATGACGCTTTTTAGAATGTCCACTTTTATAAACTTTTGAAACATCCCTGTACATACATAAATTTTGTGAAGCCAATGGTATATTAAAAACTATTTTGACACAAACTGGTACCCACTCAAGAGCGAGAAAGGTAATTTATTGTTAAACATGTGATGTTAAAGTATCGAAAGAAACAATGAGCTCAAAGAGCGCAACATTTTCATTGAGACAGTGTACAATACCATTCTGATGTTTTCGAATCTACTGTCGTTAAGAAAAAATGAAGTATTAAATTTAAGCCCTGTTCAATCACGTTTCGAAGAATCGCCAAATTGAAGACGTAATAAACGACTACAAGCACCCCCGTATCCAGAATTTCACATTCATCAATTTTCAAAAAACTCTTGCGCCATTTTGTTTTATTTGACATTTTGACTTTGGATTTATAATCGGCGTCCGCACACACCCCCGTATCTAAAATTTCACATTCATACGTCAATTTTCAAAAAACCCGTCTGCCATTTTGTTCTTTGACATTTTGACTTTGGATTTGTAATCGGCGTCCGCACACACCCCCGTATCTAAAATTTTACATTCATACGTCAATTTTCAACAATTCTGCCGCCATTTTGTTTTTTTTTGACATTTTGACTATTGATTGGTGATCGGCGTCCGCAGACACCCCCGTATCTAAAATTTCGCATTTATTCGTCAATTTTCAAAACACTTTTCCGCCATTTTCTATTTTTTGACATTTTGACTATGGATTGGTGATCGGCATCCGCAGACACCCCCGCATCTAAAATTTCGCATTTATACGTCAATTTTCAAAAAACTTTTCCGACATTTTGTTGTTTTTGACATTTTGACTTTGGATTTGTAATCGGCGTCCGCACACACCCTCGTATCTAAAATTTCACATTCATACGACAATTTTCAAAAAATTCCTCCGCCGTTTTGTTTTTTGACATTTTGACTTTGGATTTGTGATCGGCGTCCGCACATATCCCCGTATCTAAAATTTCACATTCATGCGTCAATTTTCAAAAAACCCGTCCGCCATTTTCTTTTTTTGACATTTTGACTATGGATTGGTGATGGGCGACCTAAGACACCCCCGCATCTAAAATTTCACATTCATACGTCAGTTTTCAAAAAACTGGTCCGCCATTTTGATTTTTTTGACATTTTGACTTTGGAATCATGATCGACGACCCCCAAAACCCCCGTATCTAAAATTTCACATTCATACGTCAATTTTCAAAAAACTCGTCCGCCATTTTGTTTTTTTTTTGACATTTTGACTTTGGATTCATGATCGGCGACCTAAGATACCCCTGTATCTAAAATTTCACATTCATACGTCAATTTTCAAAAAACTTCCGCCATTTTGTTTTTTTTGACATTTTGACTTTCGATTCGTGATCGGCGACCTAAGACACCCCCGTACCTAAAATTTCACATTCATACGTCAATTTTCAAAAAACTTCCGCCATTTTGTTTTTTTTTGACCTTTTGACTTTCGATTTGTGATCGGCGATCTAAGACACCCCCGTACCTAAAATTTCACATTCATACGTCAATTTTCAAAAAACTTCCGCCATTTTGTTTTTTTTTGACATTTTGACTTTGGATTCGTGATCGGCGACCTAAGACACCCCCGTATCTAAAATTTCACATTCATACGTCAATTTTCAAAAAACTTCGGCCATTTTGTTTTTTTTTTGACATTTTGACTTTCGATTCGTGATCGGCGACCTAAGACACCCCCGTATCTAAAATTTCACATTCATACGTCAGTTTTCAAAAAACTCTTCCGCCATATTAGATGCACCATTTTTTTTTTGAAATTTTGACATTGGGCTTGAGATCACCGACACCAAGAGCCCCCGAGTACCGAGTTTTACCTTACTCAGAAGAAAAAGTTGATTTGGCTCCACCCACTGCGCAGTGCGTAATTATTTAAATAATTATTTCGTAGGGGCACATAAATGTTAAAAGCATTATTTTTTCCCTTAAGAAAACGGCATACCCGTTTTAGAATTATTGTATTTTAAATGGAATTTATAAAAATTATAAGAAAAAATCATGCTGTATATGTGAATGATTATTTCATCGACCGGGAAAATTATGTCGAGAAGTCCGGCGTCTTCTCTTATAAATTGCCGGTAAAATACACGAAATAAATACACAATATCGCATTCGAAAAAAAAATGTTTTGCCCCGGCCTGGGTTCGAACCCGACCCGGCAAAGTCATTGTATTAAGAAGCCGTCAATCTTGCCATTGGGCTATCGACCTAATGTAAATAGTTTGTTCAACTGCCATATTTATATGTAGGCTTGACTCTATGTTGAAATCTGCAATTTTTTTTTAAATCTCAGAGAAAATAGACCTGTAATCTTTAAAAGGCTATAAAAAACGTTTTAATTGTGTCCAGATAATTAATTTAGTGCCTTGTCCGTGTCCTAAAACTAAATATATTATGTGTGTTTATATGCCATGAACCTATTCTGACGTTAATAATTACATTAAGGAAACTGGGCATACGCGTTCTGGAATTATCGTATTTTAAAATTCAAATTTATAGTAATTAAAAGATATCAGCCTGTATGTAAAAATGTTAAGTCAAGCTACCGATATATAATATATTCACGGAAAGTGCACATGAATGTATGTGAGTGTACATTACATGTTATGAGCATTGCACTTGATTTATTGTGTACATGTATTTCTGGCGTATTTCGGCCATTTTTCTACGATGTCCGTCTGCATGAGGAATTTAAATCACTCGTCCTATCGATATCGTATGTCGATGAAGTTGGAATAGGAATGCGATCGGTTCAAGAATGTCTGACTTTTCGATTATGTACCTTGTTGGGCCGTCAAAACCTTCAAAATTCGGAATATAAGGCTTAAAAGTCAAACATGCAAAATTTTTCGTTGGAGCTGTCAGATTAGCGAAATGTCTCTTTTTGATGACCACTACTGCATTTTTAAGTACGTAAGCCATTTTTATGTTACAAAATATTTGCGGGCTCCTCTTGAGAGCCTCGATTCTCGGGAACCCGTCCGCCAGGAGGGCGGAAAAATAGCCTACTTGTAAAAGGAAGGTGCGTTCTAAGCTTAACCGACGCGCACGACACCCTCGACTCCCTCTCAAAGGTGACAAAGCGCGCCCCGTGCAACCAATTTTCGTCGATTTTGACGGTTCGGGCGGTAACCATGGTGATTCGGTTAAGCCGTGTTTTCCCAAGAAATTAACACGAAACGGCCGTCGGCTAATATTAAGGAGAACTAGCTCTAACGTCCGCTTACAGCGGGTCCTCCGCTTACAGCAGGTCCTCCGCTTACAGAGGGTCCTCCGCTTCCAGCAGGTCCGTCAATCTCTTTTAGTTTGAATCGCTTTTATCGCGTCTGCTTACAGCTTTTTCATAATTTCCTGTAAAAAGCAATCACTGTCATGACACCTTTTAGAATGTCCGATTTTATTAACTTTTGACGCACCCCCACATATACATATATTTTGTTAAGCCAATAGGATATTTTATTTAAAATTCTTATCGAACTGTTTTTTACACAAACTGGTACACACTCAAGAGCGAGAAAGGTAATTTAATGTTAAACATGAGTCATGTTAAAGTATCGAAAGAAACAATGAGCTCCAAGAGCGCAACATTTTCATTGAGACAGTGTACAATACCATTCTGATGTTTTCGAATCTACTATCGTTAAGAAAAAATGAAGTATTAATTTAAGCCCTGTTCAATCACGTTTCGAAGAATCGCCAAATTGAAGACGCAATAAGCGACCACAAGCACCCCGTATCCAGAATTTCACAAACATTCATCAATTTTACATTCATACGTCAATTTTCAAAAAATGCTGCCGCCATTTTGTTTGTTTTGACTTTGGATTTGTGATCGGCGTCCGCACACACCCCCGTATCTAAAATTTCACAGTCATACGTCAATTTTCAAAAAATTCTTCCGCTATTTTGTTTTTTTTGATATTTTGATTATGGATTGGTGATCGGCATCCGCACACACCCCCGTATCTAAAATTTCACATTCATACGTCAATTTTCAAAAAATTCTTCCGCTATTTTGTTTTTTTTGATATTTTGACTATGGATTGGTGATCGGCGTCGGCAGACACCCCCGTATCTAAAATTTCACATTCATTTTCAAAAAACTCTTGCGCCATTTTTTTTTGAAATTTGGCTATGAATTCGTGATCGGCGACCTACGACACCCCCGGTATCTATAATTTAACATTTATACGTCAATTTTCAAAAAATTTGTTCGCCATTTTTTTTTTACATTTTGACTATGGATTCGTGATGGGCGACTGCAAACACCCCCGTATCTAAAATTTCACATTCATACGTCAATTTTCAAAAATCCCGTCCGCCATTTTTTTTTGACATTTTGACTTTGGATTTGTGATCGGCGACCGCAAACACCCCCGTATCTAAAATTTCACATTCATACGTCAATTTTCAAAAAACCCTTCCGCCATTTTGTTTTTTTTTTTGACATTTGGCTTTGCATTTGTGATCGGCGACCGCAACACCCCCGTATCTAAAATTTCACATTCATACGTCAATGTTCAACAAATTCTTCCGCCATTTTGTTCTTTTTTGACATTTTGATTATGGATTGGTGATCGGCGTCCGCACACACCCCCGTATCTAAAATTTCACATTCATACGTCAATTTTCAAAAAACCCGTCCGCCATTTTTTTTGGACATTTTGACTATGGATTCGTGATCGGCGACTGCAAACACTCCCGTATCTAAAATTTCACATTCATACGTCAATTCTCAAAAATCCCGTCCGCCATTTTTTTTGTTGACATTTTGACTTTGGATTTGTGATCGGCGACCGCAAACACCCCCGTATCTAAAATTTCACATTCATACGTCAATTTTCAAAAAACCCTTCCGCCATTTTGTTTTTTTTTGACATTTTGACTTTGGATTTGTGATCGGCGACCGCAACACCCCCGTATCTAAAATTTCACATTCATTTTCAAAAAACTCTTGCGCCATTTTTTTTTTGAAATTTGGCTATGAATTCGTGATCGGCGACCTACGACACCCCCGGTATCTATAATTTAACATTTATACGTCAATTTTCAAAAAATTTGTTCGCCATTTTTTTTTTACATTTTGACTATGGATTCGTGATGGGCGACTGCAAACACCCCCGTATCTAAAATTTCACATTCATACGTCAATTTTCAAAAATCCCGTCCGCCATTTTTTTTTGACATTTTGACTTTGGATTTGTGATCGGCGACCGCAAACACCCCCGTATCTAAAATTTCACATTCATACGTCAATTTTCAAAAAACCCTTCCGCCATTTTGTTTTTTTTTTGACACTTGGCTTTGGATTTGTGATCGGCGACCGCAACACCCCCGTATCTAAAATTTCACATTCATACGTCAATGTTCAACAAATTCTTCCGCCATTTTGTTCTTTTTTGACATTTTGATTATGGATTGGTGATCGGCGTCCGCACACACCCCGTATCTAAAATTTCACATTCATACGTCAATTTTCAAAAAACCCGTCCGCCATTTTTTTTTGACATTTTGACTATGGATTCGTGATCGGCGACTGCAAACACTCCCGTATCTAAAATTTCACATTCATACGTCAATTCTCAAAAATCCCGTCCGCCATTTTTTTTGTTGACATTTTGACTTTGGATTTGTGATCGGCGACCGCAAACACCCCCGTATCTAAAATTTCACATTCATACGTCAATTTTCAAAAAACCCTTCCGCCATTTTGTTTTTTTTTGACATTTTGACTTTGGATTTGTGATCGGCGACCGCAACACCCCCGTATCTAAAATTTCACATTCATACGTCAATGTTCAACAAATTCTTCCGCCATTTTGTTTTTTTTTGACATTTTGATTATGGATTGGTGATCGGCGTCCGCACATACCCTCGTATCTAAAATTTCACATTCATACGTCAATTTTCAAAAAACCCGTCTGCCATTTTGTTTTGTTTTTGACATTTTGACTTTGGATTAGTGATCGGCAACCTAAGATACCCCCGTATCTAATATTTCACATTCATACGTCAATTTTTAAGAAATCCTTCGGCCAATTTGTTTTTTTTCGACATTTGAATTAGAAACTCCCGAGTGCCCAGTTTTACTTTTAATCAGGAGAGAGAGAAATTGAATTCAGCCAGCTCCGCCCACAGTGCACGTTTGCATAATAGTTTAAATAAAATTATTTCGTAGTAGGGCACATAAATGCCGAAAGCAATCCTCCTCTTTTTCCCCTTTGAGGAAATACGCGTTCTGGTATTATCGTATTTTAATTCAAATTTAACCCCTGTATAGATAAAAATATTAAATCAAGTGGGAGACCATTATGTATTCTGGAGATGCCGAATATTCGCCGGACCGTAATACATTGATCGGCAGTGCACATGAATTTGATATTGATTTTTCGCCTGTCCGGAATACATTGATATCAGTGCACATTGAATCGGCCCTTTTTCTGACCAAATCCCTCTGCAAACGGACTTGGATTTACTCGTACCTTCGTCTAGGTACCTCTATAGACTGGGAATATGCAAGTAAACGTTTCCGAAATGTCACTTCTTTACGTTTCTGAATCTTAAAAAGTGAAAATGTGAATGCGTATGAGACCGCCTGTCAGTTTGACGTTTGTCGGGATTTTTTATCCATTTCGCTAAACTGTATCCGTCTGCAGATGAACTTTAAAGTGTTCGTACCTTTGTATCTGTACCACTATAAACTGGGTATATGAAAGTAAAGGGTCCTGAAATGTCAGTACTTTATGATTTTGTATCTTGTTGTGTCCTCGAAACCTTTGGAATTTCAGGCCTAAAAGTGAAAGTTTGCATACATTTCGAATCGCCTGTCACTTTGACGTTTGTCGGGAGTTTCAGTATAAAAGGCTCCAGAGGAATTTTTGTTTCCCACGTACTCCTTATGGGGAAAAAAAATTGATGCAGCGTGATTTCCTACACGTGCTAAAATTTTCAAAAATTCTTTTCGCCGCCTTACCACCGTTTGGAAGCGATAAAAATACGCCTATACAACGTAGAAATGCACACCCGACCACGTAAAACTCGCAAAACTCCCCTAAAACGCCCACTTTAAGAAATCCTTCGCCTGTCGTTTTCCCATTTTGACCCCGTTTCCCCTCATCTACTAAATCCGTGAGAATGGTAAAGGGTCCTGTGCGCTTTTAGTATATATAATAGCTCTAACGTCCGCTTACAGCGGGTCCTCCGCTTACAGCGGGTTCTCCGCTTCCAGCAGGTCCGTCAATCTCTTTTAGTTTGAATCGCTTTTATCGCGTCCGCTTACAGCTTCTTCATAGTTTCCTGTAGAAAGCAATCACTGTCATGACGCCTTTTAGAATGTCCGATTTTATTAACTTTTGACGCACCCCTGTATATACATATATTTCGTGAAGCCAATAGTATATTTTACACACTCAAGAGCGAGAAAGGTAAATTAATGTTAAGCATAAGTCATGTTAAAGTATCCAAAGAAAAAATGAGCTTAAAGAGCACAATATTTTCATCGAGACCTCGAGACAACCTTTTCAAAGTCTACTCTCGTTAAGAAAAAAGTACAAAATAATAATAAAAGTAAAAAGCCCAAGTTTTATTTTTAAGCCCTATTGAAGCGCCTTTCCTGTAAAAAACGCTTTTTAGAATGTCCACTTTTATAAACTTTTGAAGCACCCCAGTATATACATTTATTTTGTTAAGCCAATAGGATGTTTTATTTAAAATTCTTCTCGAACTATTTTTGACATAAACCGGTACACACTCAAGAGCGAGAAAGGTAGTTTAATGTTAAAGTATCCAAAGACACAATGAGATCAAAAAGCGCAACATTTTTATTAAGACAATGTACAATACTATTTTGATGTGAAAGTGTAAAAGCCTGTCAACCTTTTTGAAATCTATTATCGTTAATAAAGGAGCACAAAATAATAATAAAAGTAAAAAGCCCAAGTTTTCAATTGAAGCGCCTTTCCTGTAAAAAGCGACCACTGGCATGACGCTTTTTAGAATGTTCACTTTTATACACCTTTATAGCACCCCTGTATATACATATATTTTGTTAAGCCAATAGAACGTTTTATTTAAAATTCTTCTCGTACTGTTTTTAACCCACACCGGTACACACTCAAGAGCGAGAAAGGTAATTTAATGTTAAACATAAGTCATGTTAAGGTATCCAAAGACACAATGAGATAGATTGGTAAAGTTGCACTCGACAATACCTCAAAAAACTTTGTTTTTTCAAAGCCTACTTCCTGAAATTTTTACATACCAAAAACTTTTTTTTTTAAATGGAACACCCAGTATTTTATTGAGGCATTTTGTTCCTTTTTTATTCTCTTTCATTCTTGTTAGCAATGTCCTATACCTATCTTTTGTAATTTTTGAGATAATCATTATAGGAGCAATTAGCGGTCAATTAAAGAAGTAAGGGCGTTGTTCTATGCACCCAAATATTCGTCCAATAAAGGCTAGAATGCGGCTGACTGCCTGATCAACTGTTAAAGAAAGTCGGTATACATTTATGTCAAACTTATAAAAGCATCGCTATTAGTTATCATCCAAATGAATTATTCTTATGAAGAGTTAAGATATAATTGACGTTTTGGGCGAATCTAAAAGAAACTCTTTGCTAGTATCCAGACTTTATGCACAGCGATTCCTGGTAGAAGTCAACCGAAGCCAGAAACCTTCGAAAGTAGAAAGAGCCGGTTTGAGTGAACAGAAAATATTGAATATGAAGGAAAGAGCGGAAAAGGCAATAACTGGTGAGGATAAGACGTTTATGGTACTTGCGAGTGTAATTGAACACACCTATACTTGTACTACGAAAATTAGTCGTCAGTTAGATGTAAGTCAAATTTGAGAATCCAGAATAATTAAGAGATACGTAATTCACCCGTACCATATTCATACACAGGGTTAGATGAAATTTTTAGAATCGCTTACATTTTTGTCAATTGGCAGCAGATAAATTATGATAGCTTTCTCAATTTTTTGTTGTTTACCAACGAAGTCACCTTCTATTAAAGTAAATACGTTCATCGTCACAATTTCCGTTATTATAACACATAAAACTCCCCACTTTATCACACCTGTTAACTTTCAAAATCGTTGGTCATTAAAACTGTGGGGAGGAATAGTGGGTAGTTATATAAGTGGACCTTATTTCTTTGATAAAAATGTTAATGGAGGAGAATATCTCTTCGGATTTTCTCCCTTCCATTGGTTGAACGAATATTTTGGTGCATAGAACAATAGCGCTCGTAGTTCTTTAATTGACCGCTATTGCTCCTATAGTGATTATCTCAGAAATTACAAAATATAGGTATATGACTTTTAACAAAAATGAAAGGGAATAAAAATAAGAACAAAATGCCCCAATAAAATACTGTGTGTTCCATTTAAAAAAAGGTTTTGGTATTTGAAAATTTCAGGAAGTAGGCTTTGAAAAAACAAATTTTTTTTGAGGTATTGTCGAGTGCAACTTAACCAAATGATGCAGAATTTCTTGGGTACAAGCACCACCAAAGTTAATGTTTTTACTTTTAAAAACAATGTGAAAATGTTTTTTTTCTGAACAAATGTTTTGGTCAAATATTTTCAAAAAAAATTAATAACTCAAAAACTATTGGCTCAATTTTGAAAAAGAAAAAACAGTTGAACAGACAATTTAGAGTAGTACAAGAAAATCCAAAAATATATAGGGTGTCATTTAAAAGAAATAAGTTCCATGCATTTCCGGTGAAACCGATAGTGCATTAGAGCTTAAAGTATTTTTACAATATGCGCCACAGGCAACCATGGATCCTCCACTAATTGTTTTTTCTTTTATTTAAAAAGAGCAATCGAAGAAGCAGCTACTAATGACTCACCCTGTATATAATAATAAAAAAATATGCTTTTAAAATTTTTATTTCTTATTATCTAGTACAAATGCACATGCATATCTTCTGTTTTCTTTGTCTTAAATTCCGCCATAATGGTTTCTATAAGTCGCAACATTTCTTGCTTTATTTGCTAACAAAATGAGTGGATGTACATATTTACTGGTTCTTTGGGATGGAGGCGTATTTCTCTGCTGTGTTATCCAATGTGCTTTTCATCCAGTTTCATGTTTTTTTTTTAAGCTGCAAGAATGGTGTGTGTATTTTGATTAAAAAAATATATACATATTACCAGCCATTGTGAATTTGCAAGAGAACTTGTGCTACGCTTAGATCCACTTAAAGTGACCAGTGACGACTCTGGGTCTGGTTGAGAGTTTCTATTTGTTGGTGTTTTTGGTAGAAATTCAATTGGACCTTCATTTGAACTACCACAAAAAAATATTGAGTAGGTACGGAAATGTTAAATAAACTATTAGACAAACCTTATTGGGCTCTGAACATTGATCGGGTGTTCTTCATTAAAATCACATGACACTTCATCATCATCAGGTAGGTTGTATTTACATGTTTTTGGTGATACGTTGCCACTATCAAACAATCCGTGTCAAAATGTTTTCATCTAAATGGCTTGTCAATGAAGTTTGGAGGATAGTGCTAAAACTTCTTAGAAATATCACAACTTATTAGATACATAAAACGATATGTAACACTCATGTAAATAATGAAGTATATATTTATATAAAATTACTTTCTTGGTCGACACACTTCTTCTAAAAATTTTAGCACTTCGAACAAATGTCACTTGTTTTTGAAGTTAGCCCCAGCTCCACTCCTTTCATGTTTTTCTTGTTCTCTTTCGAGGTGTATATACATTTCACGCATAGATTTGAAATATTTTTGAGCAGCTACACCTAGAAGTAAAAATACAGTAGTTTCTAATCATTGCGACAAATTGATAGTACCTATTATATATGTACCTGAAATATTAAATTGCGTCCCGATTTCTTCCCAAGTCGAAACTTTTTTTTTCTGTATCCTTAAACAACTTATTGGACTTCTCGTATAAAAACGAAAATTGAGTTACAGTGTTTATAAATTTCTCATCCATTTTTTGACAACACTTGAACATAACCTGTCAAATTTCTGGGTCATTTTACTTTGTCCAGATCGGTATTAGAGTTTTCAATATATTACATTTTATGTTCATTTCTAGAGATGACGCATCAAATAACCAGTAAATTTGTTGCCAAATTTTAGACTTTGTGAAGTGTAATTATTTTTTAATTTTATTTAATTAGCCTACTATAGTAATTAATTAGTTATTATTTAGTAAACAGAAGGAAAGTGGAAAATTGTGTGAATTAAAATGCAAATACCTCAACCGAAATAAAAGAATTGTGCAAGAAACTTGAACAATGGTCACATTCAGCAGATGGATCGGGAACCGTCCAACTCCAACAGTTGAATGTTCGCTGTACAGAACCGTTCACCTTTATGTGATCACCTTCCATTTGTGGTACTTTGCACTACTGACATATGTTAGAAATCACATAATTTTTAAATGGAACACCCTGTATATCAGTTCATTTTTGAATTGTTTATTAAATTTCATGTCAGAAACATGTAAGACGTTAATACTTTAAATGTGATTATTTCCTTCACCTGTCAAATTTAAATTTTGTCAAATCACAATCAAAACTGAAGTTGAAATTAACCAATGAACGGTACCGGTTCTTGATATCAGCGACTATTACAAATCGACTATTCAAATGTAGGTAACAAATCAAGTATGTATTTTTTCATTAAGTGGCAAACGTGTCAAATAGATGAAAATGTCCGACAAAAAGAGATTTAGCGATATTTCGGATCAAATTATTGATAATCACATCGATTTGACAACTGGTTTAGGAAATAATCTTAACAAATATAGCTCGAGCTTGATAAGTAGTCGACTATTACATTGTTTCAATTTTTCTCGTGTGCCTCCTAATTTGACTTAACCAAAATTGGCATTAATAATTAAAGACTAAAGCCCTCGAGCTAAAGCTCTCGTTCTCAAGTCAAATTATTAATGCCAATTTTGGTCTCGTCAAATTGGCCGTAGCGCACACTCGAAAAATTGATCACAATGAAATAGTCGACTATTTGTCAAGATCTCGTTATATTATCTTTGACTATTACCGAGCTACTGTCGTTTTTTGATATAATTTTGTTAGTTTTTGCAAAAAAGTCAATTTTTTCAAATGGAACAGCCTGTATATTATTTAATTTTTGAATTTCTTATTAAATTTCACATCAAAAACATGTAAGACGTTAATACTTTAAACGTGACTATTACTGAGCTATTGTCTCTTTTTGATATAATTTTTTCAGTTTTGTGGTTTTAATTAATATAGTATAGTACTGACAAAATTATATCAAAAAGCGACAATAGCTCAGTAGTAGTCACTTTTAAAGTATTAACGTCTTACATGTTTTTGATGTGAAATTTAATAAGAAATTCAAAAATTAAATAATATACAGGATGTTCCATTTGAAAAAATTGACTTTTTTGCAAAAACTAACAAAATTATATCAAAAAACGACAGTAGCTCAGTAATAGTGGCATTTAAAGTATTAACGTCTAACATGTTTCTGACATGAAATTTAATAAACAATTCAAAAATGAACAGATATCCAGGGTGTTCCATTTAAAAAAATTGACTTTTATTCTAAAACGTGTCATGTAATTTTAATCCAGTTTCCTGCACATGCAGTTAGTAACTGTAAAAAAATAAAACGTTCTTCTAGTAGGACCTCTTATTGTAAACAATACTGCAAAAAATTTTGTCCATCTAATACGCCGTTTTTCAGAAATATAATTTTATACAAACATTGAATTTTTCAGAAAAATTACTACATGGACGGTAGGACGCGCTTTTATATAATTCATCATTATGGAATTGTGAAGATGTATCCCCTATACTAACTCTTCTACACATCTTTACTTACTTCATTCAAATATATTTATTCAATAGGTTCCCAAACTTCATCAATTTTCTATTTAATAGTTGACTGAAGTGGTCTGATCCATAAATTAGTAAGTTCGAAATGAGCGCATTTCATTTGACTGAAACTCTATCGTCTGTTTTGATACACATCTCGCTTATTTTTTTCTCCATATTGACACTTACTAAACTGCTTGATATTATTTTTCTAAATGACCTAGGTACTTGTCATTTCATGTTCCCACTCTTCATTCACTCGGATGAGAATATTAATGTATTCTCCTATTTTTATAATTGTCAAATTTGACATAAGAATCCCACATGAGCACATAACAACATAAACTAATCAATTTTGATATATAAATTTAAAAGTAACGCTGACTTGCCTACTTAAAAAATTTTACAAAGTTATTCCCTCCGTTTCAAGCCAGTACTAAATTTTTGCACTTCTTACAAACATTAATGAATTATTATTCTAACAGTATAAGATATTGCACTTTCAAGTGCCGTATTTGAGGCAATTCAACTTGCACCAAATTTGTGGAGGATGTAAAAGGCCAGAAACTTTTACTGAAAGATCATATATCAACTGTGTACTAAAACCAATACGTTTTAACAGTTTTTTTGTGGAAATTTCTTAAATCAAAGAAGGTTGATTGAGAAAACCTTACGCAAACTCAAGCATAATAGACCTTTATATATTTTTTGATTACGTATTCGAAAGAATGATCGCATGGTCGGCAGTGAACTGTTAGGCAACCGTTGTGTCTGCTGAATGCGACCAATTGTTAAACTTAACCTGTACTTAATATGATACACCATATTATAGTGAAACGGTGAATTTTGAAAAAAACTATATGTAATAATAATAATCTAAGCCTATCAATATTTAATTTATACAACGTAGGTGTTGTATATCGAGACTGAGATATGTCTTAAGAATTAATATTTTAAGCTGGTTGTGGTGGAAGCATCTCCTGGCTGAATTTTTAATACTTAATCATTGGCTTTTTGCAGACTTACAGTTTGAAATATAAATATTGTCAAGCTGTATTCTTCAGACTTAAAAAGAATTTTCACTCTTCCCAATAAAAAAATTAATGCAATAACTTTTAACGGTTAAAGCTTTCGACACAATAATCTAAATGCGAACATAACAGACATGCTTTGCATGTGTCATTTATTATTAAAGCTCTCAAGCTTTCTGTAATAAAATTAGAAGTTTACAGTTCATTATTTAAGTCTTTCAGGAACATCATTTCCCTTTTTACTAATACTTAGCAGCATTGTATGATGCTAGAATAAATCTGGAAAGGTGTGTATCCATGAAAAAAGTAACGAAGAGGAATGTTGACTGACATGGAAAGATTTGTGCCAAAATTGTACTAATATGGCAAAAAAGCAGTCTATAATTAATATCTTTTTTTGCGATTCTTATTTCTTCTGATTAAATAGCCAGGTACACAAGAAGAGTTTAAGAAGTTAAGCTCCAATCATATGTAATTTGTGTATAATTCCCATTTAACAATATAATAGCATAAATTACTCAAGCCTCGCTATGTCAATGATTTAATGTTTTTGAGGACTACAATATATACTTAAAAAAAACTATTTACCCTTAAAAAGTACTAATTTGCAAATTATAAATGAAATGATACATATTTATTAGATCTAAATGTATATAATTCAGATTTTTCCAGAGCAACGGCTTTACTAATTATACCTACTGATGATATATTTTTATTAGTACTTATATGTATATGTAAAAACAATAATTGTTACCTTCAAGAATATCAACTGGCTTAAATTAAGTTCGTACATGAAGAATAGGCTACACTTAAACACCATCTCATCAATAACTTGATATAAATGTGAATGATATTTTAATCGAGGATTCTATTTGAACTGTAGATCTAATTTTCCTTTCTTCCGTCCGTTCTTAAAGTACCAGTAGACAAATGTTCTTTCAGCAATTTAAAGATTCTCACATGTCTGAAGTAACATTTACCAAGTAGACACATTGAAATTTAGCAAAATCTAAATTCTATATTTTTATTCACCGTTCTTTAAATTCCACCGTATCACATACCCATCCCTACAATACTATTATTCTTACTTTATTACTTTATCTGTAAAGTGCATTTGCAATACCTGTTTTGAATGAAATTCCTGATTTTGTTTTAACCGATTTCTATCCGATCCTCATAAAATATGTATTACATGTGTATGTATGTATTGATATCTAATATGATTTCTACAGCATGAATGTAGAATCTTCTTTGGAACAAATCTTGAAACATTATTGTTTGTTTAAGAACCTACAACAGTTTTAAATTCGTTACCACAATAAAAACCTGCTTCAATGCATATAAGATGTTATATTACCGTTCGTCTTAAATACATGTTTGATATTTTCCCATCCAATTTTTAGTTTTCTATGTACCTTCATCATAATATACATAATAGAATTTACGTTATTAACTTGCAGATAGAAATACATACAATTATTATACCTTGTTTCTGTAACTGCTCCGTTCTCTACAATATTTATCGTTCATTTTTGATTTTCAGCATGATCGGTTACCAGTCTGCAAAGAGAGTCTGTTTTTTGCTAGACCAATTAGACATTTTAATCTAATTGTTTGTGTGCAATTCGAAACGTCTTGACTAAAATGAGACGTCCTATAACCTAGAATACATCACAAGTACATCCACACAAACATATATGACCGATCAGCTGATACTTGTAGTAGGTAATATGAGAAAAAAGTTTTGATATTACGGAAAGAAATTTGTCATCTAAGATGGTAAATTGTGTTTTAAAAATATTCCTGAAAGATTAAATACCTATAGACATTAAGTGATGATACGAACTGTTTGAAGATGCTTTTGTATTTATCGCAGAGTAAGAAAAAGGTGATTTTGGCTCCGCCCACTCTGCGGTGCGTAATAATTCAAATAATTATCTCGTCGGGGCACGTAAATGTTAAAAGCAATCCTTTTCCCCCCGAGTAAAGGGCGTAAGCGTATCGGAATTATTGCATTTTAATAATAATCAAATTTATAATCATCAAGAGACATTGCACGTGAACGTACGTGTACATAATGACATTGTCATTGCAGACGACTTATTGTTTACATGTATTTGTGACATATTGCGACCATTTTTCTACCGTGTCCGTCTGCATGAGGAATTTAAATCACTCGTCCTATCGATATCGAACGTCGATGAAGTCGGAATAGGAATGCAAATTGCCGAGAAATGTGTGTATTTTGCATTTCTGAATCTTGTCGTGTCCTTGAAACCTTCAAAAATCGGAATTTCACGCTTAAAGTCACACCTGCCAAATTTCTCGGTGTACCTGTCAGATTAGCGAAAAGTCACTTTTTCGTGTTCACCAATATATCTCAATAACGTAAGCCATTTTTATGTTACAAAATATTTGCACGCTCCTCTTTGACGCCGGATATCTCCGCACGCGCACCGAAAAAAAGGAAAATCTCTCCGTCGACCCGAAATTTAAAGATGCCCCTATGCCTAGGCAAAGGGACAACTTTTAATTTCGCGAATCCAGGGACGAGTACTGCGCCCCGTGCGTCCAATTTTCGTCCATTTTGAGCCGTCCGCTCGGTTACCATGGTGATTCGGTTAAGCCGTCTTTTCTCAAGAAATTAACACGAAACGGCCGTGCGCTTTTAGTATATATAACTAGCTCTAACGTCCGCTTACAGCGGGTCCTCCGCTTACAGCAGGTCCTCCGCTTACAGAGGGTCCTCCGCTTCCAGCAGGTCCGTCAATCTCTTTTAGTTTGGATCGCT
This sequence comes from Amphimallon solstitiale, assembly GCA_963170755.1. Taxonomy (NCBI): domain Eukaryota; kingdom Metazoa; phylum Arthropoda; class Insecta; order Coleoptera; family Scarabaeidae; genus Amphimallon; species Amphimallon solstitiale. The sequence goes on along the minus strand of OY720681.1, from coordinate 120,974,150 downwards.
TTTATCGCGTCCGCTTACAGCTTTTTTATAATTTCCTGTAAAAAGCAATCACTGTCATGACACCTTTTAGAATGTCCGCTTTTATTAACATTTTCATCGAGACAGTTTACAATACTATTTTGATGTCATAGTGGAAAAGCATGTCAATCTTTTCGAAGTCTACTCTCGTTAAGAAAAAAGCACAAAATAATAATAAAAGTAATAAGCCCAAGTTTTAATTTTAAGCCCTATTGAAGCACCTTTCCTGTAAAAAACGCTTTTTAGAATGTCCACTTTTATAAACTTTTGATGCACCCCCATATATACATATATTTTGTAAAGCCAATAGGATATTTTATTTAAAATTCTTATCGAACTGTTTTTTACACAAACTGGTACACACTCAAGAGCGAGAAAGGTAATTTAATGTTAAACATAAGTCATGTTAAAGTATCGAAAGAAACAATGAGCTCAGAGAGCGCAACATTTTCATTGAGACAGTGTACAATACCATTCTGATGTTTTCGAATCTACTATCGTTAAGAAAAAATGAAGTATTAAATTTAAGCCGTGTTCAATCACGTTTCGAAGAATCGCTAAATTGAAGACGTAATAAGCGACCACAAGCACCCCCGTATCCAGAATTTCACAAACATTCATCAATTTTACATTCGTACGTCAATTTTCAAAAAATGCTGCCGCCATTTTGTTTGTTTTGACTTTGGATTTGTGATCGGCGTCCGCACACACCCCCGTATCTAAAATTTCAGTCACACGTCAATTTTCAAAAAATTCTTCCGCCATTTTGTTTTTTTTTGACATTTTGATTATGGATTGGTGATCGGCGTCCGCACACACCCCCGTATCTAAAATTTCACATTCATACGTCAATTTTCAAAAAACCCGTCCGCCATTTTGTTTTTTTTTGACATTTTGACTTTGGATTCGTGATCGGCGACCTGAGACACCCCCGTATCTAAAATTTCACATTCATACGTCAATTTTCAAAAAAACCCGTCCGCCATTTTGTTTTTTTTTGACATTTTGACTTTGGATTTGTGATCGGCGACCGCAAACACCCCCGTATCTAAAATTTCACATTCATACGTCAATTTTCAAAAAACCCTTCCGCCATTTTGTTTTTTTTTGACATTTTAACTTTGGATTTGTGATCGGCGACCGCAACACCCCCGTATCTAAAATTTCACATTCATACGTCAATTTTAAAAAAATTCGTCCGCCATTTTGTTTTTTTTTGACATTTTGATTATGGATTGGTGATCGGCGTTCGCACACACCCCCGTATCTAAAATTTCACATTCATACGTTAATTTTCAAAAAACCCGTCCGCCATTTTGTTTTTTTTTCTTGACATCTTGACTTTGGATTTGTAATCGGCGTCCGCACACACCCCCGTATCTAAAATTTCAAATTCATACGTCAATTTTCAAAAAATTCTGCCGCCATTTTGTTTTTTTTGACATTTTGATTATGGATTGGTGATCGGCGTCGGCAGACACCCCCGTATCTAAAATTTCGCATTCATACGTCAATTTTCAAAAAACTCTTCGGCCAGTTTGTTTTTTTTTGACATTTTGACTTTGGATTAGTGATCGGCAACCTAAGACACCCCCGTATCTAAAATTTCACATTCATACGTCAATTTTCAAGAAATCCTTCGGCCAATTTGGTTTTTTTCGACATTTGAATTAGAAACTCCCGAGTGCCCAGTTTTACTTTTAATCAGGAGAGAGAGAAATTGATTTCAGCCAGCTCCGCCCACTGTGCACGTTTGCGTAATAGTTAAAATAAAATTATTTCGTAGTAGGGCACATAAATGCCGAAAGCAATCCTCCTCTTTTTCCCCTTTAAGGAAATACGCGTTCTAGTATTATCGTATTTTAATTCAAATTTAACCCCTGTATAGATAAAAATATTAAATCAAGTGGGAGACCATTATGTATTCTGGAGATGCCGAATATTCGCCGGACCGTAATACATTGATCGGCAATGCACATGGATTTGATATTTATTTTTCGCCTGTCCGGAATACATTGATATCAGTGCACATTGAATCGGCCCTTTTTCTGACCAAATCCCTCTGCAAACGGACTTGGATTTACTCGTACCTTCGTCTAGGTACCTCTATAGACTGGGAATATGCAAGTAAACACACCCGACCACGTAAAACTCGCAAAACTCCCCTAAAACGCCCACTTTAAGAAATCCTTCGCCTTTCGTTTTCCCATTTTGACCCCGTTTCCCCTCCTCTACTAAATCCGTGAGAACGGTAAAGGGTCCTGTGCGCTTTTAGTATACACGGTGGCCAGAAAAATGCGGACAAACGCCACGCAGGCCAAATCTTTGTTTAATTCTGAGTTGACAATCTTAATTGAAAAAAGTAGTACAGTGCTTTTTTTTTTTTTTTTTTTGTAAACCATTGGTATTAATCGATTAGTTACATCAATGCATTTGAGATAATTCCATTTCTAAATTTCACCACAATGATTTTACATAGATAAATTTGACGAATTTTGCTAAATTTTAGCCGTACAACTTAATGTTTGATGGTCTCGTATGCCGTAAGGAAGGACCGTATAACTTTTTTGGATGAAGATTATCGCCTCAGAATTGAACAAAGAATCGTTCTACCTGGCGTTTGTCCGCATTTTTCTGGCCACCGTGTATATAATAGCTCTAACGTCCGCTTACAGCGGGTCCTCCGCTTCCAGCAGGTCCGTCAATCTCTTTTAGTTTGAATCGCTTTTATCGCGTCCGCTTACAGCTTCTTCATAGTTTCCTGTAGAAAGCAATCACTGTCATGACGTCTTTTAGAATGTCCGCTTTTATTAACTTTTGACGCACCCCTGTATATACATATATTTCGTGAAGCCAATAGTATATTTTACACACTCAAGAGCGAGAAAGGTAAATTAATGTTAAGCATAAGTCATGTTAAAGTATCCAAAGAAACAATGAGCTTAAAGAGCACAACATTTTCATCGAGACCTCGAGACAACCTTTTCAAAGTCTACTCTCGTTAAGAAAAAAGTACAAAATAATAATAAAAGTAAAAAGCCCAAGTTTTATTTTTAAGCCCTATTGAAGCGCCTTTCCTGTAAAAAACGCTTTTTAGAATGTCCACTTTTATAAACTTTTGAAGCACCCCAGTATATACATTTATTTTGTTAAGCCAATAGGATATTTTATTTAAAATTCTTCTCGAACTGTTTTTGACATAAACCGGTACACACTCAAGAGCGAGAAAGGTAATTTAATGTTAAAGTATCCAAAGACAAAATGAGATCAAAAAGCGCAACATTTTTATTAAGACAATGTACAATACTATTTTGATGTGAAAGTGTAAAAGCCTGTCAACCTTTTTGAAATCCACTATCGTTAATAAAGGAGCACAAAATAATAATAAAAGTAAAAAGCCCAAGTTTTAAATTGAAGCGCCTTTCCTGTAAAAAGCGACGCTTTTTAGAATGTTCACTTTTATACACTTTTAAAGCACCCCTGTATATACATATATTTTGTTAAGGCAATAGAACGTTTTATTTAAAATTCTTCTCGTACTGTTTTTAACCCAAACCGGTACACACTCAAGAGCGAGAAAGGTCATTTAATGTTAAATATAAGTCATGTTAAGGTATCCAAAGACACAATGAGATAGATTGGTAAAGTTGCACTCGACAATACCTCAAAAAACTTTGTTTTTTCAAAGCCTACTTCCTGAAATTTTTACATACCAAAAACTTATTTTTTTTTAAATGGAACACCCAGTATTTTATTGAGGCATTTTGTTCCTTTTTTTATTCTCTTTCATTTTTGTTAGCAATGTCCTATACCTATCTTTTGTAATTTTTGAGATAATCATTATAGGAGCAATTAGCGGTCAATTAAAGAAGTAAGGGCGTTGTTCTATGCACCCAAATATTCGTCCAATAAAGGCTAGAATGCGGCTGACTCCCTGATCAACTGTTAAAGAAAGTCGGTATACATTTATGTCAAATTTATAAAAGCATCGCTATTAGTTATCATCCAAATGAATTATTCTTATGACGAGTTAATAGATATATAATTGACGTTTTGGGCGAATCTGAAAGAAACTCTTTGCTAGTATCCAGACTTTATGCACAGCGATTCCTGGTAGAAGTCAACCGAAGCCAGAAACTTTCGAAAGTAGAAAGAGCCGGTTTGAGTGAACAGAAAGTATTGAATATGAAGGAAAGAGCGGAAAAGGCAATAACTGGTGAGGATAAGACGTTTATGGTACTTGCGAGTGTAATCGAACACACCTATACTTGTACTACGAAAATTAGTCGTCAGTTAGATGTAAGTCAAATTTGAGAATCCAGAATAATTAAGAGATACGTAATTCACCCGTACCATATTCATACACAGGGTTAGATGAAATTTTTAGAATCGCTTACATTTTTGTCAATTGGCAGCAGATAAATTATGATGGCTTTCTCAATTTTTTGTTGTTTACCAACGAAGCCACCTTCTATTAAACTTTTTGAAGACATCTTCAAATATGTCAGTAAACATAATCTTTACTTTACTTCGATGTTAACCAACAGTGTTAAAAATGAAATACCGAACCTGGACATTGCCGGAATTAAAAGATTGAAATGTGATGCTCTTCATTCTGTAAAATTATTACTTTTGGAATAGTTGGATTTAACATTTACTTTGTTTGACAGTTCACTAAGAAAGTCGGGCCCCATTCCTGCCTTCCATTAGTTGAATGAATATTTGGATTTGGGTGCATAGAACAACGCTCGTAGTTCTTTAATTGGCCGCTGATTGCTCCTATAGTGATTATCTCAGAAATTGCAAAAGATAGCTATAGGACACTTTTAACAAAACTGAATTCCTCCCTTCCATTGGTTGAACGAATATTTTGGTGCATAGAACAATAGCGCTCGTAGTTCTTTAATTGACCGCTATTGCTCCTATAGTGATTATCTCAGAAATTACAAAAGATAGGTATATGACTTTTAAGAAAAATGAAAGGGAATAAAAATAGGAATAAAATGCCTCAATAAAATACTGGGTGTTCCATTTAAAAAAAGGTTTTGGTATTTGAAAATTTCAGGAAGTAGGCTTTGAAAAAACAAATTTTTTTCAAAGCCTATATAAAAAAAACACTAATAAACTATAAAATTAAAAACAATAACTAAACAAAAGTAACAAATTAACTAAGAAATATATATTTTATGTTCCTGTTGGGTAAATTTATAAAACTAAGTACGTTTATTTCGATCTCAATCAGATATGGAAAGACGCTACTATGCGACTGACGTCACATCACATGTTGGCGTTGGCGTGAGTAGTCGTCATTAGAGATGGTCTTAACGGTGATTTTTCATTCACCGTTCTAAAGCAAACGGTGATTTCAAAATCGCCGTGATTTTAAACAGCTCTTTTAATCACAGTGAAAGCAGGAGCCCTTTATTTTCCCCGTTCGCTTTATTTGAAACAGCTCACACAATCACCGCTCTCCGAGCTGTTTGCGATGAACGGTGAAAACAAACGGCTCCTGCTTTCGGCGTTCGCTTTATTGGAATTCTTTCAACGACCGTTCTCCGACCTCGGTGAAAATAAACGGTTCGCCCATGTTTCGCCGTTCGGTTATAAAATATTAATATACGCATATTAGGTATATCAGTAGGTATTTTGCATTTAATTTATGTTTTATATAAAGCACGTGAACTTGCAAAAAGACTTGAAAATGATTTAAATTAATATATACAAAGTAACATGATGAAGTGTTTTTAATTATATAGATTATCAAGTATGTATGTATGTGTATGTATAATAAATGTAACTTATCAAATAGAAAATAAGAAAAAAGTAACTCCAAGCAATGAAGTATATTTTTTGTATTATTTGTTCGATTTAATGTACCTATATGCAATAATTAAATATATTTCAGTTTCTCTTCTAATATTATATTTATTAAGTATAAAGTCTACTAAGGCATTTTTTAATTATACTTTTTTTTTAATATAATTTTAAACTACATTATTAATATCATAATTACTTCGTTACAGCTTCGTATATATTATGATGAAAGGGGTTTCTTTTTAATAGAGGCAAATAAATATCTTTTTCACGTAAAGAAATATTTCTGTCTTCGATTCTAAAATTCACTTCAATTTAAATAATATATTCAATGACATAAATATGTTTCATACGAAATCAATCACTGTGACCAATATCTGCTCTCATCTCTAATCGTCATTATCAAAAGAAACGGTGACAGACGCCTTCCCTGTATTTTGGTATATAGACATTCACAAATTCATATTACACATTAAATAAAATAAAATCATTATAAGTAAGTATATGTTATGTGTGGTTACGTACTCTAATAAGGACTATAATATAACTACATTAACAGTGCCACATATCGTTAAAATTGAAAATATGGCATGAATATCATAACCTCACAATAATAATATGTAACTATTTCATTTTAGTGACCTGTAAACATATATCGTTTACTATGATAGCCGAGTTCTTCAAACATGATATTTTACAATTACAGCGTGAGAAAAATGGTTACAATATTTGCTATGTGAAAAACATGATGTTTGATCCTTCTGTTGAGCCTGCGATCTTGACAATAAATGTTCATGCTTGCATGGAAAACAAAAGTTATAAAGTGAAGGTATGGTTTCTATTGCAATATATAACTAAAAATAATGTAATTTATAATTTTAGATATCAATTCATATTTGAGATGGAAGCATTGTAGAAGCAAAATATCCAAGAGGACAAGTGATTTGCCATATTATATGGCAACCTTATGATTATTTGGACATAATAAGTGTGATTGAAACAACCTGTACATGGAATCAACCCGGAGAGAAAAAAACTTCAATAACAAAATTGAAAGATATTTTTCCAATAAATGCTCGTTAGTGTGTAATAAAGAAACATGTGACAGACGAATGAATTCATAAATTTAAAAGTGAACTGGGCCAATCAAATGCAGTTGGAGTTTTATGGCTTTTAAAAGAACAACCTTCACATCAAACTGAAAGTGTGTCATCTATCAAGTCACTAATATATTCTCAAGAATATTTAAACACACTCAATGAAAGTGAATATATATGTATTAAATGTGCAGTAAATAAAGAAACTGTTGAAGCAGTTGTGAAACTTACCATCGGTCAAGATAATAATGAAAATTGGTTAACGATAGGAAGAAATGGACTAACCGCAAGTAAATTTGCTTTGGTGTTGAAGGCCTATGTCTGAAGAAGATACCCAACATTTCTCGTTGCAAATTTAAGTGAGACATATGATTTGACCTTTGTTCGTGCAATTCAATGGGGTAGAGAAAATGAAGAAGCAGCTATAAAATGTCTTGAAGAAGCCAGTGATTTGAAAGTGATTCGAACAGGGTTGTTGCTTGACGCTTGTGGCTATTTAGGAGCCAGTTCAGATGGCCTCGTTGGTGATAGTATTGGTATAGAAATATTTCGCTAACAGAAAAATAACAAAAAACCCGACCTATATTATAAAAAAAAGGAAGGTGGTGTCACTGTCATTAACAAAACACATGATGATTGGCATCAAATTCAAGGACATGCATATAACTAATAGAAATCTTTGCTACCTGTTCATATGGACTGCGAAGAGTGTGAAATAATATATACTGAATCCCCGATGCTACATGGGTTGAAATGTAATTTTAAAAAAATAAATGTTAAAGAAAATCAAAATTGATGGATGATAAAATTAATCTAAAAACAAAAAGCTTATTTCGCTTTTATTAATTTTTGGTTCAATTTATATGTTTGTCAATATTTTTGCAAGTGTAGTGTTTAAATCTGTCAATTTCTAGTTTAAAAGATCTTGTATATTAACATTCACAAGTCTAAAACGCTATACATTAATATTTCTAGATTTTGGTGTCTTTAAAGTTAAATTTATTGGCAGATGTGAAGCAAGTTAAAATAGATGTAAATTTATATGCCTTTAAAACAAAAGACAACTTCTGCACAGTTATGTTAATTATACATTATAGTGTATACTAATGTTCATAAAAGCAAGTAACATATTTATGTAGGTTTTACTTTATACAACTGCTTCACAATGTATGCTATTTATTTAAAATTAGAAAAAAAATTCTTCCGCTTTCATTATTAAGGGGATTATAACACCCAATCATATTTTTGAAAATTCATATTTTCGTTACTATTCATCGGAATCGTTTAAAATTTGTAGGAATGATATAGAATTATGTGATCTAGGGCTGTGTGCATGCGCATTTGAATACGTTCCATGAGACCGGAGAAACGAAAAAAAAAATCAGTAAATATTAAGGTTTTGCAAAACCCATGCACATGCATGTAGAAAATGTAATTCACCATACGGTGTTAAAATTTAAACCGTTTACCTGCTGTCGTTTGTGTATAATAAATTTTCAAAATTCATAGAATTTTGTATCCGTAAAATGCTGCGATCTATTGGTACCGCCATAAACTAAGGTTTATTACGACCAGGTGCAGTCCCTGCTGCAAGTATATTGAAATTCATTTTATAATAACATTCGCATAGTTAATATCGTGGTGAAAATAGCTTTAAGATTTTGTGGTATTATACTTGTGGTGTGTGACAGTTCACAGAGTGGTTATTATTACTATTGCAGTAGTGTTTCGTATTGAAATGGGTAACAAACGACTG